>CM053787.1:684769626-685097126 GCA_028749045.1 Cupressus sempervirens
GTCCATTCTAGAAGTAGCATACAAGAATGATCCTGCAGGTGCATTATTAGTTGTTCCGGATAAATTTGTTATGGTACAAGATGTTCACAGATGCTACAATTGCAAAATTGGTGCCATAAGAGACTTAGAAATTCATAATGCATACGATAAACTGTGTGAAAACAAAGTATTGAAAAATGAGTTTTCAATAATATAAAGAAAAGGATTGACCAAAACCCTAGCATTTTCGACTATTTTCAAAACATAATGGGTACAGATAGTTTTGAGCCGAATACATGACAGAGCTTTTTGGTTAGAGTCAGGGCCAGTAAAATTTATCAAGAAAACTGTTCATAGGGTTATTGGTAGTCCAACCCTAGATCGGCCAAAGAACCTGCAAAGTGACAAAAGGGAAGTAATAGAGAAAAATATAGGTGCTAAATGGAAGAATAGAGGAATGACTATCAACATAGTCATAGATCCTCTACTAGATTTTGCTGTGAGAATTATTTCACACAAATTCTATCAATCAAGCAGGTTGAATAGTGTACCTTGTATAGAAGTTGATGTTGCATACAAAATAATCAAAAGGGATCACACTTATGATCTGGTAGAGCTCATGTTTGAACAAATTAATGAAAATCTGGGAGCTATAAGGAAGAGCAAGGGAGCTCAATGCAAATTTGGATCAGTTTTGATGTGTATGTTTTTCTATCTGATCAAAGAATTTCCTTCTATGGGTAAAGTAAAATGGAATCCAGATAAAACAATTGTTGAATAAATTAATGGATACATTGAACAGATGGGTGAAAACTTTGATGCCCAAATGATTGGTTATTTTGAGGACTTCAAAAATTCTATGAAACAAAGAATGAGAATTCTAGTCTCATTGACTGAGAAATATGAAAAAGATATTTGTTTTCTTGTAGATATAGATTATACTTATATATAAGTAGTTATACCTAGAATAAGATGGCTTAGGCCACTAGGTTATGAACTTGATGTTGATCAAGCCTCTACAGCAATAACAACCTTACTTGCAGAAGAAGTAGATAAAAATGCAAAAAAATTTGGAACTTATGATGTTGTCAAATCAAAGGTAATAACAGATTTGAAGACTGCTTTAGCAGTAAAGAAGAAAGAGAAAATGGTGAGACAAATCAAAAGAAAATTTGGTGTAGAAGAAGAAGGAAATAAACTTCAAGGTCAGACTCAAGGGTTAGAAGGAGATAGAGAGGAAAGTGCTGAGGTAGAAGAAGCCAATGAAGCACCAGTTAAGAGAAAGACCACAACTCCTTCTGCTCCTAAATCCAAAGGGAGGAAAGTAGTTGCCCCTGCACCAAAGAGACTGACCACATGGGATGTAGCACAAAAAACCCAAGAGGAGGCAAAAGGAAAGAAGAAAGACTCAAAGAAGACTACTATTGAGTCAAAGAAAAGGAAATTTATTCCTCAACCTAAAATAGATGACGAGAAAATAGAGTCAGAGGAAAATAGTCAATTTCAAGTGGTAAGACACAAACCCCAGACTGTTGTTGATAAATTATGTTCAAAAATTAGAAATAATGATTTAAAAGGTCTAAAGAACCTGAATTTTTCTAAGCTCACCAAAGAAGAGCAAAATAAATTAGAGGAATCTGTGTATGCTACGATGGCTGAGTATAAGCACACACCTCTAGAATTAGATGAATCTATGCCAAGAGAACTGTATAAAATTATAGAGGATAAATGGCATTTTTGTTTACAACTAGAAAAAGAAATAAGGGAGTCAACATTGGCAAGATTGTTGCCTGATTAAATAAAAGATCAAATAATAAATGCTGTAAAAAGGCATAATAACAGATTCACTCCCAAGTATAGAGAATTTAGTATATTACAAAATAAAATTGAAGAGGTAGTTACGAAATCCACAAGATTGTGAAAAATAGTTTACAAAAAAATTGAAAAATGTATATAATGAAGAATATAAGGCAGAAACAATTACCAAGACAAAGGAAAAGAAAGCATTAGAAAAAAACGAGAAGAAACTAGTGGAGAAGGAGAGTAAAGAAGAAAAGGAAGAAGAGGCACGCAATGAGGAGAAAGAGGAAGAGAAAGATACAGCTGAGCCACAAGATCAAAGTATGCAAGACATACAGGTATCTCCTCCTAGTCCTCCTCATGCCACCATCACACATGTAGATTTCATAAAAATAAAGGATGTTACAGGCATTTCAAATCTAAACATCAATCCATTAACTGCAGAGGATTTGGAAATCCTTGACCAATCATCACTAGTAGCAAAATTAAGTTCAAATCCTGTATTGGTCAGTGTTGATGAATTATAGAATCCAAAAGTCAAGGTAAAAGCACAAGTGCCACCTTTGACCACACAAACTACTAGTATTCTATTCCTTCCACCACCACCTCCACCAAGTATAATCACTGATACACTCCAAGTGTCGAGTACAATAGCAGGGGAAATAAAAGAAATATCTGAACAGCCAACAAGTTCAATCCCACCTAGCATTCATAAAAGGGATATTCAAGCTGAAGAAAAAGAGACACAGAAAAAGGAGGAGACTACAATACAAACATTGGTTGCATTACCAAAATTTGGTACTCCAACACAAACTCTTTAGTAGCCGAGCACAGATGGATTACAGCTGAAAATTAGAACACCAGGCTCGAGTTCATCAAAGGCAGTCAGGAGACTTCACTATGGAGTTCCTGAGCTTGATGAAGAAATAAAGATCCCATATTATGAATCTAGCACTCTTACTAAAGAAAAGATTAATGAAATTCAGAGTGCACTAGACAAAAGAAGGAGACAAGAAGCACTAAGAAAGGAATACAAGCATAAGCTTACATTGAATGAAATTAAAGACATATTCATGGAAGCTTTTTGCTTACAATCTCCAGATGAGTCAAGACCAATCATGGAACAACTATCTGATATAGTTGACCAGGTGACTAATGAAGACCAGGAAACAAATGCCAAATTGTTTGAATGGTTAGAAAAGAAGTTCCAAGAAAAAGTAAATAGTAAAATATCCGGTGATATAGCACTGTCACAAGAAGAACTAGCAAAGAAAGTTATAACAGTTAAAATTGTACTAGGAAACATCTTTTCCCTGTACAAAAAGTTGTGTGATTTTTCCACATTCACACAAGACACTAGCCAAAAAATACTGAGCTTGGAAAACAATCTAAAAACTTCTAGCATGCAACTCCCCACAGATCCAGCTCAGAGTGAGAAGCATTTTGTCCAATCGCTTCACACACAAAGAGAGCTAGCTATTTTAGCAACAGAGGAGGCAACCACAAAAGCCAAATTGATACAAATGCAATCGTCAATTACTCATCATTTGGAATTACTTCACAAGGAGCAAATAAATGCATAGATAGTCCTCAAGAAAGACCCCAACCTTTCTTTATCTGATGGACTTGTACACCTAGCGGCAGAGATTGCCATCTAGTATAAGACATTAGATGTTGCATTAGCAAATTGGGATGTAGCTCTGAAGGTACTCCTTGAAGTAAATAGCACATTTTTGGCCAAATATGGCATTTCATTGTAAAGACCTTTGACATAAGTGTCAAAAAGGGGGAGAATAAGTAATAAAAGTTGAGTACAAGAATGCAATGATAAGTATAATAAAAGGGGGAGATAGCAGAGATAGAAAATTTTAAAATTTTGGGGGAGATAGCAAATTTTGGGAGAAAAGTTTGAATGAAGGATAAATTATTGAGTCACATGGATCTTAATTAAGTGTTTTTGCCACTCATGTCAAAGGGGGAGATTGTTAGCTTAAAGAACAAATTTGACAACTGAGTGTTAATACACTTAACCAAGATCAAGAGTAAGTGTCGAGTGCAACAGGTGTCGTAACAAGTGCCGAGTGCAACAGGTGCCGAGTGATAACAAGTGCCGACTGCAATAGGTGCCAAGTGATAATAAGTGCCAAGTGCAACATGTGCCGAGTGATATAGTTTTGTTCAAGTGTAGAGCTATCCAAGAAATAGCATGTGTCAAGTATCAGAAATACTTCAGGAGCTGAGTAACTCAGTAGAACAACATAAAAGTTTGGAATTGCACAAACTATGATGCAAATAGTTTTTCCAGCCGACAGAAGGTAAATCTTGAAGGATTTAATTATAAGATCGAATCTTTTATTGTTCCTATACAATTTGCATGTAGCCAATAAGAAAAATGCTGAAGGCATGCAACCAATCAGCGAAAGATAAGTAGTAAGTGGGAAGTTGAGATTCAATATGGATCGTAGATCCAAAACAAACCCTAAGTCTTTGAAGTCTTTATAAGGAAGGTGAAATTTTACTAAAAAAAGAGAGAGATGAGATATATTGAAGGACATACAAGGGTGCATAAGAAAATCTATTTTCAAAAGAAAGAGTTATCAAATCACAAAGGATCAAGATTAGGAGAAGGTAGAAAAGGAGTCTGTATTCAGCAATCAAGGATTATAATCTATCAGGTTTATTGTATCTAATACTCTCTAGCAATTGTATTAGAACGAAAATCCTATGGTGATAGGTTAGCTTTACAGCTATTTTGTAAGAACCTTTTTATTAGGTGATTAAAATCCTTTAACCAGGTGACACTTCATGTTAAGTGTTTGAAAATCCTCTAACCAGGTCACTATTAATACAGTGTAAAGCCTTTAACAGGGAAGGCCTTTAACAGGGCAAACCATCAGAAGTGGTTGAACAATATTGTTGCAGTAAATTTTTGTGGGTATCATCCCCACCCCAGTTTTACCTTCTTATTCTTGGAGGGTTTCTGGGTTACCAAATTCTGGTGTTATGTGTTATTGATGCATGAGTTTTGTTATATATTTATTTGATGTATTTACATGCATGCAACTTACTTTCAATTAAAAATTTTATTGGCTAAAGTTTGGTACTTATGATTCAACCCCCCCCCCCCCCCCTCTCATAAGTGCTCTTTCCATATTTGAATATTCCAACAATTTGTGGATGACTACTCTAGGATGATGACTACCATGTTTTTGAAGAAAAAATCTAATGTATAGCAAATGTTTAAGCGGTATTTGGCTAGAGTGGAGAAGGAAACATGAAAGAATCTAAAGTGCCTAAGATTAGATAGAAGAGGAGAGTTTTCATCAAAAATATTTGAGATATTCTACAATGATAAAGGAATCAAGAGACAAAAATTAGCACTAAGAACTCCACCTCAAAATGCCATTGCTGAAAGGAGGAATAGATCAGTGATAGACTATGCCAGAACATTGTTGATGGAGAAAAATGTTGCTGTGATGTACTGGAGAGAAGCTTTAAGCACTATTGTTTACACTATGAATTGAGTTCAAGTCAAGAAAGGTACAAATACAACACCTTTTGAACTATGGTATGGTCACTCACCTAATGTAAAACATTTCAATGTATTTGGTTGTAAATACTATATTCTTAAAGATAGTAGAAATGGTAAGTTTGGTGCAAAGAGTGATGAAGGCATATTCCTTGGATACTCCACTAGAAGCAAAGCATATAAGTGTTTGAATACTAACATTAACAAGATTGTGAAAAGTGCAAATGTAAAATTTGATGAGCATGAAAAAGTCCAAGTTGATGAATCTAAGGAACCAAAAGTATACAAATCCTTTGTATACTTTAATGAAGGAATGTTTATTGAAGATGATGCTATCAATCAAGTTGGAAATCAATAAAAAATTTCAGTATCAGCTGAGTCACAACTAGTGAATATTGAGCTACATTTGAAAGCTGAGTTGTAGAATGAAGATAATGCACATTTTGACTTAGAAGCTAGTACTCATGAAAGAGATGATGATATACTAGAAAGAGATGTGCATAGTGACTCTAAAGCAGAAAGATCAAACATGGAAAGAAGAATAGAACCAAGACTATCTAGATATGTGAGAAGACATCACCCTACAAAACAAATCATTGTTGATAAGGATGCCAAATCAATGACATGGAACAAACTAAGAAATGAATCATGTCTAATGAGAAATATTGAACCCAAAATAGTGAAAGATGCATGACAAGATGATGACTAGTATAAAGCTATGGAATAAGAAATAGATCAAATAAAGAAGAACAAAACCTAAACTTTAGTTCCTAGACTAGCTGATAAGAATGTAATTGGTACCAAATGGGTATTTAGGAATAAACTTGATCAAAATGGTGATATAACAAGAAATAAGGCTAGACTAGTTTGCAAAGGTTATGCACAAGAAGAAGGACTAGATTATGGGGAAAATTTTTCCCATATTGCAAGAATGGAAGGAGTTAGAACACTAGTTGCATATGCTGCCTACAAAGGTTTCAAAGTCTACCAAATGGATGTAAAGTCTATTTTTCTAAATGGTATATAGGAAGAGGAGGTCTACATAGAACAACCAGAGGGATTTTTTGATGACAACAACAAGGATATGGTTTGCAAATTGGACAAGGCACTCTATGGTTTAAAGAAAGCACCTAGAGCATGGTATGAGAGATTGCACAAATATCTTGTGAAGATAGGATTTGAGAGAATAGATGACAACAACAACCTATATATCAAGGCAAAAAAAAGGTAAAGATATTTTGATATCTAAAATATTTGTTGATGATATAATATTTGCAGGAAAAAATACTCTATGCAAAGATTTTGCTGATCAAATGAAACATGAGTTTGAGATGTCAATGTTTGGAGAAATCAAATTCTTTGTTGGATTGCAAGTACATCAAATGAAGCTTGGCATATTTGTAACCCAATCAACTATATCAAGGAGATACTCAAGACATTTGGATTAAAAGATTCAAAACCAATCAATACACAAATGTTAACAAGACATACATTATCAAATAATGATGAATTAGCTAAAGTGAATTAGACATTGTATAGATCAATGTTTGGAAAGTTGTAGTATGTTGTACATAGTAGACCAAACATTGCATTAGCAGTTAGAATAGTAGCAAGATTTTCTAGAAATCCAAAATAAAATCATCTGATGGCAGTAAAGAGATTACTGAGGTGTCTAAAAGGAACTGATGACTTTGGTTATTACAACAAGAAAAGTGAAAAGTACACTAATGTAGATTGGGGTGGTAACATTGATGATAGAAAAAACACCAGTGGAGGAGCACTTTTCTTAGGGAAATAATTGGTTACATGGACTAGAAAAAAGCAAAGTTGTACCTCACAGTCTACAATAGAAGCTGAATATGTTGCAGCTCCTATCAATTGCACCAATATTGTATGGATCAAACATCTATTTCAACGTATGAAGGAAGAGGTAATTGAACTTGTGATACTCTTTTGTGATAACAAAAGTGCCATCAACATATCAAAGAATCCTTTGATGCATGCCAAAACTAAGCATATTGCAATTAAGTATCACTATGTAAGAGAATTGGTGGAAGACATGCAAGTGAGAATGGAATATGTTAGTTCAAAGGAATAGATTGCTAGAATCTTCACAAAATCATTACCTAAAGATGCATTTGAATATCATAGTGGTACATTAGGGGTGATACCCCTAGCCAAGGCTACTTAAGAAACACCAAAGATTGCCCTACATTAAATGAGTTGATTATTGAAATATTGTGAATTGATGTAGAGGATACTTACTTTAAGATTTCTCCTAAAGTAATCAAAGTACTAAAGTTCAAAATTAGTCACAAAAAAGGTGACAGACGAAGAAATTGGAAGTTCCAAAAGATGCTATATTTGCATGATTAGATGCTGAAGCAGTATGTGTTTGGCATTTTTTTCAAAGAGGGAGAAAATGAAACAAATTATCAACAACATTAAATTGTATAAAGGGAGAGGTAGCTAGAAATTGATTAGATCTATAGGATCTAATGGACAAAGTTAGAAGTAGTTGATACCAGAATGGTAGAATATGATCAAATGGACAAAGGGAGTAATAATGTAAGAGGAAGTTAGGAGTAGTACATGATCAAAGTGAACAAGTGGTAAGCCACAAAAAATAGGAAAGGATACAACAACTAAGAGGGAGAAGTAGAAGTAAAGTAATCAAGATACAGATTAGAGAAGGAGATGTGAAAACTAATGTTAGCACATTTTTTCTTTCTAGCATTTGACATGCTATTTTAACCTAGTTGGCATTTTGATAACTTGGTCGAATAGTTTGGTCTTATGGTTGATCAATTTGGTTTTCCATCAATGCCAAAGATGGAGATTGTTAGAAATCTGATTGAAAAGATCATTCTTGAGGATCAAAGAGGGAGATTGTTACAAAGAAGGAAGTTGGTTGATAAAGAATGTTTTCAATCATTGTTTTGTCATTGATGTCAAACCTATTATTTGTTGGAATGACAATTGCATATAAGATCCAAATACTATCACTTAGTTTATTAATGAAGAGGATTTAATCAACAAGATGTAACAAGAGCACCTAAGGGAAAGTTTGAGTTATGGTTTTGCAATGAAGTACAAGGATCAGTTAAGATAATGGTAAAATGATGTATTGATAGGATACTAGAAGATATAAATGTTGGCCACACTTAGAAACCTAAGAAGAATAAGTTGTAACAAGGTTGACTATAAAGCTTAACTAAGTTCATTAGTGAGTGCCAAGCAAGTGAGTTCAAGCCAAGCAAATTTTTAGTTGGAGCTAAGAAAATGCAAAATCTAGTGTCTCTCAAGTGAACTTTAGGTGCTGAGTGAAGTTCAAGTGCCAAGTGATATAGAAGGAGCTGAGCAAATAGAAAACTTAGTCGATGTCAAGTGAATCAATAGTAGGTGCTAAGCATCAATAAAATGTAGTTGATGCTAAGTAACAGAGTATGTGCTCAGCACCAAAATTTCAATAGTGTTGAGCTGCTACATTATTGGAAAAGTCAAAGATTCACCAGATTTGAGCTGATAGAGTTGTTACCTTGAATTTTATGAAATAGTTGGAGGATAAGGATGATGAGCTGGTGGAACAAAATTCTATGTAAACTATTGTTAAGTGAATTCAATAGGATTCTTCAAGATGTTTCTAGAAGAAATAGGATGTGTGTTAGATTCAATGAATCATACCTAACCCATTTTAACAAAAATAAAAGGAGGGAAGAATTGATTAGGAAAAGAAATTCTAGACTTCTATTTAAGGAGTCACAGACCAAGAAGTAAGAGTTACTAGTGTGCCAAATTGCAAAGTGGTTGAAGGGTGTCAAGGAGAAGACATCAAGAAGAAGGAAGAATAGAGCATAGAGACTTTACTTCGATAAGTGGTCATAGAGAAATGATTGAATTGGTACATTGAGCATGAAGACTCAAGGAGGCAAAGCTTGAGAGGAGGAAAAGTTGTTAAAACTAAAGAGATTGAAAGCAAGGCACATGTTATAATCTGAAGAGTGATCTAAAATTTGCAAGATAAGTTGTGAATTGTAATTAGGTCAAAACCCCTTATTTTTACTCTCTACCAATTTTATCAGTTAGGGTAAAATCCAATGGACTTAGGTTGGTTTAATAGCCATTTGTAAATCCTTTAACAAGGTGTCATTTTGAGTGAATGTTCCAAAGTCCTCTAACCAAACCCACTTCTAATAGGGTGGATAAATCCTTTAAATAGGTCACATTTAACAATGTTTTGTAGCCTTTAACAGGGCAGGCCTTTTACAAAGCATTACTTTAGAAGAGTGAGAATTGAGTAGCATGTTACTGGTGGTTTTTCCCAAATTGAATTTGCATGCAAATCACTATGTTTTGTATTGATTATTCATTTGTTATGCTTGCATGTTGATTTACAATAACTTGCTAAGTAGGAAAAGTTAAAGCTTGGATGAATGAATAGTTTGATGAGCTCACTGTACTTGATGAGCTTACTTTACTTCCTCACTCTCCAAGCAAACTGGTGACAACATCAAGCATGGAGATAGCCTTAGTAGGATTGATTATGATTACCAATGATAATATAAACATCCAATCACTCTTTTTTTCCAGCTTAGCTCTAGACATCATTGATTGATGTATCTTCCACTTCATCTACTAATTTGTAGACTCTTCCCTCTTCTATCAAGTTGGCTACATTAGTTTTGAGCACATCAGTTTTGGACACAACTAGGATTGCCCCACTATTTTTGAATTCTTCAAGAATTTCTCTTAATATTCCTTCAATAAGTACAATATTAGTTTTTATAGCTAGCCCCAGTATGTCTACTATTTTTTCCATTCCAAGAACAAAAGCAATAAGTGCAATGATAGTTGAAACCAAGGCTCAACTTAGCACACAATTTTTGGGAGAAGGAAAAGAGATAGAGGAAGAAATAGATTTAGATGAGGAAATTGTAATCCCTAATTGGGACATTTCCAACCTTAATCTAGATCAAATGAAAACATTTGGTGAACTCCTCTAGAAGAAAGCCAAACAACATAGATTAAGAGAGGAAAGTGATAAAGAATTTAAGATTATTGAAGATGCAAAGAACATTTTGGCAGATGCTATAGGTTCAAACATTGATCCTTCATAACCAATTGTGTTTCAATTAGTAGAGGTAGTTCAAAAGTTTCATGAAGATACTGATGGGTAGGATAAGCTTCTACAAAAGGTAGAAAAGAAGTTTGATAATAAAGTGTTAGAGCACATTGCTCAACAAATTTCTATCTATCAAGTAGAACTTTCTACAATTTTGGGTCCTCTAGAAACATCTTCTACAAATTTAACATTAATTTTTGGAAAATTATATGATGTTTCTAATTTTTCTAAGGAAATAAAGGAAAAATTGTCCAAAATAGATGAAGACCTTAAGGAAAGCACCCAATAGTTGTAGCTTGACCCTAGTTCAAGCTATGCACACTATAAGAAAATAAGGTCTTTGATAGATATGCAAGCATAATTGATTAGGGAAGAAGTAAGGATAAGATCTACATTAGTAGATATATAGAATATGGTTCTTCCCAACATGGATAGACTGCAAAAGAACATTGCACACTCTAAAACTCTCATCCATGAGAACAACTTATCCATAGTAGATCATATGATAAAGCTATCTGCATAACTGCAAGTTGCACTACATAAGAGTAAGGTCTTGCAAGAGGACTAGGACAAGACCTTGGCAATAATACTCAAGGTACATTCAGATTTTCTATCTCATTTTGGCATTAACATGTAAATATATAGAATAAATCTTTAGCATTAATGTCAAAAAGGGGGAGAAGGATATATGTATAGGGGGAGTATATACTATATATACTGTGAATAAATTATGGGGGAGAAAATGTAGTAAGTTGTAAAAGCAATAAGGGAGAAAGATGTGAAAGAGGAGTGTACAACATGTATAATAGGTACATAGATTGTACATAGCAATGGAAATGTATTCAGATGTACAGTATACTCTACCTAGTCAAGAATCACAAGGTGATGATTAATAGTATTGAGATAAACTTTTTGAACTCAATTTTGGTTGATAAGTGTTTTTTTCACTAATGCCAAAGGGGGAGATTGTTGACATATCAGTCAAATTTGTTATTAGTGACATACACTTAATCAGATTGTAAGTAGCTACCAGGCTCATTGTATAGTTAATAGTGTTTATCAAGCATTTCAACTGTTACCAAGTCCTATAGTTGCTACCGAGTCCTTTGGACAAAATTTAGTGCATGTTGAGGAGTTTCAATTAGTGTGAAGATTAGTAGAGTAAACTGAGCATCTTAGTGTATGCTAAGTTTATCAGTGTAAACTAAGTAGTATAGTGCTTACCAAGTTTTCTGTTGATGCGATCTAAATCTAGTGTTGACTAAGCTACCTAATGTTAACCAAGTAATTCAGTTTACACCAACCTCATAGATGAAAGTGAGAATCAAGTGATTCAGTTTATATGTTGAGTTTCATAGTATTCACCAAGTCACTAGTGCAGACCAAGTTCAAGACTACTTGGAAGTGATTAGTATGGATCAAGCTTCTATTTCTATCGAGTGCATGATGATGCCAAGTATTGATAGTGGATGTCAAGTATCAGAACCTCACTGAGTTAGTCTTTAGAACCTGAGTGTCTTCATTTGGACCAACCTTGTAGTACTTGTGTAAACTTGTATTGTAGCTGACTTTGTAATTGTATAATTGGATTGGTATATATGTAATTAATTGTACCATATCCAAACATATGTATATGTATTTATAAGTCATGCAATGTAATTGAATACCATCAAAAGAGAGTAGAAAAGGGCTAATTACAAAGGCCATAGTAGTATAAGGAGCAACAAACTTATATCTATCACAGAAAGGTGATTTACACAAAAGGGAATCTCATTCAGAAAACTAAGTTGTAGATCAGAGGTCAACTACTAGTTCATCCTAACATGTGAATCAACCAAATCCTCTAACAAGGTAGACCTAATAGTCTTTTGCAAATCTCTTTACCAAGCACATTCTTCATTGTATATTTGTAAAATCCTTTAACAAATGGACCTAGTAGTCCTTATTGCTCCTAATAGGGAAGATCTTCAAAAGTGATCAATGTAAGCCTTAATAGGCCAACTTTATATTGCAGTACTAAAGTTAGTGGGTATCATCCCCACCCTAGTTTTACTTTCTATTTGGAAGGTTTCTGGGTCACCAAATCTATGTCAAGTGTTATGAATGCTTTCATGTTTTTAGTTTATTATACATGTTTTAAGAATATATGCAAAGATTCAAATTGGATAACTGAAGTTAAAATTTTTTAAAATTACTCATTCACCCCTCCCCTCTCAGTAACTTAGCCTTTCTAAATATTTCCAGCAATCCCAACATCCCACTTGATGAGGACCTTACAAGACTAAAACTAATGAAACTATATCATCACAATCATCCATGAGACAACATAAATATTAAAGCACACTCTCATTCTTGAACAAGACAACTGTCTAAACAACATAGGCTTAAAATCCTAGTGATAAAAAGGCTACAAAATACTTCGAAAGCTCCACTACACCCATGAACTACACAAAAGGAAAAAAAGAAAAAATAAACATGAAATTTTTATCCCAACAAAACTATCAAGTAATCCTCTAGAAAATGAGATAAAACATTAACCAAAATAACAACCCAATTGATTACTCAAAACCAACTAATAAACCCATAAGATTGAAGATAACATCCACAAAAAATTATAATCCATGAAATCACCAATACCTCAAAGGTATCCAATGTCAAAAAACTCATGGTAACAATATAACCAATCCATAAACTATAGCCTCAAGCTCCATGTGCAAACTAATCAATGAAGACCAACCACATACAAGAACTTTCACTACATGGATAATGTGAAATCTAAAAAATTAGAGGCATGTTGAGTCTATTGAAAACAAAAAAAGTAATATGTAACCATGTAATACCAAGGACCATCCATAAAGATATAAAAATTCTATAGAAAAAAAATTGTAAGAAACATCTCGCTCATCTAGTCTCCACAACTATCCCATTTTCTCCATGTCCACCAAAGGAAAGATATAATGGAACCACCATATTATCACCAAAAAATAATAAAGTACAAGTGATAAAATATGACCAAAAAAAGTGACCACCATAGCTCCAACAAATGTCAAAAAAAAATTTATGTGAACCAAAACATCCAAGAGGATAACCAAGCCCAAAGAGAGAACCTGCAAATCATAAGCATGTCCTTAGACAAACACTTATAAGTGTCAACTATGCCAACTATGATTTTGTTTATAATCCCAAGAGAAAAGCCACTACAGCATCCAAAACTATTCAATCTCAAGATATCAAACATAGCATGATATCATGAATCTACATGGATATAATCCCCTTAAAAAAGATCTAACAACTTCATTTCCCATTTGAGGAAATCAGCCCCTACCATTTCCTACTATCATAATAAATGAAAATATAACTCAAGGACATAATCATGATGTCCATATCTCATAATGAATCATCTAGAACCCTCTAACTATAGCTATAGATCCTTGGATATGAAAGGAAAAATAAATCACCTAAATATAACATTGGGCAATACCTCTCAAGTGATAAATTTTTGAGTAGACCATTAGTGGGGATGAGAATGCTTGTCCAAGATATGGAAGTCATTGCAACTTATCCAAGAAAAATCTCTTGATAGATCTTTATTGAACTCATGTCTAACCAAGGTGTAGGTTCCCTATATTTTCTACTAAAATATAATTAAGAGTATACATCTCAACATGTCTCTTATATCAAGAGAACTCTAGCCTCACCTAAGTCTCTAAGTATCCATGAGCACCCCTAATAAATCAATCCATGCCAAAATCCAATGCAACATAACACTATAATGAAGCATCAAGAAAATGACTAAAATACTAAATACCAAGAAACTCAACCAAGATCAATGTCAAATCTCCAACTAGAGAACTAGGAACATAAACATGACAACATGATTTAAATCATCTCCTCTAAAAAGATAACATGCTCCATGTGATCATATCAAATAATTGTATTATGTTGATGTCACAACTCTAAATTAGTAATAAAGATAAAATCATGAACTAAAATCCATCATGATCACATATCAAATGAAATCATAAACACATCTTTAATAGGGACTTTGAATCCTAAAGATGTCAACGTCTCCATTCACACAAAGATACCATCTCCAACTATTGAATCAAAAAATGATAAAGACCCTTCTACAACAACATGATATAAGGCATCCTCCAACATTTGTAACATTAACAAAGCTCATCCATCACCATGTGATGAAAAATGCAGCCACTACTAAAGCTCACACTAGAACATGATACCAAGCTCTCCAAGCATATGGTACACCATCTCACAAATATGAAAATCATCCTTGCTTGCACATTACAACAAGTGAAACCAAGATTTTCAAAATAATGAAACTCACCATGCTATAGGAATACCATGACTAACTACCCAAGTAAAATCACTTTTCATCCACTCTCTCATCCCAAAGGAACTAACCAATGCATAAGAGACCACATAGAAGGGTATCTAACAAGTTTGCACCAACACTGAATTAAATTTGGTGGTAATGGAAATCTACATCCAAGTTATCCAACTATAAATAAATGGGTGGACTACCCACCTGACTGCACAACTTGTGGATCCAATCATTGCAACATGCAGACACACTATCACATCAATGACATGTAAAAATGATATAAAAGAGAAAAATCATTTAGAAAACATGACTCAAATACCAAATCAAGCACAAATCTGATTTTCCAATTATGCGCACATTGAGCACCATAGTTTAGGAAGCCAAACAAGCATCACAATAGAAATTTTGAGTGTCTAATCACTTACCAAAATCTCCATCTCGAGAAAGAAACCCACCTCCTCTCACCATACACAAAGCATGTATGAATGTATAACTACAAATATATCATCCAATAACATTCTAAAGGAACTAAAGTTTAGATAATTTTTCTCCAATAGATCAACAAAAAAGCACAATTTTTTATTTTAACATGCGAGACTCCTGACCATCTAGTGATTAACTCCATAGCCCTCATGCATTCCAGGTAACAAAATAGATTCATTCCAACACCCATGCATCAAGAATTATTTTGGTGTCAATTGAGAGCTCTAGATCAATGTCATTTCAACATGACCAACTCTATTTTTTTTGTTTGTGTCATCCTTAAAAAATTTCAATTGTCTCCCAAAATACTAAATCAACTGCAAGTCTTCTTCTCATAAAAGGATTAATTATTAACCAATCTCTTCAAAAAAAAAATTCTTCAAGATTTTCAAGCTAATAAATCTTAACATAAGAAATACCTAGAGCCAAAAACACTATGAATTGTGACATGTAAGCAACATGCAAATCAAAAAATTGAGCTCCAATACCAATTGAAGGGAAAATAAAACATCCTAGAAATCCATTTGAGATTAGTATGCACATCCTGTATACAATGATTTCATCAATAGCTTCTAATAATTAAAAATAATTTCATACTACTATGCCATAAAAGAAGAAATATATGTAATTGATTTCCCACAACATTAAGACATAGACATTATTATTCTACAATCATGAAGCTTGAAGAATCTCAGACAAAATAGAGAACACAAATATAAGTTGG
Source organism: Cupressus sempervirens (assembly GCA_028749045.1). Taxonomy (NCBI): domain Eukaryota; kingdom Viridiplantae; phylum Streptophyta; class Pinopsida; order Cupressales; family Cupressaceae; genus Cupressus; species Cupressus sempervirens. The sequence goes on from CM053787.1 coordinate 684,785,606, forward strand.
GAAAACTTTTCCAAGTACAAACTCTTTCCTCCAAGCCATCGGGATAATGCATTAGGGTATGTGCAAGATCACAGTGTGGAAAAAAGTTGTGATCTAAAAAATATGTAGTTCTAAAACACCTCGAAGAATTTCAAAATCTATTCCAACTTTTTTCCCACCCATCTTGATACCAAACGAAAATATTAATAGCTTTATAAGGCATAGAATATCTCTAGATACCAACCCTACATGGTCAACTTTAAAAACATCCCATAAATGTGTTTTTTGACTATTCTTATGTGTTTTTTTACTTTGAACATGTATCTGACAACTTTTTTTCACCCGACTTTGATAAAAGGAAAAGGGTTTCATAAGAATATTCTCATCTTTCCATAAAAGTAATGTCTGTCAACTTACAATTTTAGTAAGTAATTATTACTTATTTTTTAATGGAGTTATGTATAAAATTTTGATTGACACACTGATTGAAAAACAACTATAACTTTCAAATGGTACAACATTTGTGAAATAAAAATGATGCATCACATTCTATGCTTCTTCTAGTATAAGGAAAAAGAAAAGAAAAAATAAATTTTGTAGAGTTTTGAATTAGTTAACATGGTAACAACGAGAGTTTCTAATTCCAAAAATACTATAGTATAAAATTCATAATTAATTAATTATGTAGAATACAAAAATGCAAAAATATGCATAACATCTGGGCATGAGTCTACTTCTTGTATCTAGAATCTATTTTTAAAATATTATCATTTGATTTTAATTAAGTTGGTCAGACATATGTCTACTTCTTAGTTTTAACCTAAAATTTTTGTACAATTTCATCAAAATTCAAAATTTTGACCAATGATTTTTTTTTAATTTTTTTTTTGTAGATAAAGCCTAGTAGTTTAGAAACTAAATTCAATTTCATAGAGATTATTTTCTCTCAACTTTTTGTTAGAAAGTTCATAACAAGTTGAAAATTGTACATCAAGTTGACATAACCCTAATTTGCTAATTTTTCTTGCCACTTAAGGGCATAGTTTGGCTAACCATGATCCTAGACATACCCATTATTCAACTAGTTAGAATACATTTTCAGCCTTTACATGAAGATTTACATCTTGTTCTATTGTAGAGAAAATTTGGTAGCACAACCCTATGTAGAGAACTTCTCATCTCTCTCTCTTGATCTCTTCAACAAGTCATTGTATTTATAGAGTTTTCATACAAAAGGAAATAGTTTCTAAAGCATCTACATTCTGTGTATTTACAAAGTATTTAGAAACTTCCTTTAAGAACAACTAAAGATAAAGAAAAGAGAATAAATTCCCAAAAAAAAACTTTCTATTTTTTGCTCCAAGTATATCCCTATGGAAGATTTGGTATTATTTATACCATCTTCTAAAAATGCATACTTAAAAAACTAATAAAGCATGATAAAGTTGAGTCACTATATCCCAACAGTATAATGATATCTTACTCCACTCTATTTTCTCTAGATCTCCTCTTTTTTTCTAGTCATTTTCCTCCTATAGAGTCCAATAAATACCAATGGACTGAGACTTAGGATAAGGGATCCCTCTTGCTTCATTGTTCTTGTGTACTCTGATTGGTGTGCCATCTACATAGAACTTGTAGAGATAATTTTTTAATTTTGAAATCTTAAGCATTCTATAATGATTGGTTCACATTCTTATTGTTTTGATCATGTAGATTTTATCCCTATCACTATTTTCAAAATAAATTCTTTGATCTATCACTAAGTTTGATGTGAAACATGATTATAGAATTCTAGGATTTATCATAAGTTTGATTTGAAATGTGATTATAGAATTTGGTCCAAAAATTATTATTAAATTTGACCCAAAATATTAGCAACAATCAAATATACAAGCAACATTAACAATAATCACATATAAAAACTCAAAGTCCATTTCATCTCTGACATTGTTAGTGTCTGAATTCATCTACCAAAGTGATTACTTAGTGCTTAAGTGGTCCTATAAACAAATAAGAGAAGAGTTTAACTTAGTAGGATGTGGATTTATTATTTTTGGAGGCGCAACATCTTTTCTTGGGAGTAGTAGGCCCCAGGTTCAATGAATATTTTTCTTTCATTTCCAATCAATATCATTGAAGATAGGGCCAATTAGCTTGGAGGCAAAAGTAGTAATATTTGGAGAGACATAATGAACTAAGAGGTTTTCTTCAAGATCACCACTTACCAAGACTGTTTTCCCCCAACAACTTTAAAAAGGAGTCCTCATGATGAAATTGATTGCACAAATTTTAATATAAATGAAAATTCTTATAGGCTACAATAAATGCATTTAAATAAGTGAATTTATTGTTATTTAATTTTAAAAATATATATAATTGAAATATACTATACAACATAATTATGTATTAATAATAATAATATAATGTTTATTTTAGTTGATTTTTGATTAGATGGTAAACGTTCAAATACTTTATGGATAGGTTACATGTTTCAATAGTAAATAAGAGAATACTAGATTCTTTATCAGTCAAAGGATGATGTAAAAATTTGAAAAAAACAATAGTATTAAACATTTATATAAGTATGGTATGCTAAATATTATATCATCTAAAGATAATAATGAGATTGTTAATCCTAGAGAATACACAAATATTTGTTAGTATTCCTAGAATAAGATGAATTTTAGGGGGACTAAAATATAATACAATTGGGCTAAGTATTATCTAAATCTAAATCCAAATCTAAATGAGCTAAATATCTTAAAGACTGACCAAATTTTTACAAAAAAAATATCAAATCTAAATTAGTAACTAATTTAAATTCTATAGAAAAATATTGGTTATAATTTGAAATAGTATTTTTAATTATTCAAAAAAAATTCTTTTGATTAAGCTAGCAGCTTTCAATTCTAATTGGGAATGAAATATATTGGAAATGCTCAAACTTGTATACCAACAACAAACAACAAATTATCCTAATTAATGTGTTGGTTTTTTACATATGAATATTAATTTTTTGTTCAACTAAAATAATAGTAAAAATGTGCAATTATATGAAATTGAAAATAAAACTATCAAGATAAATAATAATGACTAAATATTGTTTAAAAAAAAGTAATATATAAAAAGATGTAGATGTGACAAGAGATTAGAATTCTACCAACTACAAAAATAATCATCTCAAAAAAATAAAGAAATTCAAAAAATTGTATTAAAAAGTTGAAATATTACTAAATCATATAAAATTATATTAAAAAGATGATGTAATTACTTCATTTTGAGGTGAGGTGAATTTCTATTCATTTAAAATGTGTTAAAATCACAAAGCATCTCAAAAAAGAGAATTGCTAGAAGAAAAAAACATGTTATAACTTTTCTCTTCTTGTTGTTCTAACCATGGTTTGTTTAAGTTCTTCCATAGATTGCATTCATTATCCTAGAAGAATCACTAGGAACTAGCTTTAGTTTCATGGTAATAGATCCATATAGATACTGCTACCTTGAAGTGAATCTAGCACATGTATACCAATTTAACATTCATTAGTTTCATATGATAATTATCATCTTGTAAAACATACATCTTCAAAGACTTATTTTTTACAGAAGCAATAGGAAGAGGGGTCTATCTCATAGTACAAGCAAAAATCTAGAAGCACATTAACAAAGGATTAATAGCTTCTAGTGGGGAAAAAGAAAAGAGGCCCCATAGTAACTTTCCTCTATCAAAAATTAACTTAGAAAAAGACTTAAGTTTCTGAGTTCTAGCATGAACAAAAAATAGAAACAAAATTAAACTATGAGAGTTCACCAACATAATAAACTAAACTATTAAGCCATATAGGGCTGGATTTTTTAAACATAAATAACATATTAAAAGTATTGAATCCCCATAGGCCATCAAAGACAAAAAGAACCACCATAGGGAAAACTAGCTCCCACCAAGCCTCTTACACAACAAAATGTCTTCTCATTCCACATTAAGGAACTAAAAATCCTATTAGCCTATTTTTCCTATGTAGCATCCACACTGATAATCTTGTCCTACAAAGTGCAAATGGTGGTAGTGTTGGTATGCATGACTTTTAGGGTAAACTTACTAATGTCCCTAAAGCTTTTTTTAAGGCTCGCAATCTCATCTTTCAAGTACTCTACCATTTTCTCAAGTTGGTTCACCTAGATTCCTATAGAGCCAAGCACACCACTAGAATGACCTCCTTCAACAAAATTTTCACCTTCTATAAAACAATTAGTGGGGGGGGGGGATTAGGGGTGACAATTTGAGGGAAAGTGGGAGATAGGGGTCAGGGATCAAATCTGAGACATAGGGTTGGTGAGAGGATAATCATAATTAGGGGTTTTATTGTCCTTTGAAGAATAGTTTGAGTTAGATTCTAGGGTTTCTTTGATAGTAGTGTCCTTAGAAGACTCCACAATGATGAAATTCCTATTGACTTGCTTCTCTTTTTCCTTAGAAGCCCTAGATGAATGTCACATATGGAAAACATTCTTATTTTCAATGTCAACAATATTGATGGTGGAATTTTTGGTTTTTTTCTAAAACTTCCTTCAAATTTTTCAAGTTCCTCCCTTTTCCTTTTGATAGTCAGGGTTTTGAGACATTCCCCTGAGGAGATCAAGCTAGAATGTACAGCCCAATCAAAGGTCAAGGTTGTGGTATTAGGATGAGTAGTGATGAAAAAAATTAGGCCTAGGAGGGTGGGGGGAAAGAGCATAGTGAAACTAGAATTGACAAAAAATTAAGCCTTGATGAAGAATAACTAACTTTTGCCCTAGGTTAAAGGCCTCTAATGACTCCAACATAGTGTTTCTAGAGAGTGGAAAATGAAGAACAAAATGAAAATTAGGTCCTTGTTATGAATATGGTTGAAAAAAGGAAGGTGATAGTAGTAGTAAACCCCATACCTTCCTTCCAAAGTAATATACTTGATAATTTTATATATTTTTTGCTAGATGTCTAGGAGGTACTTTGTGCTATAGCCACCATGCTTTTTTATGGGCTCTTCCTTAAAATGTTTGAAAAATTGGTCCAAATCCACCACATCCAAATACCTTCTATTCATTTTCTACTTATGCCTAGTAGTAGCCTAGGCTATGACCTCTTAATTAATCTCAAAGGTGAGCCCTCACACTATAACCTTTCTATTTTTCTAGGAGTTGCCAAACTGGACCAAGACATTCTCTTCATGACCCATCATACTTTCCACAAATGAAAGAATGTTGTGATCCTTGCAAATATACATAACAATGGGGTCATTTTTTAATTCTTCCCAAATCCTATTTGACTCAATGCAACATATATCCTCACCCATTAGCATAATAGAAACATGTAGAAAAAGAAAGATCCCATGCATTGGTAAAGCAACCAGAACACCCAAAAATGCCCAAGTATAGAAATGTTCTTATGGATAGATAGTGGAATAAAAACCTCTTGATCATTCAAAAGTGGAGAGAATATAGTATAAATAATGATGGATCATGTCACATTGATGGTAATTATTATTAATGGCAATTCACCTTGATCTATAAAAATAAATATTATTCATGTGAAGCCTATAGTCACACAAATGATCATTCCCAACATGTTCTTTCACAATACAAAATCCCTTCCAAATGAGGGCGACATAATACGGTCAATTCACAAGTTTCCAAATGATGTACACCATTTTCCAAGAAACCCAAATATCCTCCACATGGTTGTGAAAAATCCAACTTCCACCTTTAGGCATGATAAATAGGCAAGTAGTGGGTCCCATTAAATCTTTCATCCTATTCCACTAACAACTCACACAAAAACTGTCCAGACTATAATATTAAGTTGTTTTCACTTTTGAATTGATTATAAATATCACATTCAAATGAATATCATGTTCTCATCTTTAACAAAATTTAAATTTATTCTCTCTTTTGTTGAAGTTCAAGGTTCTTTAATAGATTGCAGTAATTTTCTTCCTTTTTCTAAAATATTGAATGTATTCTTTTAGTAATAAAATTGTTGCTAAATCTGGTCTCTTTTTGTTTATATGCTAGAACATTAATTTATATAGATTGTATTTTTCTAACTATAAAATTTGTGATGCCATATGAACTAAACTTAATAATTTTATTTATGTTCAATAGATCTAATTCATTTATGTGTGTGTGTGTGTGTGTTTTCACCAATGAAATTTTCTTCACAAATGAGATAAATTTTATCTCTTCTTGTTTATGTTTATGGATTCAAATCATAAATTGTATGCTTTCAACAATAAAAATGTGGTGTATATATGAAAAAAAATTTAATTTCTTGTCAATGGGCCCTTTCTTTACTAGTGAACTTGAGAGGTTTTCAATCATCTCACTAGGGATCAAGTCTTATTGATTACAAGGATTTGAGATCTAGATTGTGCCCAGAGTGAATTTTATAGAAGATGCCGCTCAATACTTGACCCTTAACTCAAGATGATGAATAGTCCTCCCTAAAAATTATAATTTCATCGTATTTATATTCTTACTATTTGTTTTCAATTTTTTCAATTCATGGATTGGATTTCATAAAGGATGAGGGCAAGATCTTACAAAAGGAAAATTTGACATAATGGATAGCAGTTAGTCTTTGGCTTTTAATACAAAGGATTTTAACCTATAAGTCATGCTTCTATATTGGATAGCTAAAATTACTTGGTGAAGGTATTCACTGTTGTTTTTCTCACAAGCTTCATGGCCTTGTTGAGCATCAACCTCCATCAATAAATGTCCCTATAGAGCATCAACCTCCATCTAAGAGTAAATATTTTTCTTATGAACTAAATTTGATCTCATTTTTGTTATTTTCAAGGGTTCTAATTTATATTTCAATGTATTAATAAAAAATTATTTTAGTTACATATGGATTAAATTTAATTTTTTTGTTCAACAAACTAATGTTCTATTATTGAAGATGAAAATTTCATAATGAGCCCAAAGATCTAAGTCTTACTAGTTACAATACTCCAACATAATAAAAGATAAAGTTAAGATCATACATGAGATGAATATGAATAAATAAGACATTTATAATTCCTTACACTTAACAAGATGAATAATCTTCAACAAATAAATAAAATCAATTTTTTTAAAATAAATATTTTAATGTTTTTCTTTATATAAAAGAACTCCAATTCATAGATTATAAGTTTTTAAAGAATAAAATTATTGCTTGCATATAAAATCCATAGGTAATTGTTATGGGGCTCATTGTCTTATAAAGAAAAATTATATATCAATTTACTACAAGTGCAAAAAAATATCATGAAATACAAATGTAGAATGGACAAAATAATGTTTGACAAGTAAAACTGATAACAAATGTAGAATTCAATGCATAATATTTGAAGTGACATTTCACATACTCCCTTTTTTTTATAACTAAACTTTTGATTTCTCTTGGCTGAAAAAAAAAAGATTCAAAGATTCTTAATGTATCTAATTAAATTTCTAGGATTTTTTTTTAAAATTTGAATGATTATGTTCTACAATTTATTTTTAAAGAATTAGCTTTTCAATTCTATTTAGCTAGTTTGGATTTTAAGGTATGATATTTTCCATCTCTTGTGAATAACTATAATTTAATCTTGTACTACAACAATATATGATTTTTATTATCTATAAGTGTACACATTTGGTAAATTTTTTTCTAAATAAAAAGTGATAAAAATCTAGGGGGTCATCCCTTACAACCAAAAAGTTGGTAACCAGCACATTAGCAGCAAAGACCAATAGTAAACACTACTGAAGTAAAAACATACTAAACTTCAACTTAACAATAATAATACTATGCAAGTAACTAACTAGCATACTACTATGAATAGAAGAAACTAAACTATAGTAGAAGTCTATAATGTTTGTTATACTACTTAAGTTCATCATAAAAACTATTGGCATAACCAGACCAACTCAAGTCTGAGAAATAGCTAGATACCAGCAAATCAAGTAACAAAAAATTAACATAAAACAACTTGGATCCAAGGATCCCCTTAAAACTAAAAAATTTAATTCTCATTTTTTTCCTTTCCCTTCCTAGCCAGAAGAACCCGAGCCTAGTCATTAGCAAGGAATTTAAAAAGGAGCTTATGATCCTCCATGTTTATTCATGTTTCTTCTTTCTCCTATGCTAGTAGTTGGAGGGTGGTGGCAGCAACGTGAGTGACTTTTAGAGAAAATTTAGAGAAGGTGACAAACCCTTCTAAAATTTTTACCCTTTTGTCCAATTTTGCATCCACCTCCATTTTCTCTTTGATATCCTTATCTTCCATTCCCACATTTTTAACTTCCTCTTTAATAGCTTTTTCCACCTGGTTATCATCCTGCAAAACCCTTGGGTTAGTGAAAACCTTATATTTTTCCTTGATTGAGGAGGAAATTGTAATGGGGGAGGTGTCCACTTTACTACTACCTTCATAGAAAGCAATGGGCAAAACATGGGTAGTCTCCATGGTAACAACATTTCTAACTAACACCTGAGTATTTTTAGTAGACATCTGGGCATTATCAACAAAATTGTTCACAGAGTTAACAATTTTTTCTACCTCCTTCTTCCCTTTTTCTCTCTTGGAATTAGAGTTATACTCATTCTCCCTCTCCTCTTAATTATTTTTTGAGCTCTCTTCTTCCACCTTCTTAACCCTGAATCTGTTAGATTTTTGCTTGCACTTTGCCTATGATTGGGCAATTCTTCCTAATCTTCTTGTACCCTTTCCACCCGCCTCCTCCTCTAAGTCCTCCTCTTCCACCTCCACTAGTTTTTCCACTTTAATCTTTTTACTACCCATTTTTTCCTTAGCCAAATCAGGTTTCTTCTTTTTCCTATTTTCATGGCTAGGGGAGAGCCATGGGGTATGAATTCTGGTACTAGTACTAGTACTCAACGGTGAATTTTGTCGATGGCACTAGTTATCAACCACCACCACTGTAGGGGGGGAAAGGGCAAGATGGAATTGGTATAGGAAAAAGATCAAGCCTTGGTCGATAATGGTGCAGTTAAGCCCCTTTTTCCTCTTCTCTCTAACATCATTAACCATACCCTCCAAAGAATGTAGTAGAAAAAATAGGATAGAAATAAAATCCCTATTTCTAAAATGATTCAATAAGGGAAAATGGTAGTAGTAGTAAACACCTAACCTACCCTCCAGCATGATGTATTTCATGAGTACCAAGAAAACATCATACCATAGGGCTAGCAGCCTATCCCTCTTAAATCCTCCTTTGTAGTGCACTAGTTCCTCATTCTCTACAAAAAACTACTCATACTGACCTTGTTAGTGATTTTAGTGACCTTTCTCCATTTTTTCCCCTTCATTGAAAGACTAGTAGCCATAGCAATTACTTCCTCATTCACTTGAAATGTGATTCCATTAATAGTTACCTTGTGGTCATTCCACCCATTGACAAACTAGAGGGAAAAATTCTCATCATACCCCACCATCGATTGCATGTAAGGTAGAAAACCCCCCTCCTTTAATAGGAACTAGGTAGCCATCCTCTCTTTGAAGTTCTCAATTTTTGTGGACTCTAGCCTATTCAAATCTCCACCCATATCTTTCCCACCAATTTCTAGCTCCACCACCTCAGTGATGCACATCTAGACCTCCTTATTTACGAAAAAATTGCAAATACTATTGACCCTAAATCTCTTAGCAATGAGTGAAAAGGTTTTATAAGCCCATGCTTGATAAACTTCAAAATCCCATGCAAATTCATTATAGGAATCGTGCTTGTCTAACATCATAATTTTAATACCCCAAAAATATCTGACAATCTGAATAATAATATCATTCATACTTTCAAAGGTGAAGCAATTTGAATTTAGCAATGTGTTATCATAATGGTGAAATGACACTCTTCTTAAATTGCATTCATTCATTACTCTATTTTTATGGCCACATCTTCTCCTCATTTCCCTATTTATTAATTCAGTGTGTCAAGGACTTAATATCCTTGTTCAGATTTTCCATATTTCTCCAGCATGTGACTACCATTAATTTAAACCCCATGGCAGCCACCGTATTGGCCACCTTATTTCTTTCCTATAGATGTGTTGTAGGTGGACACTTTCCATCCCTTCTAAAATATGCCTAGTATCCATAATGATAGTCCAAATATTCCCTCCCCATTGGGACACTCCATTAACCAAATCAATAATTAATTTGGAGTCCCCCTCTATGGTTATTTCCTTAAGTTGTATTTCACTAATCAACTAAAGCCCCCAAAAAAAAGCCATTGCCTCAGCTAGATTATTACTTCCACTCCCCACCTTCCTAGCATAGACTAATAGTGTGATATCATTGAAAGCTACATGAAACTATCCAAGAAATCCTATTAAACTTGAAGGATTATATTGGTTTCTGTATTATAATTCACCTAATACAATTTTACATGAATTGATGAAATGCTTACAAAAATTTTGTTTCATAGCTTTTAATTATTTTATTATTAATTCTACAACTCATAAACATTAAGAGTATGATTATCAGATGATATTTTCTTGATCCAAAGTTAATGAGAAAAATATTCATTGAGTCAAAAAATTCCAAACTCATCTTTCTTGATTGCACTTTTGGACTCAATAACACATCACTTATTTATTGCACCCCCAAAACAATTTAAACTTTAACAGACATCCAAATAAAAAATATATGATTATCTTCATCAATTGTACTTAGACTGACGATATATAATCACAAACTCATCTATATCAACATCAAATCACAATATACATTTATTTAATTCTTCTTATATATTTAGTTGTATACATAAAATTTCTCTTATTCAATTATTGTTACACATTTAAGTTGTATATATAAATCTTATTTTTACTAACCTTAAATTAAATATAATTAATAACACCATTTTATTTTATTTTAGAGCCCAAATAAAAATTTTAGGTTAAATTTTAATCACAACTAAAAGAATTTTGTTTTACAAATTGTAACAAAATCAACCTTTTAAATTTTGTCTCTCATTTAATTTACCTTGGTTATTTAGGTACTCTATTTCCCGATGATGAATATACAAAATAAATCTTTTGAAAATAAATAATGCCTCTAGTTCTTTAAGGTCTAAACTATTGCATAAAACTCATGATCATAAGCAAAGCATTTCTTCTTTGCGTGATTCATTTTCTCACTAAAATATGTAATAGGGTTACCTTCTTGGCTTAACACAACACCAATGACACTACCACTTGCATCACAATCCTATTGGAACACATTTTTAAAATTTAGGAGTGCTCAAAAAGATCACTCCATCACCTTCTCCCTTAACAACTCAAAGCTCCTTGTAACTCCTATAGTCCACTTGAACTCTTTTCTATCCCCTCTCATTGTTCCAGTAAGGGTGCACAAATACTACTAAAATTCTTAATGAACTTCCTATAAAAATTAGCCAATCCATTGAATGAACTCACCTCAGTGGAAAACCTTTGGGTAGACCATTTCATGATGACCTTCACTTTCTTTGGGTCTATTTTGAGATATCAAATGATTGTACACAAACCCCAAACTAACTAAGTCCCTTTTTTACAAAGCTACAATTCTTCAAATTAATCAACTTTTTTCTTCCCTAAACATCTCAATGACACCATGAATGTGCAACAAATGTTCATCTAGAGGCTTAAACTAAAAATTAAAATATCATTGAAATAGAGTAACAAATTTTCCCATAAGTTTCATGAGTACCTCATTCATAAGATGGATGAATATTCTCAGTGCATCAATTAGTCCAAATGGTTTGAGTAACCACTCATATAGACCCTCCTTGGTCTTGAAAGCATTCTTTCAATCATCTCCCTTTGTTATTTTTATTTGGTGATAACTATATTGGTGGTCTATATTTTTTAAGTACTAAGACCTACTCAAGTAGTCCATAAAATCATCCCTCCTTGGAAAAGGAAATTTACACTTGATGGTTATCTTGTTTATAGCCCTAGAGTTTGTACACATCATCCACTTTCCATGCTTCTTTGATGCTACTAATATAGGAAATGCACATAGACTCATGCTCTCCTCAATAAAAGCCTTTCCTCAACAACTCATAAAATTTTATATTCACCTCCTTAGTCTCAGTGTGAGTCATCCTATGAGAAACCTTGTTAGGCAAACTAGCCCTAGGGACTAAACCTATTTGATGAATAATTTTTCTTTTTGGTGGAAACCCTTTTGGAAGATTATCAAATATGATATCTCTATAGTCACTTAGTAGACTTGAAAATTATGTTGGAGCTTCTCTACCAAATTCCTTATCGACTTTAGGAATCAAAGCATAAAACACATGATCATGTTTCATGCCATCCATAAAAATTTTTCCATCAACAAGACATATAGTTGTACTACTACATAGTTTTTCATATTCCTTTATTAAGAGCTTCAACTTGTGAAAAACTTCATCCTTTTAACAGAATATGTGTTTGCATAACCATCATGTATTTCATATAGGTCATACTACCACAACATTATGAACAAAAAATGACATAATCCATCGATATGATGTCATAGAGTAGCTCATCATTGTAACTCCTAGTCTTGAACTTCACAAAATATTGTTCACTAACTAAGATATTATGGTCACCCTACACCTAGGTAATCTAGTAATGGTGTGGATGTTTCTCCCTCTTGATTTTTAACTTCATGACCATATCCTCTAACATCAAGTTGTCATTTATCCTACCATTGATGATCACATCACAACATTCACCCTCACACTTTCACTTGGTATGAAATAGACTTCTCCTTCTCCTATATTCACTCTCACCACTTAGCATGAATTTTTCAAAACCTAGACCTCTCTAGTTTCTACATCCACTAAATGTAATGAATTAACATCTTCATCTCTATAAAAACCTTTTCTTGGACTTCAGTTATCCTACCTTCCCCTTTTTAGCATTGAGGGAAGTCATAGGATCAATGGTCATCTTCTCCATGGTGTAAACATGTAACATAGAAGCCTCCCCTTCCTAAACCTTTTCCTCTTCCTCTACCTTGTCCTCTTTGGTCTCTAAAATTTTGATTATGGGAGTGGTTGAAACCCTTGTTCCTCTAGTTTTGACTAGTTCCCACATCTTCATTTTCCTTTTAGTCCTCATTTCAACCTCCAATAGACCTATCACTACCCCTTTCTTGTTGACCTCTCCATATTTTATTTCCATCAAAAATTTGGTTTATCTTCTCTTCGACCTACAAGGCAAAATAGTATGACTCTTTAATGCTAGTCATTCTAACAAGACATAGCTTCTCTTGAATGCTAGCTCTTACTCCATTAAGATAATAGGTTACCTTCTCCTTATTATCTCCTACATGCCTCATCCTAATAAGGGATTGATAAAAATCCTCTATATATTCATGGAAATGTTTCTTATTTTAACCCTTTCATCTTCTTAAACAAATCAAGATTATAGCCTACTATAGTAAATTAATTTTTTAGTTTGTCCACCATATGATCCCACCTTGTGATTTTCTCCTCTCCTATTTTATTCCTATCTTACTCAATCTCTTGCAACCATTTTTTGGCATGGACCTTTAGTATAGCCTTCACAAACTTAACCCTATCAAGGTCCTCAATATCCTCATCCTCAAAAAAATCCTCCATCTCATTGATCCAATCAATCAAATCGTAGGGATTTAGATTTTCCAATAACATGGTGACCTCAAATTTAGACATTTTTGCATCTTGGCAAAGGCCCTAAAAATATTTTCCTCCTCTAGGTTTAGTACTTTTCCTTCCTCTTCTCCATCATGTACAACATTTCATTTTTCTTCATTTTCCTCCTAACTTTTATTCCTTACAACAAGACTCGTCCCTCTATGGATATCTTCTTGCAATGTTTGAACTTGTCTCTAAAGGACACTAACCTTAGGGAAACACCTTTGACCCTTCCATCACATTATCTTCATGGAAACACCTTCTTACTCTCTTAAAACCCACAACTACATAGATCTAGTGTAAAATGCCTCACATTCGGTGATCTGTCTATCCACTCAAGAACTTCTATTTTGATACCACTTGATGAGGGAAAACCCCAAAAAAATTGAACACAATAGGAAAGGAAACTTTATTATCATAAATGATATGTTATTACATTAATTTAAAAAAAAACTAGAATCAACTACATTCACTATGGGCTTACAACATTATTAGTTTCTAGGGTAAAACCCTTCTCATAGTACCTTCTCCTAAAGTCCAACAAAAAATGCCTAAAGACATTGAAAAAAATGACCATAAGTAACACAATTAGGTTTAAGGTTAGGAATAAATTTTACATTATGTCATTTTTTGTTCATTGCCAAAATAGAAGGTTCTAGAATTCACATAAAAAGTTGATGCAAAATTAGAAAATTCTAGAAATGGTAGTCCAACTTCCAGAAGACATAACTTTGAGCTACAACTTTTATTGACAAACCATTTACATTTCTAGTAATCTCTTTGGGTCCTCTATATTCCATTAGGCCAAGTTTATCTGCCCCATTTTGGGGGGCTGTATGAGGCCATTTAGTGCCTCAAATTGGGCTCTAAAGCATTCTTAGGAGGTTTCCAAGCAAATTAAGACTCGAATAATTTGAAACCATGAAACCTTTGGACCTAATTCTTTTTCTAGAGAACTTGAACATATAATTATAACCTTCCCTCCAAGTTACACACTCTAACTCTTCATTATTTTTTCTCTATAGAAAAAGAGCCCAAGTTCTACATTTGCACGTATCCCAAGGTGCACAAAAAGACTAACCCATAGAAGTAATAATGGAACTATGAGAGGTGATATCTCCATTTGGCCCAAATGGGTATCTAGAAATACCAACACATTAAACAAGAACTAATAATAAGAATATTTCTATGTGATACATGATTTCCCTTACACCATTGTATGCTTATGCATCACCAAGCATTGTTGAATTTTGTTTCTTTTTAAAATAGGTCAATGGTTGGGTCAAGAGATCAAGATGTTGTAAGATGGTGTGGTTGAAAAAGTGGAAATTGTTCTATCAAGGTAGGCTATTTTTTTCTATAAAATCACCACATTTTAGTGGAGTGGGAGAAAAAATTGTGTTGGCATATGGCATATTTGTAAAAGGAAAGGATTTTTCATTGATGGATGGTAATGCCCATCTTCTTATAGAGATAGGCTAAAAATAATGGGTTTTGTTGGCCCTTCAAACACTTCTTATGCAAAAAATCCAAGGAGATAGTTGATGTTGTTTTTAGAGCATGAAATATTTACTTATCAAATTTGGAAATTTGTTATAAAAAAATAGAGTTAGAGTGTCCCAGTGTTGGCCAAATTGAAAGACTAGTTGTCGTCTTCACCTGTCCTAAGGAAAAGTTGAAGTTTCTTAGCTATAGGGCATAAAATCTCATCCCAAAATTTGTGAGAAGTGTGGAAGAAGAGAATTGTGAGGATTATCAAGGACAAAACAAAACATCTACTCGATTCATCTCCATACTATAGCAAGCAACTTCTGGGCTCGTATCTAATGCAACTTCTAGAAACAACCCAAGCAAGAAAACTTTCAATCAAAGAGATATTCTAATTAAATAAAATTTGAACTTGGTTAAATATAGGCTTGTTAGTAGAACTAGGAGGGATAATCCTTGTTTGATAGTCAAGGAAAAGCTTAGGTGGAGATCATTTGATTTAGGGTGGATCAAGAATTTTTTTGATGATGTTTCTAAGGGGAATCATAGAATAGTAGGAATCAAAGTGGTTTTTAAGAATAAGGACAAAGTTATTGTGGATTTGGTAGCTAAGCATGTGGAAAATGGCACAAACAATCAAGTAGAATGCCTTATAGAATTTGAGGCTATGTTACTTGGAATCAAGCTAGGAGCCCCCAAGATTCATCTTGATGATGATTTAGAACTAGTGGTCTGTTGGATACCAAAAGGAGAAATGGATATGACTTGGTACCTAAACAAGCACATTAAATAGATTTTTATTAGAGAGAGTGGAGGAGTGTAAGATATCACATATTCATAGCTCTACCAATGGGGTAGTAAAAGGATTGACAAATGATAAATTCCAACTTTTTGAAGATTTTAGAGGACTTTTCTAGTTAGACTTTGATTATTATTAATAATCATGAGTACACAGTTCATAAGTAAATGTAGGCGAAGATGACAAGAAGAATATGCAAAATCATGAAATTAGCATGTGTGTGCTTGGCAAGACTGATGGTTAATGATTAATCATTCATTCAAATTTGATCCTTCCAAAGATTTCAATAGTGACTAGTAGAACTTGCAATGAAGGATTCATTTTGCATAAGCAACAACTTTCAAACTTGGTAAAATAGTAAGGTTTGGGTATTTGTGATGGAGGCTAATTTTTCATTGCATAACAATGGTCAGATTCATCCATTGGAAGGGTAGATAATGGTGAAATTCTTGAGAAATGACCTCAAAATATATGATGAAATGTTCTATGAGGCAATAGAGTTAATCTTTGGTGAGGATTACCTGTTGCACAATTGGAGACCTCACTCAAACCTAGATATCTCATCTTTGTTTTTTCCATTAGCACTAATCATGGGTGAGGAAAAAATAGAAGTCTTGTAGCTGACTAAGGTGTGTTTGGATCATAAATGGGCTATTGGTGTAGAAGAAATCATAAATAAGACAAATATTTGTGGTGGACTACACATGGGGGATCATCCATTGTGTTTGATTGGAGGCAAGTTGAGAGAGTTGTAGCTACAATTGGTGTGGTCATCTAAGGTACCTATATAGGTACATGTTCCTATTTCTTACATGGAAGTAAAAAATTGGTCTCCTTTATGTGTTCTTGCAAGCATGCCTATACTCTAGGGTTTGGCATTGTGCACAAGAAGCACAAGGTAACTCCAGTCAAGTCATTAACTCAAATTCAAGTAGATGGTATCCCCTTAGTTTGTTGATAGACTTTGATGAACTATGCTACAAGAAGAATAAAACCAAGGATGGATATGATTCAACTCATTGTGATATGGTAGCAAGGGTGGAAATGTCTCTCTTGGCTACCTTCTAGGTTGCTTTTGGTGCTTGGTCTAGTAGTGCCAGAGTGTCTTTCCTAGTCGCGGAGAAAAATAATGGCTTTCCAAATATTTTAGGGAGAATGTAGCTTCATGGTTCAAGTAAATGTTGGATGTATGTATTCTTTGTCAGGTCTATTTTTTGATGGTCAATGCCCTTTTTTTGGGTATATATGAAGTCTATGTAGTTGTATGGTTATGGGGTTTTGTTTTGTTAGTTGAAAATGGTTTGCAGTATCTTACTAGTAGTAGATGTTCAAGATATCAATTTCATTTGTTTTGGCATGTCACACCCATGGTCACTAGGCAATCATCATCAAAATGTGTCTTTTTCTATGATATTAATATAAATACTTATTTTGTCAATCATTTTTTTCAAAAATATCATTACTTTTCAATTCAACTAAAATTAAATTAAATAATATTTTAAATAGACTAAAGTAAATTATTTATGTATATTTAATTTACATATATAGACTAATGATCACCTACAAAAATATTCACATGAAAAATATATTATGAGAAATTAATAGGAAATTAACATGAGAAAAAATAGCATGGATAAAGATAAGAGAAAAATAAACTAAAGTAATTATAAAAACTAAAAACTAAACTAATTTAAAAAGATAATAACTAAAATAATTAGAAAAATAAACACAAATAATTTGAAACACTAAAAATCAAATGAATTAAAAAAATCAAAATCAAAATTGGAATTTTTAAAAGAAAATATAGAGTGACTTGTTATGTTTGAAATTTATGCTAACTTGTAGAGAATAATGAAAGAAAACATGTCTAGAAGAGGGTCGATAATGTTCTGGCAAGAATAACTTATTTCTAGGAATGAAGTCATAAGGTTTTAATAGTCCCATAGAAATCTAGATTAAATCTAGAAATCAAAACTATTTGCTGATTATACATTACAAAGTGACCCATGGTGTTATTTCACCATGGTGTGATTTCTCTACTTGAGTATATGAGTATACCAATAAATTTTGAATGCAAATAAAATATAAATTATTATTTTTATTTGTAAGTTATTCTTTTACTTTATTTTAATCTTTCTTTATTTTTTATTTGTATTGCAATCCATTACAAAATTCAAGAAAAAAAAAAGAAAATCCCCCCAAATATAAAAACTAGAAGACTCTCCAAAGAAAATAAAAAATATAACAAATCTAAATTTTCACAAAAAATTAGGATTTTAATTTCTTGTTTGGGGTGGTCACTATAGAGGTATCATAATAGCAAAAAAAATTTCCTTAGCTAGACACACTTTAATGAACAAAAACAAAGTGGATATCACCACTACATTATAGAGGTATCACCACTACATTTACAATTGTATATGTTTTAGATCTATTTTCTAGATAGGAATTCAAACTTAAATGATTTGCACAAAGTATAGTTAGTGATTGGGAAAAAAAGGTAGGAGTCACTTTTGAAGAGTTACTTAGACTCAATGGGACAAAAATTGCTTTGAGTAGTAATTACCTCCAGAAGATTAATGGGAAAATAGAAACTTTTAATGAATTAGAGGAAGGATACCTTCGAAATCACATAGTAGGGTAGAAAATTGTGTGAGATAAGTGGCTACATTCACATGAGTATTTCTATAATACCACTTACCACCTATATATTTGATATGTCACCATTCATGACCGTGTATGTGTATGATGCACCAAACTTTCTAAATTTTCTATTAGGAGATACTAGGGTATCTAGTGACTAGAATCTATTTTAGGAGTCAAGACAATATGAGATATATAAAGGATTAAATTTCCCAGATAATAGTGGCAAAAATTATCTATCTCTAAAGGATTACAATCACTCAAATAAAAGTGGGGAAGTTTATCTTCTAAGACTAATTGGGCTCCATAAAACAACAATACCTATATGCTAGTTTGATCATGCAAGGTTGAGTACCTTTACCTAAATTCATGAAGGATTACAATAGGTAGTTTTTTAATATTTGAATTTTACAATTCACATTGTTGAACTATACACATTAATATATGGATGTTGAGAAATGCTAAAATCTAACAAAATTTATAATTAATCAATTCTTATTTTTATTTTAGTGTGTTAAGGTAATGACATCAAGATAAAATAATGGAGTGATGTAGAAATAATATATTACTATATGATATAATAATAATAATACATAATTCTTCTCAAGTAAATAAAATATATGATTATAAATATTATATATAATTTTCTCCACTTGATTTCTTTCCAAAATTTGGGGGCATGTTTCAAGTACTTGGTATCATATTGGGTATCTAACTTGGCATTGGATACCCGATATGGGATAGGGAACCTAAATCAGTTTATTGGCAAAATTTCACTAAATATTATCTATCACTTCAGACCCAAAAATCACATTTCTTTTTGGCTTTTTCGTGGATTTCAATAGTGTTTTGTAGAAAAACATTGTTTGGGGCCCATTATTTGAAAAGGTGGGTATAAAATTTGATAATTTGTTTGGTATTGTTGTAGGAATGAGAAGCAGTAGTTGTCGAAAGGCTAAATGAAAAAGGAATGTATCGTATGAAGATATTCCAATGTATAGAGAAAGAGGTAGGGTACATGTTAGTGAATAGATTGTACTTTGAGAAAATGTGTGCAAATCTGATCCTGAATGCCCAAGTGAGACGAAAAACTAACACCAACAATTGGATAGGTTATCATGGGATTGATAACTTTCCTCTAAATTTTTATCAAGTACAGCTCCCCGTATAAGATATCCAATGAATCAAATGTGGATGCTTTTAACCAAAAAGCATGAAAGGATATCAAGCATCTACCCATAAACACAGAGTAGACATGTAGACTTAATAATTGAAAGAAAGGAAACATAATATAGCAGATTACACAAAGTTAATTTGATGTACACTGCATTACATAATGTAAATGAAAATATATCCTCCATCCTCTTGAGAGGATTAAAAATTTAGAGCTTTAAAAGATGTTTTAAAAAGATGGTGCAACAAGAAAATAGTTACATTAGCACATATTTCAAAGAAAACTAAAAATGATGCCAAGACCATGATTAGTGGAAGAAAAATACACCATAATCACAATTCTGATATAATTATCTCCATTCTCCCTTCTCTAAATGTAAAAGACTACAAAGACCCTTTTACACATTAGAGCCAAATCACTGTTTTAAGAAAGACAAAAACTTCTTTCACAACATTACATCAACCATCAAAATCCTATCTCTAACTCAGACACACAGTTTTGGAAAAGAGAAACAACCCATGCTCTACCTCTCATAGCCTCTTAAGTAAATGGAATAACTTGTAGAATCTTCCCACTTTTGTAGGACATAGTCTAAAGTCTAAAAAAAGGAAGAATGGAACCTCTTCACTCACTTGTTGTTGCCTATTTATCTTTTCTCTGACAGTTTTGATTCCCCTTCCAATAACTATTTCTTGGAAATATTTATTATTATAAAATCATTTCCATGGAGACTTTTCAATTTCCCTCTAACATTGGTTTTCCTTGGTGAACTTTATTTAAAATTTATGTTTTCCACCACCATTCTGATAACTCCTCAACTTTTATTCTCATAAGATTAGCTCATCTTTAGTTATCAAAATTGATTCTTGAAATTGCCCCATTTTACTATCAGATTGCCATCAACCTTTTCTATCTTCATATGATACTTAAATATTATTACTCACTAAAGATACTATAATGTTTATTAAAACATTATAATGTTATCTACTTCCTTCCAAGTTCTTTTCCTTGAACACTCGTCATTATGTATCATTGGGCATTCTGGGTTCAATATATGTTTGAAGTCATATATTTCTCAGCCCATGTCATGGATATACACCCAAATTGCCACAATCAAGTTAAGGGGTGATATGCTCTCTTCACCTACACAGCTGCCCTACAGGCATTCTATCAAGGTCACAAATAGTTTCAGTTCTGACATAAGGAGCCACGAGCTCTGTTCATAATTCCACATGTTGTATTCAACCAAAACTCTATTCCTTGCAAAATTGGGCTTTTTTTTTTGTACTCTCTATGAAAGCCATTCATGCTGAAGAAATGCACCAAGTTTTCCTTGATTGGTAACTTAGGTTTGGAGACTCAACATCTAATATGTTTAATGCACTTGAATTACCATCGGTCGAACTTGGACTGTGAGACTAGGCTTGACATGCATCATCACTACTCCATATCATGGTCAAAAAATCAAGAATATGTTCTATGTATAGGCATTTTATGAATTGATTAATTTGAATCGTGTTCTATGCTTGGTTCGAGTGTTAATGTTATTGTCTACAGTTTTGTTTAAAAAATCTTCATTCATGATCATACTGCGCCCACATTCCTTAGAAACCTGAGATCACTACTAATTATTTTTTCCTCTCTTAACTATGCCTGAGTGATGTGGAGAAATCACAATAATGACAATAAAATAATGGTAATATGAAATTGATTGTTCTTAACTTGGAACCTGAACCAAATTGTTATAACATTCTTCCTATCAATGAACCAATGAATTGTAACCAAATGTTTCAAAGTACAAAAGATCAATATAGAGAAGACTGAAACATCATTAAGACAAAAAAATACACACCATTATATGCTAATGACAAATTACAAAGTATGGCTCTCTGGTGGCTGCCACCAGAGAGCCATGAGACTTTCTTCTCAATTTACTCTCTTCTTCAAACCTATTGTCTTTTCCCCTCTTATTGATTCTCTTCTCTATCTCCTTCCATTACATTATGAGATGTCTTTTAAAGACCATCTAAATGGTTTACAAACCATTTACAACTACCCTAAAATCATTCATTCGATTCTCATTCAGTTATAAAATAGTGTAAAATCCTTTTGTTTGAGAATTCTTTATAAGATACATTACCCATTGAATTAAACTTGTGCATCAACTTGAATAATAATGATAAGATATTAATTCTCCTAAGATCCTTCACCCATGTCACATTTCTTCCTTACATTTGCACATAATATTAAACGATAATGATGGTAAATTAATTCTTTCATGGGTGCCACTTCACCATACTGCCAAACTTCAAATGTTTCCATGTTCCATGAAAATTAGGTCACTGCATCGATGCCTCCACTGATTCCTTTTTCACTATCAACCAACTCCATCTATGGAGTTATGTTGCTTGCCTCCATGGTGCTTCCCATTCCACAATCCACTCCTCCACACTGCATCACAATCTTTGTCCCTCAACTGGGAGTCCATCATGCCTCTCTCCCAAGTCTATTGGGAACACACAAGACCATTTCCTATGGCCTTTGGTAGACCTTCATGTCCACCCCATGCAGCTGAGCGAACTGGCACCAATCTGCAACCAAAAACTTCATACCAAGAATCCAAAAGAACCACAATACTGCCTAGTTTAGATCACCTTCCATCTACACACTTGAAATATTCTAAGCTCTGATACCTGAGTGATGTGGAGAAATCACAATAATGACAATAAAATAATGGTAATATGAAACTGATTGTTCTTAACTTGGAACCCGAACCAAATTGTTATAACATTCTTCCTATTAATGAACCAATGAATTGTAACTGAATGCTTCAGAGTACAAAAGATCAATATAGAGAAGACTGAAACATCATTAAAACAAAAAAAACACACACCATTATATGCTAATGATAGATTACAAAGTATGGCTCTTTGGTGGTTGCCACCAGAGAGCCATGAGAGTTTCTTCTCAATTTACTCTCTTCTTCAAACCTATTGTCTTTTCCCCTCTTATTGATTCTCTTCTCTATCTCCTTCCATTATATTATGAGATGTCTTTTAAAGACTATCTGAATAGTTTACAAATCATTTGCAACTACCATAAAATCATTCATTCGATTCTCATTCAGTTACAAAATAGTGTACAATCCTTTTGTTTGAGGATTCTTTATAAGATATATTACCCATTGAATTAAACTTGTGCATCAACTTAAATAATAATGATAAGATATTAATTCTCATGGGATCCTTCACCCATGTCACATTTCTTGCTTACATTTGTGGATAATATTAAACCATAATGATGGTAAATTAATTCTTTCATGGGTGCCACTACATCACTGAGCATTATCAATGTAATATAGTAGTCTCAACTATTGTTTGGTCCTTGGGGTATATGGTTCTTTGAGCTCCATGTTCACTTGCGGGTTATACAGACTCTGAGAGTCGATATTATATGAACTCGTACCTTCTTCCAAGGTATTCAAGCTTGCATTTGTACTTTAGATATCATATTCACTTGTATTTCTTGATTTCTATAGACTCAAACCCAACTTTAGTTTAAATGAAGCCAGTGAGTTTTGACTCTTGCCCAAAGATCAATCCTCGTCAACTAAAGACTGATTATCTACCATTCAATGCCTCTAATTTTACTCGTTGAAACTGCCATAGACATGAAGTGACAATTTGAAGTGAATGGAGATTGAAACATGAACACACCTGCTACTGTGACTGCGGCCATCAGGGCATTTGCTAGTTGTGAATTTCACTTATGCACTAGAAGTATCATAGGTTAAACACATGAGAGATCCAGAGCATGTGGTTGCACCCGATTCAATTATGAAGGGTGTGGCTTTCTATTCAGTGAGTTATATGTAGTTTCCCCTCATGGATTCATTTGAGTTTGTGGGCTACCTTCGATCACTTTGCTAAACCATTATAATGTGCATTTATGTCTGAATGTTGTGACTTTTATTTGTGATTCTCCTTGTAATCAGGCATTCCTTTGTGGCCATCTTTAATTATTTTGCCAAACTATTAAAATGTGTGTTTAAATATGAATGCCACAACCTTCATTCTAGACTATGCTATATAGAATGAATTATATTTTGGTTGCTCTCAATTTTGGATGTTGTGAGTTCTAAATTCCTTCTCAAATTATTCCTGTAGACTAGAACTAGATCACTAGTTGAATTCAAGATCTTTGGTTGCCTCATATTTGTGATTCTCCAAACTAGAGAAACTCGAGTCTGCATTGATTTTGGTATTGAAGAGTGTTTCTTGGGTTTTCAAATTGGAGACATTCGAGCCTGCGCTTGTATATTGGTAAGGAGAGGGATTGGAAACACCATTGTGTATGCATTGCCACCTTGCCTCTTACTTATCTTGATCCATTTATGACTAGAATCTTGAGTCATATGTTTGCATCTTCGAACACTAAAATTTGAATTGAAGTGCCCAGAATGAACTTGCTAAATTTGGCAAAGCTTCCAGTGAAGTCTACACCTGAACTATCTATACCTCTACACTAGATCACCAAACTTGAAGACATTGAGCCTGAATCTTGTCTCTAAATCTGCATACAAAAACACTGAACCACTTCAAACTTTTGAATTGAGGAACCTTGAAGATTTACCATGATGGTATTCTATCCTTTGACTAGGATGCCTCCCCAAGCTGATTCATATCTTCAAATTCTAGCTTGAACATTTGGATGGTGAAGACTCTGAAGCCTGAACTTGAACTTATGACTTCAAATAAATTGAACTAGTTTAAACCACTGAGAAAAACTTTGAAGATCCACTATGTTGGCATCTTATTCTTTGGTTGAGGAGCATCTCAAAACTAAGATGTTTGAATTTCTACTTTGACCATGAATCATGGGCTGGGGCTAAGCTTTGAACCTTCTTGGATTAACACTTCTGCATTTTGAACCCAAAATCTGAACTTCACTTGCATTGAACCTACAACATGAGTCAACTAAACAATTGAACCACTTTGAAATACTTTTAACTGAGGTTCAAAGTGTTTCAAAGCTATGAATTACAAGTTTTTAAAACCGTGGCTATATTAGGTACTAACAGTACATAAATCACCAAAGGAAGAGACAAGGTATGTCAGATGTTAATAAAAATTGACGATGTATTGATCGAAGGTGAAATTATAGTCAAAAAATGAATATTTTTAGTTGGGGAATGAAAATTTACTAATTAATAATGACAATGCCAGGATTTAAAATTTGGAGAATAGAAATTTACTAGTTCTTTATATGAGTGCCATGATTGACCATGTCAAAAATGAAAATTCACAATGGGTAAAAGCACAAACTTGTGTCACCTTTTATGAAGAAATGTGATATCAGAATGAGACAGTTCAACATTAATGACCAAAAAAATGGTATTTGTGTTTAGAATTTGAAAATGATGTAAACTAATGAAATGTATAGAATTGGATGAAATTTATGCCTATCATTTTTTCAAATTTTTTTGAGTAAGAATTTGTTCATTTCTTTTATTTTCAAGTCCCTTTTTTAACTATAAAAAATATAGGGTGTAGTTCCCATCAAAAAATAAAATGCAAATCATCTTTTTTTGTTTTCATTTGAAAATATCTTATAGATGACATGTATATCTAGTGCACAAAAAAGGAAATAATTATTTTTGATCTATATTTTGTTTGTTATAAGTACTCAAGCTCAACCTTCTTAGAAGCCTACAGTTTTTTCCTCCCATCAAAACTTTCCAATCAAATCTACACCTTCTCGATAAAAAATTACATATTCATGAAGATGACTCTCTCCTCTAGAGATAAATATAATTTTATTATTTTTTTGGTATGATTTACTAATTTTTTCCATTTTTTAAATGAGCATCTTCTGAATTGTTCAAATATCAACTTATAATATTTTGAAATTCTAACATATTATAACCAATCAAAACACTCAAAAATTTATATAATGATGATATTGAATATAAGATCTATAAAAGGGTATTTTTAGTTTTTGAAAAGAATTGAGTTTTGATAGAGAAATGAAATTTGACCAAAACAGGTTTTGATATCACAAACAGTGACACAAATATGTGCTTTTACCCCAACAACATTACATATCTCCTAATTATAACCAAAATGAAGGTCCTAAGACACCAAAATGGTTAATTAAAATTTATGAAATGACTATTAGTAATTTGGAAGGAAAAAAATCACAAAGAACCATTTGGTTATGGGCTTCAAGACTATATAAAATATTTTTAAGCAACAAGATAGTGATGGATCAATGTCAACTTTTTATACTCTTATTAAAGATGAAAAAGATGACACCTATGCTTTCCAAACTAAAGATTCATATCAATAATAAAATGTTAAGAAATGGGATTATTGTGAAGAATCTTTTCAATGCTCTCAATGGGAAAATTAGCAAAGAGAAGGATAAGAGAGTTGCTGCAAGGGCCATTACAACCTCTTTGGTAAGTTATCATTTGAGAAAGGCTACATATATGAGACTAAATTATATTGACTTGAACCTAAATCATACTACTTTGAGAAGAGAACTTACTAGACAAGAGATAATCATCAGTCCTCTTAAAAATGATGCATGGGCTTTTGGTGGGAGACTTTCATGTTTTGATAAGAAGCTAACCAATGATGTCAAGCAAGAAATAAAACAACTTTGTCACTCTAGCTCAAGAGTCTCACCCAATGCAAAAGATGTGTTGAAGTTTAGAACTGGCATTAGAGACCAAATGCCACATCTTAAACATTATTTGGAGGTAACTCAAACTATGTTCTTCAAATAATTTAGAGAGAGTCATCCCAGATTGAATGTATCACAAAAGGATTTTGAATCCTTAAAACCATTTATTGTTTGAAACCTAAGATTCAAAATACATGTTGTAAATATCATGTGGATTTTTCTATGCACCATAAACTATTATGCTCCATCCATTATACTTTTCATAGTAATGAAATATTGGATAATTACAATGCTAGTGGGCTTCAAAAATCATCAAGAGACTTGCTAGATCAATTTTTGTGTCCTAGACTTGATGGTTGTTTCTTTTATAGAAATAGTTGCTTAAATGAGAATTGTTCAGAATCTAGTGGCTTATCCAAGTTTGATACATGTTTCCATGAGGGGTGTAAACATGATCTTGGGAATAGTAAAAAATGGTATATGAAATAGTGAAAAATAAACATTGAAGAGTGGAGGTGAGGGCTCTTGATGTGAATTGGGGTCAAACAAAATCAATGTGGCTAATTTTATTTTAGATTTAAAGAAAAATATTTTCTATAATTATGCAAGGCATAGTCATAGGTCTCAGTGGTTGGATCAACAATTTAGAATGTGTAAGAAGGATTTTCCCATTTGTACTATTTTATAAGTTGTTGAATTTGTAGATTACTACACATTGTAGACCCAAAATGAGACACAATCCTAGTATTACAACTCCATTTAGATTGCATTTTTTGTCCACATAGCATATAGACATGCCCCTAATAATGTGGAATATAATTGGAAGATTATTAGAGAGAATCATTTTTACATGAGTGATGATAGATCTCACTCTCGCATCTTTTATTGGTTGTCTAGGATGCACATAGAGAGGGGATTGCCTCATATTTGGATTTTTTTCTAGTCAATCCATGGGAAAGGAAAACATGATGGATCAAGGGCATGTGTAAAGAGAGCTCTAGTTGTAATGCCCCGCCAAGGGATCCAAAGAATTTCACTAAGTTTGCCAAACAATTTTTTTTTTAAAAACATGAAAGTAAAACCAATCATAACATTTGTGAAAGCAATAGAAACAATTCGAATAAAAGTAAACATAACATAACATAATAGATTACATTCTTTAAAGATCCCTTAATGTTGAATCACATCTAATCTTAACTATCCATCTAACATCACATCCTTAACAATGAAATATTAAAGATACATCCAATGTTCTTAAATCATATACAAGTGTCATTTTAGTAACTACATTTTAGTACATGTTACAAGGTATGAAAAGCTTAAAAGAATAAACATCCATGTAAATAAAGTACATCATCATCCAATATTAATCCATGATGTAATAACATAACGAAACCATAACCATACATGATCCATCATCATCATAAAGATACAAACATCCATCATAAAAGATAACCATATATCACAAACATAACTAACTAAGTGCATGGTTCCTCCCAACCGTAAATAGCATCATTGGACCATCGTGGATCCTAGCCATCCCTCCGTGCATAACATCCCAAAGCACTGAAGAGATCATCGGCTATTAACATAGTAGGAATGTCACTCCTAAAAACATCCTACTAACATAAAAAGTAAAGCATAAGATACCATCATCTAACATATGAAAATTATCAATATAAGAAACATACCAGCAAATACATCCATCACAAGGTATATCATCTATTATAATGATCCAAGAATAGAATGAAGATAAATACCAACCAAGAATACTCTAGCCACGGTGTCTCAATGGATCTCAAATGATAAGAGTGGAAAAAACACTACCACCCGACCACATGGAACCTAAGTGGTCCACTCTCACCGTGCTGAGAGATAGTCTCAAGTCCCAAACAGGATATCAAAACCACAAGCATAAATCACTATAATCCAGGAATCCTAAAATTATACTAACTTAAAGGTTCCAACACACACAAAATTGACATCTAATTCTCAGAGGTGCACAATGACATGTAGGAAACCTACTTTGCAAGCGGAAAAGTGTCATCGCATTTATCTCTTATAAGTTACCCTAGCAGTTAGCTAAACTCCACGGGTCCATACAGATCTCATGCGGCCACTAGTATCATCTCATACTGACGAGGCATACTATGGAATGCAAGGTCACAACCATGCATTCTCACTATTTCCACCCTAGCCTGTACAAGCACTCAAGGCATGGGCGAGAACACCAAAACAATTATCTTTTTAGGTTCATTTAATTCCCATTTAGTGTGTAAATGTTATCACTTATTAACCAAACTTACAATGAGTTACCCTGGTAGCCACTTAGGGCCCTGGCCTCCATTGCAAGCCACTTTCCGACACTACAAGTAGATAACCTACCCTAATGCTCATGAAATCATAAATCACCACAGTCCTATACAAGCAACTGTAAAGAAATCCAAAAGATAATCCATAAAAATAATCATCAAATATTCACAATATAACCATCAAATATCCATAATAAGAATCATCAAATCTCCAAGATAAGAATCATCAAATCTCCATGAGCATCCGAAAAACATCCATAGAAAATCATGACCACAAC
The DNA here is from genome assembly GCA_028749045.1 of Cupressus sempervirens. Classification (NCBI taxonomy): domain Eukaryota; kingdom Viridiplantae; phylum Streptophyta; class Pinopsida; order Cupressales; family Cupressaceae; genus Cupressus; species Cupressus sempervirens. The sequence continues at coordinate 684,814,640 of CM053787.1, forward strand.
AGTTCTCTATTGGCAACTGAAGGCATCACTGATAATCACAAATATCCATTGGTTCTCAATAACCAAAATATATCATCACATCCATTGGTTCTCAAAAAGCAACCAAGAATATCTCAAAATCATACTGATCGAAGACTCCAAAATGGTTGAGTCAAACATGTCACAACATGACATCATCAAGAAATAAATCCACACTTTAGTCCCATCATGGTGACTAGAAAATAATTCAAGGATAACTGATCGATGACTCAAAAATGGTTAGCTCAAGTGTCTCAAATACATATACATCTCAGCTTCACACATGAAGACATATGAACAATAACAAATATTTCATAGAGCATACAATCACATAACCATGGTTGGGCTTATAAAGATCGAGACCAAAAAGATCAACATGCCATCACATCTCATAACCCCCGAGCCTCTGGTAACAACCTAAGACTGGTCAACACTAGTCAACCCAAAAATCCAAAACAAGAAGCATAGAGAATACACGATGCAGACATATGTTTTGATTTTTCTATTATCTCATAGTTGAATCAAGTGTAGGGGTTTTCAGTTTCCATTTTCAAGTATACTTCAAGTGTATAAAGTTATCATCATTTGACCTACAAGTCAACCCAATTGTTCTCCGATAGCATTATCCTTCCATTATTAAGAATTACATTCTAAAAATAATTTAAGGATAAATATTCACTAAACTGATCATCATTGGCCTTAATTAAATTGTTCTTCATATTTAACTAAGATCCATATTCTAATTAATTAACTCTCTTTTAATGTTACTACAACTTTCCGAGATAATCAAATGATCATTATTCATTTATAAAAGAACCAATTATCAAGATTATAACTTTATTTATCTCAATCAATTAACATAGGTACACCATCTATGACCTATTAACATTCTAATAGTTAAAACTCAATTAAGTATCTCTAATACTTAAGCCTCTTAATTATAATCATTATTACATTGTCACTAATAACCGTTAAAATATCCAAGTCATTATTCAAGTTATTAGAATAAGATTTATCGACTTCAATGTCAATATTTCTACAATCTCATTTAAAAAATTATATCAATTAAATCTCTATTACATAACTTAATTATTAATTAAATCGAATTAACTCTCATTAATTGATTAATTAATAGTTGCATAACCATAGCAATGTTCCAATTAATATTAGTTGACTAATAACTAACTAAAATTCTGTAAGATAAAAGTCAACTATAATTCAATACACAAATAATCATATTAATAATTCAATAATAATAACTTGTTAATATTTAATGATAAGCTATATTGGGAATCTTATTATTAAACCTTTAATGATCACATACATCACTCTGCAACAATGTTCTCATTTATATTTTAATAATAACAGGTTATAATAAATCTTCAATACCAAGTATTATTATCTCAAGTAAGTTTTCCCTACGTACGTTGATTCAGTTAACTGATAATCCTCCAGATTATTAACCAATTCAATTTGATTAATATCTTTTACAATACTTCAATCATTAACTAATCTCCTTTAGAGTAACTCTATTCGTATTAGTTGATAACTATTTAAACTATTATTTATTAATAGTTTGTTAGACCCAACAAATATTAATAAATAATAAACTTATCACAACTATAAATAATCAATCTAGAGAACTTTACATAGAACTTCATTAGCTAACTCTTAATACCATTAAGGTATTCAAACGTATTAACCAATAACATAATAATTCAATCCTAATCCAATATCATTTAGAGTTTCTAAATTTAAATCAATATAATATAAATTATCATCTTACAATTATTTAATCAATATTAAAATCAACCATTAGACTCCATTATCTAATTGTTCTAATAATATTTTGTCTATATAAACGTTGTTTGAAAAAGATCCCTATCACAAACCAATAAGACTCATTGTAGATTTTAACATAAATAATTTTCAAATTCTTAGCATTTATTTATTAATAGTTTGTTAGACCTAACAAACATTAATAAATAATAAACTCATCAAACTATATTTTCATAAGCCCCATTAGTTATTATTTAACTAACCTTTAAGGCATATCAATAATTCAAATCGTAGCTATGTTATAACAATGTTATAATGTAACTATGACTCCTTGTCAATATAATAATTCTTATTTAAATCTAAATCCAATATCATTAAATTTTGAGTCTCTTAATAATCATCATTAAACACTTTTATAAATTACCACCTCTTAACTATATATTAAATAGTATTTAATATACATTAAATAATTAATATTAAAAGTCATCCATTCTCTATTGAATTCAGTATCTCTATCCATCAGCTCCATCCACAAACTTTCCATTAAAAATTTTCATTAATTCATTTAGAACATTCTTATTAGTCTTTAGACTAATTAAATAATTATTAAATTCTAATTATATTACTTTGATATATTATTTTTGTGAAGTTTAAGCATAAAGAACTCTTGGTTATGGAAAATGAAGAGATTTCCGTTCTTGAATAAAACAGTCCCAGTACGACGGCCATAACTGCCTAATGAACCGTTGGATCGGGCTGAAATTTAAATATGATGGAGAGGGTCAAGTTGCGCCAATTCTGACCAGAGCGATCGAATAAATTTGATCCCGATTAAAAGTTATGAATGACTGAGTTTGGGTCTATCCAAGGGGCAGCGACAAGACAATTTGTGATGAATTATGAATTTCTTCTTAAAATAATTGTTCTCTAAATTTAACCATAAAAGGGTTTGTTCATCCACATCTAAAAATATAATTGAGAGAAAGATTATATCTAATCATTCGAAGTCTCACCATAAAATTTTTATTTTAATTCTAAATCTTGTCTTTGTAATTTAATATGAATTCGAATCCAAACCCGATTAAAATCTAATTATTTCTCCTTAATTGGATCTAAGATTTTTCTATTCTTTTCCTCTCAACCAAATAGCATATCTAGATTCCAATTCATATCATAGAGAAGATTCAGACACATATAACAAACATGATGAAGATAGGAAGAGAAATAGTGCAAAGAGAATAGGCAAATATCACGAGTGCACCTGGACACTGATGCTAATTTTGCCATGCCTCAGAAGTCCATAAAAAATCATTTCCTTCTCCATCATTCGCAATCCTTCCAAGATCCAAGCCAACCGAGAATCTCCAAGTGTCTAGAAGTGCTAGATGAAGCATAGAAGCATGTAAAAAATATATGAGCATATGAACTTCTCCAAAGCATGTAAGCTTTGAAGCTTCCATTTTAGCTTGTGGCTTGTAGCTTCCATTTAAGCTTGTAGCTCGTAGCTTCCATTCCGCTTGTACAAACACACTAAGAGAGCCTCTATTTAAAGGCCTCTAAGATGCATCTAGAGTGTCTCTAGAAACAACTAGAAGATAAGCATGACAACCAAGCATGAGCTTTCTCCAACCTTCTAGATGAGTTTTAAGGTTGTAGACACCATGTGCTCAAATAAAATGCTAACTTCTAAGTGTAGACAACTAGTGCATTCTTAGAGTGCAAACCCCTATGTTTTCTACATGACAACTTTCGAGAATTTGCCAACTCCTATGTGAGAAAATATTAAAAATAATGCACATTAATTAATATAATATTTAATTTACTCTTCCCAATTTAATTAATTAATTTATTAAATCTCATGCACTAACTTTAATAATTTCACTTTTCAATCTTAATATATTTATATTTTAATCACATGAGATTTAGAATCTTTTAATAATTTAAATATATTTTCCACTTTTAAATTTTATTTTCTAAAATTTAATTGCTAAAATATTTATTAGCTTTAATAATAATATTATTTAGTCATTTATTAAAAAATGAGCTCCAAATATATTATTATTAAAATAAATATTGTCACATTCCAAATTTAAACTTTTAACTTTTTATTTTTAAATTTAATTATTTTATTTAATTAATTTTCCAATTAATTAAATAAAATAAATATTAAAATATCATATTAATTTTTTATTTAATTAAACCATTAATTAAATCTTTTAATTAGGCTTAATTAATAGAAAATACATCAAAGACTCATAATGTAAAAATATGAAAACCCATCATAGCCAAAATACATACAAAATTAAATCAAAGGTTAATATCACGAATTATGTCATCCGACATATTCAGAGGGTACTCAACTCAGATACTTGTCCTAATTTTCCAATTAGAACAAATGGCTTAAAGGGTTGGGATTTGGACTTGAGAATTTATCTCCCCTCTCTTATCATTGAGATAATATAATAGGGTACGCTCATCTTGACAATTCAGGGAAGTCGATACCCAGTACCTGCAACCTGCATAAAAACCACACATGTATAAGCACAATATATACTAAACTAAATAGGCAATGGCAGGAAGTGGTGCATTGTGTAGATCTCGACTAGCAGGTGACTACGACTCCCTTCCTTAACCACATCAAACACGCCATACAAAAGTAAACACACAAAGCAAACACGTACACCATACACATGCAAGTATGGAGTAAGTATCCATAAGAAAACACATATGATAATAAATCATCTTACTAATCATCATTAATAACTGCAAACACTGAAAATAATCATCATACATACATAAAATATAGAGTCTAAGTAATCTCATCACATAATGAACTGAATCCATAGCACAATATCTGATAATCTCATAACAATCTTACTAACCATCAACATGAAACTAGCTCTAAAAGAGTTCAGCAATGATAGCAAAATGCGAACTAGGGGCAAGCGCTACACTAGTTAAGAAACAATTAAAGATTTTAGGAGCAGAGCTTATTGATGTTCATAGCATTTTTGATTGGTGTAGTTCATCATTATCATAGGAGGGGCTCTTGATTTAGTAGTATGCAAGTTTATTTGGTTGGTTGAGGAGGCATCCATAGGTTATAGATAATATTGTGCTACTATTAGAGATTCATCAAAAATGCATTCATTATAGAGCTCTAATTCTAGTACATGGACCATTTGGACATGACAACTAGCTTTATTTATTTGTAGTTGTTTTCAGTGTGATTGGGATGACTATGAGTCAAGTGAGTGGGTGGATACCTAGGCTCCACATTATCATACTTCATTTTCTATCATATCCTCTATACAAATGATGACATGGAAAGTTTAGTTGAGAATAACCATCTACCAGATCTTCTTTAGCTAGAACATGTCTTTGAATTAGTTGCACCATAGGGGAATGATGAGAAATCATATTATTGGTTAGCACATTCTATAAGAGGTAAACAAAAGATTTCAAAACCAATCACAGGTGATGATGGATTCACATATCCTACTAGTTTAATTATTTTTGTTGGAACATGGCTACAAACACACATGCTTAGAAAGAAAGGAATTCTCATATTTGAAGAGTATCATAAGCACAAAACAACTCCCATATATTCATATCTTATTATAGTAAAATATGTGAATTTTTTGAAACATCAAGGAAGACCAAAAGTAAAATAACCTTTTGTATTAGTAATTATGATAATGAAGCCCTATTGGAGACCCTAAAATAGAGAGAGGACCCTACATGAACACTTGACTAGGTATATTTACTTCTTTTGTTCATAATGATTTGGTCAAATGATGATTATCGTGTTTAAATTCAATTACTTTATTATTATGTAGACATAATAATGATATTGGAATGTAGGTACATCATGAAAAGCAGTTATGCATGAAGATAAAAACAAACAAGGAGCAAAATGAAGAAAAGTCTATTCTACTTTTTATACTACAGTTTTTGACAATATGATTTTTGGTAGTTCTGTATTGATGTAATAATGATGAAACACTTGATATATTGTTAATATAAACCATTTTATATAATGTAAGCAACAAGGATATTTTTAATTAATGTAATTAATGTGGAGGGAGCTGAAAAATGGTTTTTTTAATGTAATACTAACACAAAACTTGCACTGTGCCCGATGCCAAAAACTTGAGGGAGCTTAAAAATAATGTTCTTACTTAATACTAACCCTACTAAAACCTTTTTTCTGACCATGGAGAGCCTAAAAATTTTGTGACCACCTTGTACCAAAGAGTCTCTAAGATTCTCTAAGTGCATTCAAAGATCGATCTTCTAAGGGTTGTAACTCAACGCTCATGGGGGCTATTGGTGAAATTTTAAATGCAAATGGACTTTGATGTCAAGGTATAAAATAACCTCTCTCATTTTTGAGAGATCATATTCTATTTTGATTTGGTACAACGCTCTTGCGTGCTGCTAAAACTTGCAGTGGGCCTTAGTTCATTAGTACATCACTACATAACTTTGAAATGATTGATCTTGGCATTGAATAAGTAGTGCCATTACCTTCTGATGGGTAGTTAAACCATAGTGTCACCCTTTTTCCAACTATAAAGAACATACAATATTTTTGGCCACCCTATACCGAAGAGTCTTTATCATGCTTTAAGTGCATTTTGGACATCGATCTTCTGAGGGTCATAACTCAAAAATTGAATGGGCTATTGATGAAATTTTGAATGCTAAAGGATAATAATGTCAAGGTTTAAAGTAACCCATCTCATTTTAGAGAGATCACATTCCATTTGTATTTGGCATAACAATCTCACTTGATGTCAAAACTTGTTGCGTGCCTTAGTTCATTGGTGCATCACTATGTAACTTGGATATTGTTGATACTGGAATCAAATCATCAATTCTATTAGCTCTAGAGGGGTGGTTCAACCCTAGTAACATCATTTTTCTAACCATGGGGAACCTGCAATGTTCATGACCACCTTGTACCAAAGAGTCTCTAATATGCTCTAATTGTGTCTCCAGATTAATCTTCCAAGGGTTATAACTCAGAGCTTGTGGGGCTATCGGTGAAACATCGAATGCTACAAGATGGTGATATCAAGGTCTACAATAACCTATCTCATTTTAGAGAGATCACATTATAGGATAGTGATGTCATGGTTTGTAATAACCTATCTCATTTTAGAGACATTAGATTCCTTTTGGATTTGGCACAACGATCTCATCCGATGCCAAAACTTGTAGTGTGCCTCAATTCATTGGTGCATCACTGCATAACTTTTAAACCATTGATACTATCATCTAATCATCAATGTCATTAGCTTTGGATGGGGAGATGAACTCTAGTGACACCCTTGTTCTGACCACAAAAAGCCTACAATGTTCCCCACCACCTTATACCAAAGAGTCTCTAATATGATCTAAGTATCTTCGGAGATCAATCTTCTAAGAGTTGTAACTCAGAGCTCATGAAGGAAATTAATGAAATTTTGAATGCTATAAGATGGGGATGTCAAGGTATATATTAACCTATCTAATTTTAGAAAGATCACATTACAAGATAGTGATGTTAAGGTTTACAATAACCTATCTTATTTTAGAGAGATCACATTATATTTTGATTTGGAAGAATGATCTTGTCCAATATCAAGACTTGTAGTGTGCATCAATTCATTGGTGCGTCACTGTGTAACTTTGAAACCACTAATCATGGCATCAAATTATCAATGATATTAGCTCTAAATGAGTGGGTGAACCCTAGTGACACTCCTTATTCTAAGCCCAGAGATCCCACAACATTCATGGCCACCCCATACAAAAGAGTCTCTAAGATGCTCTTAGTGTGTTTGGAGATTGATCTTCCAAAGGTTATAACTAAGATCTCATGAGGGACATTGTGAAAATTTGAAAGCTACAAGATGGTAATGTTGAGTTCTATAATAACCTATCTTATTTGAAGAGAGAACATTTTGTTTGGATTTGGTACAATGATCTCCCCTAATGCTAAAACTTGCAGTGTGCCTTTGTTCATCTCTACATTGCTGTGTAAGTTTGAAATTTCTAATTGTGGAATCAAATCATCAACACAATTAGCCTTGGATGGGAAAGTGACCTCTAGTGTCACCCTTGTTTTGACTCTAGAGAGCCTAACATGCTCGCGGTCACCCCTTACTAAAGAGTCTCTAAGATGCTCTAAGTATGTTTGGAGATCAATCTTTTGAAGGTTGTAACTCAAAGCTCATGAGGGATATTAGTGAAATGTCAAATGATATAGGTTAGTGATGTCAAGGTTTATAATAACCTATTTTTTTAGAGAGATTATCTTTCATTTGGATTTGGTACAATAATCTCACCTGATGCTAAAACCCATAGTGTGCCTCAGTTTATTCATGCATCATTCTATAACTTTGAAACCCCTAATCATAGTATCAAAGAAACAACACCATTATCTTAGGATAGGTGGGTGAATCCTAGTGGTATCTTTGTTCAAACCCTAGAGACCCTACAATGTTCACAACCATCCCATACCAAAGAGTCTCTAAGATGCTTTAAGTGCATTTGGAGGTCAATATTTTGAGGGTCATAACTCAAAGCTTGTGAGGGCTATTATTGTACCATTGAATTTTTCAAGATGGTGATATCAAGGTTTATAATATTTTTTCTCATTTTAGAGAGATCACATTCTATTTGGATTTGGCATAGCAATCTCGCTTGATACCAAAACTTGTAGTCTACCTTAGTTCATTGATGCATCACTGTGTAACTTTGATACTATTGATCTTGGCATCAAATAGTTAGTGTCATTACCCTATAGAAACTCCTATTTTGACCACAGAGCCCTTATAACAGTTGTGACCACTACATACTAAAGCATCTTGTAAGACTAAAGATGGACTACTTAGACCAAATTTGCCATGGAATTGGCTAATTGTAGACATCTTAAGGGCCTACAGACATCATTTCAAATTAAACATTACATCAAAATTTGATAATAAAGGTTGATCAAATGTTCTTCATAAATTAGTACATTTAAATAAAATACAACAAATATGATCAAAATGAATGATATTCCATACATGAACAATACACATGATCCACAATAATTTGAACAATACTGTACTAAATTAATATGCATATCCTTGTGCACATAAATAAAAAAATTATATATATCAAAATATATGTATCCATATACTAATTACGTAAATATAATCAAAGTTCATGTATCCATAGACAAATTACATGAGTATATATTAATATACATAGATCCATATACAAATTTTGGTTGACCATCCCATTGAATGTGTATAATGTCAATGTTTTTGTATACAATGTGGCATATTCCATCTCAAATGTCTCATAACACATCCTATGACAACTATACTATTATATGTTTTTGATAGATCATCAAAATCTAGCCTCTTCGCTAAACTAGGTGGATCAGATGCCTCCTACATGCATAAACAAAAAAGGAAACCCCAAAGTTAGACTACTAAATTTATGACTCTATGTATCTAAAATTGAATTACTCAAATTCATAATAATCCTTTTTAATGAATAATTATAGTTTTAAATTTTCATCATAAATACCTCTCTTTTCAACCTCTTGTGGTGGTGAGGAATCCTCTCATATGTCCTTGGCAATGATTGAATCTCATTGATTGTGGCTTGTATATGTTCAAGTATGGATTTCACAAGGATGTACAACTTAAACTATAACATTATAATTGATAGAATAATAAATTAATAAAAAATGATTAAGAATCCAAACTAAAAATTACCTTTATCAACTCCTCCTATGGATATTATGGCTGGATGAGCAAAGATACAAAACTCTAATGTCCAGCCTCCTACACACTAGGTGTTTCCTATGAGATACAAAAGCCTAGTTGTTAATATCATGGAAAGAAATTTTGAATTTTTTTTATAAAAATAAGGAAAATAACAAATAACTCATAGTTATACATACGATGCGGCTCTCACTGCAAATGGAAATGTCAGAAACTCTGTGATGCCAAATCTTCTTGAACTCATCATCAGTAACCATGCCCTATGCAATAAATAATGTTATTAAATTTAATTAGCACAAACATTTTACAAGAATGCATCGATATTTAATCACTTGAAAATAACCTAATTACCTTTCCCTTGTCAAAAGGTTGTGCCTCACCCCTTGCACTCTAATAGGCATGGAGAAGAATCCAAAAATTACTATTTGTATTAATAGTTTTTTATTAAATTGGAAAAATCAGCTATTTCTATTAAAAAAAACCTAATTTCAAATATAGTTCAATGAAAAAGCTCAAATTATATATATATATATATATATATATATATATATATATATATATATATATATATATATATATATATAACTTACTTGAAGTTTCCTAGCTAAAACATATACCAAATTTGTAATCATATACATGGAATGGGGGCAAGAAAACACCAAAACCAAAGAAGAACCAATGAAAAACTAGCACTTCGGTTTTTGGGTTTTAAATTTATGGTTGTAGGTTTTGGGTGCCCAATATTATATTAGATACCCGAAAAGGGTTGGTATCACCTTTTTTCTTTGGTATCAAGATTGGTGGAAAAAATTTAGAGAGAATTTTGAAATTCATTTAGACATTTTGAAACTCCACTTTTTTCATATCACCACTTATTAGTACACCATGATCCTACACATACCATTATTCAAGGATTTCACCATGTAAATTCCTAGGACTTGTAGATTTAAATATTTGGCATTTGAATAGTTCGAAAAGGGGGAAGGCTTATTTCACTCACACTCTTCCCCAATTTCATCCACCACTACTTTAACAGTTTGAAGGATAAATCTACACTGATTTCTAGATTTTTGCAATGGTGATCCATCTTGTCATTTATATTATGCCTCATGAGCTAGTCAACAAGGTATCCATGGGCTTCACTGATCTCAATGACTTTAAACCTGATTTGATGGGAGAAACCAACATTTCATGTTACCTAAAAAATGGGTTTGGGATTTACCTTTAAAAGTTTATGATATAAGAAAAAAGTAGTATCACAAATATAACTGACCTTCATTTATGGCACAAAAAGTTTACAATAATACTGCAAATTTTCATCATCAATTTCTCATGCTATAAGAAATTACTCAAGTGCACTTTAATAGTGCCTCATAGAAGTAACAAAACCAATTTACTAATTGTAACCACCAATGTTATGAATCTCATTGCCATTCTTAGCTGTCTATTTTAAACTCCAATTTGCAAACTCACGACTCTGCCAATTCACTATAAAACATTCAAATGAATGTCAATTTTTTCAAAAATGTCAAAAAATTTACAGCCATAATTTATGCCACTATAAAAGCCTCTTGGATTAATTATATAGAAAACAAAATTAAAAAGGTTAATTTTGTTACAATTTGTAAAACATTTTTTTTTTCATGTTATGATTCAAATGAAAGCTAAAAATTGATTAAGGTCTAAATTAAAAATAATGTGCATGAGAGGGTACTATTAATTATATTTAATTTAAGTTTAGTTGCAATAAATTTAAGATATGCAACCAAAATGTGTAAGAGGAATTCAATAAGAGAAATTTAATGTATGTAACTAAATATATAAGAAGACTTGAATAAATTTATATTTTTCTTCAATGTTAATATAGATAAGTTTGAGTTATGATTGTGTTTAATAATTTGAGTACACATGATGAATATGATGGTATATTTTTTATATTTAGTTATCTATTAAAGTTTGAATTACTTTAGAGGTATGATAAATAAAGGATGTATTATTAAAATCAGTAGCCCACTAAAAAATAAATGAGTTTGAAATAGTTTGGCCTAATGAATATCCTCTCATTTTTAACTCTTAATCAAATAATCTTAGAATCATAAATACAATTGGTATGAAAATAGTTACAAGCCTTAAACAAATAATGTGCAAGGATTCCATCAAATTATATGAGATCATATTAAGTGAATTATAATGTAGTGACCACTATAATCATACAATTTTAATAAGATAGCCTACACAACCTCATATCACTCTCAATGATAAACAATTTACCAAATGTGTCCACAAATTTAATAAGTGTCTTATACTATTTTTATTTAAATATTAAGTTATAAATATTACCAAAATTCAAACAATGCAAAGTCCGTATGGGAATACTAAAGAAACAAAAGTAAGTTGTGAAACATAATTATTCAAATTGAAAATTTGGTTATAAATTTTACTCTTCTCATACATTTAATTGTATGAATCAAGAATCATTTTTAACCAAGAGGAATCAAGAGTTTAACCCACCAAATCAAAGCTTAACCCTTCAAATGTTACTTTACATATTCTACTGTGAATTATTAATTTGTTAGTTTTTATTTTGGTTTTTATAATAAAATAGTTAAATCTCTTTATAGACCCAAGCAACAATGACATTAGCTTTATCGTAACAATAAACTATGGAGTTCATATGAAAGAAAAAAATTATTACCAAGAAAGTATAATCCATGAAGTATAGTCCTTAAATATTAAAATAAAATGAGATCAAAATTAGTTTATATGTAAACACCGATCTTATTGTTGATAAATTACAATCTATAAATAGAACCTTTGAACTTCAACAAGAAGAAAACATTATATTTAATACAAGATTATTCATCTTGAAAAATAATTATGCCACATGAATAGAATTATTAGTCTTCGTGCAAGGATTGATATGTGTCACCTTTGAAAACCTGTCAACCACCACAAAAATTGAGTCATTCCCCCTCTGAGTCTTTGGAAAACCAAGAATAAATCCCATACTAATATCCTCACATGGCTTCTCTAGTACATATAATGAATGACTAACCTTGTATTCTTCTAGGCTTCTTTTTCCATCTAACATACTCTGTAGCTCTATACAAAATTCTTGAAATCTTTTTGCAACTATGGCTAGTCATAATTTTTACTAACTAGAGAAACAGTTTTATTTGAACTAAAATATCCAACCAACCCTTCGTTATGTTTCTCCTTGATGAGATTCTCCCTCAAAGAAATCCATGGAATGCAGAATTTATTTTTTCTAAATAGTATACCATCTTGGATGATGAAATCCAACCACCTAATTCTATATAGAGTAACAAGTTATACCAAAGCTTCACCAAAAATTAGGATCCTCTAGATACAAATTCTTGAGTTCCTTGAACCCAATAAGCTCAATTTGTATCTTTTTTAGCAAAATTTGTCTCTTGCTAAAAGTATTTGTAGACTTATTAGACTCCCCACTCATGTGTTTCAAAAAAAAGAAAGCTCTACAAAAATTTAACACATTTCATAAGTCATTGATTTAATTTTCCTTGACTATTAAAATATTACAAATCATAATGATCAATATAAAAAAAGTTCTTTATGAAGAAGATAATGTATCCATGTCTTCAATGCCTAAACTATAGGATATTTTTTTGATTATAAATAGAATAGTTTATTTTGACATCATTTAACTTCTCATTAAAGTAAGCAACAAATCTACCTTCTTGACCCAAAATAGTTCCAATTGTATTACTAGTAGAATTATACTATACTTAAAACAACTCATTAAAATCTAGAAGTACTAAAATAGATTTTTCTGTAACTTTTTGTTTCAACAATTCAAAACTCTTGGCTCCTCCTTTAGTCCACTTACAATTTTTTTTATCTCCTCTCATAGTTTCAGTCAAGGGTCCATAAACACTGCTAAAACTCTTGATATATTTTTTTGCAAAAGAAAGAAAAAACATTAAAATATCTTATCTCACTCACACTTCTTGGAGTAGGCCATTCAAAGATAGTTTTCACCATCTTTGGATCCATTTTTAGACCTTTTCTTGAAACTAAAAACCCAAAATATTATAAATCCTTCCACAAAAAATTCTACTTCTTTAGATTAATCAATAATTTCTCTTCTCTTAGCCTCTCAAAAACCCTACAAATATGCATTATATTATATTCCAATGTCTTATTGAATATCAAAATATTGTCTAGGTAAAAAATGTAACTCTTACCCAAAAATTATTTCATTACCTCATATGTGAGCTTAATGGACATGTGCTAGGTGCATTGTTAGCCCAAAAGGCATGACTAACCACTCATAGAAGCCCACCTTTGTCTTTAAGGTTGCATTCCATTCATCTCCTTCTCTAATTTTCATTTGGTGATACTCACTCTTCAAATATATCTTTGTGAAATAGAGAGATCAACTCAAATAGTCCATAAAATCATCCATCCTTGGTAAGGGAATTTTGTATTTGATAGTGATGTTGGAATATTCAAATATGGAAAGAGTACTTTGAGAGGGATGGGGGGGGGGGGGGGGTTGAATCAGAAGTACCACACTTTATCCAATACAACTTTTAGGTGAAAGTAAATTGCATGCATGTAAGTACATTAAGTAAACATGAAGCTAAACACATGCATCAATAACACTTAACACTGGAATTTGGTAACCCAAAAACCCTTCAGGAATAAGAAGGTAAAACTGGGGTGGGGATGATACCCACAAAAATTACTATAGCAATATTGTTTAACCACTTCTGATGGTCTACCCTGTTAAAGGCCTGCCCTGTTAAAGGCTTTACACCATGTCAATAGTGACCTGGTTAGAGGCTTTCAAACACTTAACATGAAGTGTTAACTTGTTAAAGGATTTTATCACCTAGTTAAAGGATTTATCGAAATAGTTGTTAAGCTAACCTATCACCATAGTATTTTTATTCTAATACAATTGCTAGAAAGTATTAGGCACAATAAACCTGACTGATTACAATCCTTGATTGTTGAATGTAGGCTCTATTCTGCTTTGTCTGATCTTGATCCTTTGTGATCTGATAACTTTCACTTCTGAAAATAGATTTCCTTTCATACCCTCATCCATCCACTCATTATCATATATATTTACAAATGAAATTTCATCTTCCTTATAAAGACTTTTGAAGATTTAGGGTTAGGTATGGATCTACGATCCATATTCAATCTTTATTTTCTGCTTAATACTTATCTTTTCCTGAGTGGTTGCATGCTTTTATCATTTTTGTTATTGGCTTCATGTAGATTGCATAGGAAGGATACAAGATTTGATCTTATCATTAAATCCTTCGAGATTTACCTCATGTTGGCTGTAAAAATGATTTACATCATAATATGTGCAAGTATAGATTCCTATGCTGATATCCTAAATTACTCGGCTCCTGAAGCATTCCTGATGCTTGGCACATGCTGTTTTCTGGATTACTCGGCACTTACACAAAATTGTATCACTTGGCACTTTATGCTACTCAGCACTTGATATCACTTGGCATTTGTTCTTCACTCGGCATATAAACTTTGCTTGGCATCTAAACTTTACTCAGCATCTAAACTTTACTCGGCACCTGATCTTCACTTGGCATCTGAAAGTTGCTTGGCACCTGAAGATCACTCGACACCTGAATACCTTCCTGACTCGGCTTATGTTGTGGCTCGGCTTACATGGTGTAGCATGTGATTAAGTATGTTGGCACTCAATTGTCAAAAACCATTATGAGGGTAACAACCTCCCCCTTTGACATGAGCGACAGAAACACTTAACCATCCTTATGAGTACAATAACTAATCTGTTTGGTATATACAGAGTGTTAAAGAAAACTTGATCAAAATTTGTACTTTGCAATATATACCTCAAAAATTTTGTAACTCCCCCTGAGTTGATTGTGCCTTATCTGTATATTATTTGTATATCAATGCTCCTCCTTTGTATCTATTCTCCCCTTATTAATGTGTATCTCCCCCTTTACAATCTATATCTCCCCCTTTTTTGACACTTATGTCAAAGAGTGTTTAAGGGTTAAGACCATATTTAGCCAAAAATGTGCTATTTACCTCCATAATCATTCTGAGAGCTGCATCCCAATTGTTCAAAGTGATTTCTAATGACTTATGTTGGATAGCAGTCTCGGCAGCAAGTTGAATAAGTCCATCTAATGTAGAAAGATTTGGATCTTTCTTGAGTACATTTTCAGCATATACTTGCTCTTTATGGAGTATCTCTAAATGTGGGGTAATGGAGGACTAGAGCTATATTACTTTGGCCTTAATATTGGCCTTGTCTGCTATTAAGACAACTATTTCTTTGTGAGTGTGAAGCGATTGAGCAAAATGCTTCTCACTTTGAGCTGGATCACTTGGTAGTTGCATGCTTGAAATGTTTAAATTTCTTTCCAAGCTCAGTATCTTTTGGTTAGTTTCTTGTGTGAAGTATGAAAAATCACACAACTTTTTATATAGTGAGAATATATTCTCAAGTACCTTCTTCACCTTATCAATAAGCTTTGCTAATTCTACTTGTGAAAGTGCAATTTGTCTTGATATTTTCTCATTCACTTTCCCTTGAAAATTTCTTTCTGACAATTCCATAAGTTTTGCATTGGTTTCTAGGCATTCATTTGTCACCTGGTGAACAATATTTGTTAGTTTCTCTATGATGTGCTTCGACTCATCCGGTGATTGCAAACTGAAGGCATCCATAAAGATGTCCTTGATCTCGTAAAGTGTTTGCTTATTTTTATACTCTTTCCTGAGTATTTCCTACCTTTTCCTCCTATTTAGTGCATCCTGCACCTCATTGATTTGATCAATGGTTATTGATTTTGATTCATAGTTCGGTATGACTATATCTTCATCTAATTCAAGGTCTCCATAGTGAAGTAACCTTGCAACTCTGGCAGTACTAGATGATGGTACTAAAATCTGTAATGGCTAGTGTGAAGGAGTTCTCGAGGTAGGAAAATTTATTAATGTTTGAATTGCCTCCTGTTGTTTAGGGGTTTTTACTATTTCCTCCTCCTTTTGTCTACCATGATCAATTATTGTTATCTGTGGAAGTTCACCTTGTGTTTGTGTTGTAGGATCAGATGTAATAGTCTGTCCTATTTGTTCTATTTGTTCTTTTTGTCCTGTTCCTTTTTCTACAGCTGCACTTTGCTTTTGTCTTGCAGCATCAACTATACATGTTGGTATTTCAAATTGACTACTAGTAGTTGTGATAGAAGGTGGTTCTTGTGTATTCACCTTATCTTTAACTATACTTTCTACTAGTTTTTGTAGCTCATCCAAACTAACCAAAACTAGATTTGAACATAATAAAGCTTGTTGTGTTGATTGGTCAAGAAATCTTTTAAGATCTTCTACAGTTAATGGATTGATATTTTGATCAAAAGTATCAGTAACATCAACAATAGTTACAGTGTTTGCAGGTGAGATTGATGCTTGAGGAGGGCTAAGGGGTGGCAATTGTGTGTCTTGCACACTCTGATCTGGTTGCTACTCTTGCTCAGCTGTTGCCATTTCATCCTATTTTTGTGTCTCTTCCTCCTCTCCATCTTTCTTTTCTTCTTCCTTCTTTTCTCCTTCCACTTTCTTCTCTTCTTCTCCTTTTTCTACTACTGTCCTCTCTTCTCTTCTTTTCCTCCTCTCTTCTACTAGAATAGTAGCTTCTTCCTTGTATTCTTCTTCAAGAAGATCTTCAACCTTTTTGTATAAATTCTTCCATGATTTCATCATTCTTTGAACAATTTCTTCTATCCTATTTTGAAGTATAAAGAATGCCCTGTATTTGGGTGTAAACCTGTTATTATGCCTTTTGACTACATTCTTTACTTGTTCCTTAGTCAAATCTGGCAATATACTAGCTAGGGTTGATTCCCTCATCTCTTTCTCCATTTTTAGACAAAAATGCCATCTATCTTCTATAATTTTTGACAGCTCCTTTGGCAATTGACCATCTAGTTCAAGTGGGGTGTACTTGAACTGTGCCATCATTCCATACACTGTTACTTCTATCTTATTTTTTTCTTCTTTATTAAATTTACTAAAATCAACTTTATTTAACTTATTGAAGTCACCACTTGCAATCCTTTTACATAGGATATCAACTGATGAATTGCTTACCTTTTCTGTTTGCTCTTCTTCATCAGTGTCAGGTTGAGCCACATACCTTCTTCTTTTCCTCGGCTCTTCTTGTGATTCCTTGAATTGTTTCTTCTTGGCAACTTCCTCTTTAGCCTTTTGAGTAGAGGCTCTTGTTGATGCTTGTGTTGTTGGCTTTTGAGGTGAAGGAGTGATAGCTTTCTTTGATATGGGCTTGGCTGGAGACTGTTCTGTTGCCTTTCTCTTCTTTGGCTCAGCTTCAATTGGTGCTTCCTTGGCTTCTTCTTCCTCTGCACCTTCCTCCTTGTCTTCTCCAAGACCTTGGGTTAGTTCCATTGGCCCTTGTTCCTACTCATCTTCATCCTCACTATCATCTTCTTCTTCTTCTGCGTCAGCCTCAATTTCTTTGCCAAACTTCTTCTTGATCTTCTTGATTAATTTACCTGTCTTCTTCAATGTAGAAGCAGTTTTTAATTCCATATTTATTTTTGATCTTACCACATCATAAGTTCCAAAATGTGGTGCATTTTTATCTCCTTCCTCTGCCAATAATGCAGTTATTGCTATTGATGCCTCATCAATATTGATTTCATATCCAAATGGCCTTAGCCATCTTACCTTTGGTATTACTGCTTGAATGTAAGTGAAATCTATGTCAACTAAGAAACATATGTCATTAGTATGCTTTTCTACTAATGAAGGTGGTATCCTTGACCTTTGCTTCATGGATTTCTTGAAATCCTCAAAATAGCTTTTCATCAAGGTATCAAAATTTTCTCCCATTTGCTCTATATATTCATTAATTTGTTCAACAATTGTTTTATCTGGATTCCATTTTACTTTCCCTATAGAAGGAAATTCTTTCATCAGATAGAAGAACATACACATCAAAACTGATCCAAATTTGTATTGAGCTCCCTTGCTTTTCCTTATAGCTCCCAGATTTTCATTAATCTATTGAAACATGAGCTCTTCCAGATCATAAGTGTGATCTCTTTTGATTATCTTGTATGCAACATCAACTGCTATACAAGGTACACTGTTCAACCTGCTTGATTGATAGAATTTGTGTGAGATAATTCTCATAGCAAAGTCTAGTAAGGGATCTGTGACTGTGTCGATAGTCTTTCCTCTATTGTTCCATTTTGCACCTGTATTTTTCTCTATTATTTCCCTTTTGTCACTTCGCAGGGTCTTTGGCCGATATAGGGTTGGAATACCAGTAACCCTATGAACAGTTTTCTTGGTAAATTTTACTGGTCCCGACTCTAACCAAAAAGCTTCGTCATGCATTCGGCTCAAAATTATCCATACCCATTCTGTTTTGAAAATAGTTGGAAATGCTAGGGCTTTGGTCAATCCTTTTCTTTCTTCTATTGAAAACTCATTTTTCAGTACTTTGTTTTCACATAGTTTATCATATGCATTATGAATTTCTAAGTCTCCTATGGTGCCAATTTTGCAATTATAAAATTTCCTCACATCTTGAACCATTACAACTTTTGAGGGAATGTGGGAGAGAGCTCCGGGTGGGTCATTTTTGTAGGAAACTTCAAGAATAGGGCGGAAATCAGGTTGCTTCATTTCATTTGAAACTAACTGGACTCAAATGACTCTTTTTCTTGGGTTTTCTTTGAACTTGATGCCATTATTACGAACTAGGGTTTATACAACAAATGAATATGAAACTAGGTAGCTCGACACAAATGAAAATACATTTAGATCGATGAAAAACATGTTGAATGAGTTTGCAATTTGCTTGAAATACTAGATTCTTCCTATGAAGTCACTCAGCTCTCTTTCTTCTCCTTTGCTTCTTGATCGCGATGCAAAAAATTGATTGAAATCGTGATAATATACCCCAATTTTATTGGATTGAATGCTCAACTGCCAACTCAGCTTCTGAAGATATTTTAACCTAACTCAACATCCACTACATTTCCTCTTTACTTGGCTTCCATTAGAGTTGTCCAACTCAGCTTCAGTTATCAACTCGATCGCTATTGGGAGCTCGGCATTTGTTTGAGTTTAACTCGGTATCCAAAGGCAGCTCAGCATCAACATTTAGTTTTTGTCTTGACATATTGTTTCATGTAGATTTATACCTTGCTTTAGCTTCTTTGTCTTGGGACTGATGTATGATATAGCTTTGTACATCAGTCCTATGGACTTCTCATGCTTAGTTTGATGAAGTGTGATCACTTGACCCATTGGGTGAAGTGATCCCTCCACTTGATGTGTTGCACTCTTCCTTCTTTTTCCAAGTCTTGTTCATTTGCCCTCTTATCTTTGCAACATCAATCTTTTGTTTTACTTTGTTATCTTCAGTCTTGGGTGCCTTTGATCTTGTAGGACAGTTTCTGCTGATATGACCAGTTTTCAGACAACTGAAACATGTAGTTTGATTCAACCATCTTTTGTAGTTCCCTCTGGAATGTGTTCTCATGCAGTTCTGTGGTATATGTCCATATTCTTCACAATAATGACAAATGTACTTGGTATTGTAATCCCAATGATGATGACTTTCATTCCCTTCTATTTTTGCTAGTTGATTTGATGTCCACATAGGTTTTGATCTACATTAAAATGCCCTATGTCCATACTTTTTGTAATTATAACAATGTCCATCAAATCTTTGAGTCCTTGTGACATTGGATCTACAATTTTGTGTCATATGTCCTTGCATGTTGCACTTGTGACAGAAAATTTTGGGTATATTTGATTGATTGAATCTTCTTCTCCTGCACACATTAGCTGTATGCCCCTTCTTATTACAGTAATGACAAGTGGGTTTTGAATTCTTACCTTTATCACTTCTTTTTCCAGCATTCTTTGATGATTCTCCAACTTTAGTGCTATTGTATCCTAGTCCTGATGTATCATGGCCAAATTTTGGTGATTTCAACAACTGTTCAAAATACTTGATTGCTTCACTTGATTTGTTGAGATTCTCTACTACCTCTTTTTCTCTATTCAATTCACTCTACATTTGTTCATTTTGCATCTTCAAAGTAGAGATCTCAATATCTTTCACATTGAGTTCATGATGAAGGTTCATCATTTGGGCAAGTATATCCATCTGCATGTTTGAGATCCTTGTTAGTTCAGTACATTTTTCTTCAAGTATATTTGCAAGATTTCTTTTATCATTTTCCAACATCACTTTTTCTTCAACTGCTCTTTTCTTGTGTTTAGTAATTTCACATATCATTATGGCCTGTGATTCATGTTCCATCTTGAGAGATCTTGTCTCCTCTGCTTGAATTTTGTTTTTCTCCATGAGTTCTGCTATTGCTGCATCAAACTCTTTGGTATCTCCGTTGGAAAATATGTTGGTGGTATCAATCTCCTTGTAGTGTATATCATTCTCAGCTATGGCCAGATCCTTCCTCTTTTTTAATGAGTTTCTCAACTTGTTTCTGAATTCCTCCAGGCTATGCAAAGCAAGTTGCACATCTATCACCTGATTTTCAATGATCTTTCCAAGTTTGAAAGCTTCCATCTTTAGATCTTTTCCTTCAAGCTATTAGGCTTTCCCTTGTGAGAACCTGGATGCTCTGATACCAATTGTTGGAATATTCAAATATGGAAAGAGTACTTTTGAGAGGGGGGGGGGTGAATCAGAAGTACCACACTTTATCCGATAAAACTTTTAGGTGAAAGTAAATTGCATGCATGTAAGTACATTAAGTAAACATGAAGCTAAACACATGCATCAATAACACTTAACACTAGAATTTTGTAACCCAGAAACCCTCCAGGAATAAGAAGGTAAAATTAGGGTGGGGATGATACCCACAAAAATTACTGCAGCAATATTGTTTAACCACTTCTGATGGTCTGCCCTGTTAAAGGCCTGCCCTATTAAAGGCTTTACACTGTGTCAATAGTGACCTGGTTAGAGGCTTTCAAACACTTAACATGAAGTGTTACCGTATTAAAGGATTTTATCACCTAGTTAAAGAATTTATTAAAATAGCTATTAAGCTAACCTATCACCATAGGATTTTTATTCTAATACAATTGCTAGAAAGTATTAGGCATAATAAACCTGACTAATTACAATCCTTGATTGCTGAATGTAGGCTCTGTTCCACTTTGTCTAATCTTGATCCTTTGTGATCTGATAACTTTCACTTCTAAAAATAGATTTCCTTTCATACCCTTGTCCATCCACTCATTATCATATATATTTACAAATGAGATTTCATCTTCCTTATAAAGACTTTTGAAGATTTAGGGTTAGGTATGGATCTACGATCCATATTCAATCTTCATTTTCTGCTCAATACTTATCTTTTGCTGATTGGTTGCATGCTTTTATCATTTTTGTTATTGGTTGCATGTAGATTGCATAGGAAGGATAAAAGATTTGATCTTATCATTAAATCCTTCAAGATTTACCTCATGTTGGCTGTAAAAATGATTTACATCATAATATGTGTAAGTACAGATTCCTATGTTGATATCCTGACTTACTCGGCTCCTGAAGCATTCCTGATGCTCGACACATGCTATTTTTTGGATTACTTGGCACTTACACAAAAATGTATCACTCGGCACTTTATGCTACTCAGCACTTCATATCACTCAGCATCTATTCTTCACTCGGCATCTAAACTTTGCTCGGCATCTGTTCTTCACTCGGCATCTAAAATTTTCTCGGCATCTAAACTTTACTCAGCATCTAAACTTTACTTGGCACTTGATCTTCACTCAGCATATGAAAGTTGCTTTTCACCTAAAGATCACTCGGCACCTGAATACCTTCCTGACTCAGCTTTTTTTGCGGCTCAGCTTACATGGTGTAGCATGTGATTAATTGTGTTGGCACTCAATTGTAAAAAACCATTATGAGGGTAACAAGTGATGTTGTTGACCTAACTAGAGAATATATACACATTCTCCATTCTCCATTCTCCTTTTATTTTTATTTTTCTATGAGCTACAATAAGAAATGTTTGTATATTATTATCTTTTGATATCTTCCATATCCATCATTTAAATTATTATCATGTAGAAGACATCAAATTGTTAGATGTCCTATCGAGTCTATATAAAAAAAAAGATCTATTACTAGAAAATTTAGATCTCTTTGAAGGTTTATGCGAGATGTTGAAGGTTGGTGTCATCCTAGGATTTGACACAAGGTTGTAGATGCATTAATTTTTGTAGTCCTTCCCTCATTAAATAGAAATTGGAATCCTAGTGAATATAGCATTATTCTAGATCCAATGAGTGCACCTCCTCCATTGACTATCTCAAAATTAACATTTGTGTCCTTGCATGTAAGGTAATTTTTATACTACAAGTACTAAGACTAGCTGAAAATAAAAATAGGTGGTCGCCTTTTCAAACTCCTTGTCAATAAACTATCCCAAAGGAAAAGAAAAATTTGCTTCAATCTCATACAAACATGTGGATGATATTTCCCTATTGCATATCTAAATCAAAGCCCTCACAAAAGGATAGAAAACTAGTTCCTATGGTGATTTTCAATTAATGAAGAGGGAGAGGGGGAGACATTTAGAGGTAGGATTCTAGCATTGGTCCTAGTTAACTTGTGAATTAAAATTAGATGTTGACCATAATGATGATATGAAATTTATTTGTTGAATGTTTTCACTATGCAATGTGAATGAAGAGAAGCTATTATTTATCAGCTAGATCCTTTTGATGTAGAGGAAGAAATATTGAATCAACAAAATTGATCACCTACCCTCTTAGACATAAGGATTTTCTTGGCAAAATAGGTGGTCACATTTTCACACTCCTTGTCAACTAGTTAGTTCAAAGGCAGTCAAAATGTCACTTCCATCTCCTATAGATATGTAAGAACTACTTTCTCTTTATATGTATGACTTCAAGCCTTTACAAAAGGATACTAAATAAGTTGCAAAGGAACAAACCTAGATGTAGATAAAATACTACTTTAAGCTATTGTATGACTCTAGTAATTTCATGTAGTAGATTTATAGTTAAAGAAGATGAAGAGGTGAAGATTTTTAATGGTATGGCTCATGTATTAGCCCTAGTAAATTTATGAATTCACATCATTTTTTGATAATAATAACAATGTGAAGACTAAATTCGTTCTTCACATTCTTTCACATTACAATTTGAATGAAAAGAAAATGTTACTTTTCAGCTAGTTCTTTTTTATGTAGAGCAATCAATGTTGAATCAAAAAACTAAATATTCTTCCGTCCTAAACATATTTTCTAGATTGAGAAAGAAATCATAATGTGTAGGATTTTTAGACTTGTACTTTATGCTTGGAATATAATCTTTGTTGCACATTTTAAAAAATCTGCCCATAATGTAAGCATAAATTAGTCCTAGTAATCTTGTGAATGTGTATTAGTTGTGTACAAATAATGTCTTTTGGGTTCATTGTGACTTTATATTGAATATAGAGTATCTACACTATAGCATGTTCAAGAGATATAGTGTGTTACCTCTATAGTGTGTGCACATTTTGGTTAGCTTTAGGATCCAAAAATAGTGTGCATATTTTGGTTTGCTTTAGGATCCAAAAATAGTGTGTAAGCATAAATTAGTCCTAGTAATCTTGTGAATGTGTATTAGTTGTGTACAAATAATTTCTTTTGGGTTTATTGTGACTTTATATTGAATACAGAGTATCTACACTATAGCATGTTCAAGAGATATTGTGTGTTACCTCTATAGTGTGTGCACATTTTTGTTTGCTTTAGGATCCAAAAATATGAGCGATAGCTCGTGTAGACTATAGCACACTCACACTTTTTGGTGACCAAAAAAGAATTTTGACATATTTTTGTTCCCCCATCTTTGTGCACCTGCTCAAGGAAAATAGTAAAATAAATGTAAGACAAATTAAAATAAAAGACACTATCTACTTGGTAGGAAAAAATATAGGAAAAGGATAAAGTCAGCTCACAAGCCCTAATACATGGAACAAGACTATCAAGGAAATAAAAGAAGGAAGAAGAGGGAGATGATAGTAGAGCCAAGTCTAAATACAATATGAAGTAAAGGAAAGGAAAGGGTGAAAGAAATGGAAACATTATTAAATTATTCAATTGAAGAACAATTCAATGCATCTATGGAGTAGTTCCTTAAGGACTAGACAAATCATCTATATCAACAAGTCATAGTCTATTATGTTTGGAACATCTCTATTTTGAATAGGGACTTACTTAAATGGATAAATTAAAACAAGGATTATTTAGATATAATTGATTGACAGATTTTTTTAATGGGTTTTTGATAAAGACATTCAACATCAAGGATAGAAAAGAAAATGTTTGTAGTGTTCTAACCCAAGTGGAAAGTTGGTGTACCGAGATGTTGGTGTGTGGTGGATGGAGGGAGGAGTATGGATGGAGGTAGTATGATAGATGGTAGGAGGAGTACAAAGGGAGGTATTGCAATGGATGGATGAAGAGAGGAGTACAGAGGGAGGTAGTATTGCAGATAGAGGGAGCAATACAAATGGAGGTAGTACAATGCACAAAATGGAAGGCGTTTCATGGAGATTGAAAAGAGACTACAAACTTATATGAAAATAATATTAGAACACCAAATCCATCAAATAAATACCAAGCATGAATAGATATTTAATAAAAACAACCTCCACATAATACTAGTATACAAAGATGGCCTTCTAAAGGACTTTGGGGAAGCTTCCTAAAGGATTAAAAAAATTCCAATGAGCCGACAAGGTACAAAAAAAAAAAAAATAGTCAGCCCAAGAGATAAAAACATTGATTGTCAAAAATTATTATTTAATAATATTAGGGATAGCACATACCTCCTCACCTTAAAATTTCTTTCGCTCAAGAAATTACAAACTTGGATGCTCCAAGATTTTCTCGCCTTCCTATGTGGCATCCTCAACTAGAAGATGCTTCCATCATACAAGAAACTCCTTAATGGCATCGGACTTGAGCCTCTCCTCCTGGACATCTATAATCCCAGCTAGCTCTACAATTAATTTACCCTCTTTGTCAATTAGAGGCAATTCCTTTTACATCATTATGTGTTGTCCAATATCCTTCTTTAGATATGACACGTGGAAAAAATTGTGGATTCAACTCCCCTCAAGTAGCTCCAATTCGTAGGAAACTTCTCCTACCCTCTAGACCACTTTCTATGGTATGTAGAAATGGGGTTTGAGCTTCTTCTTAATAGAAAATTTTGGGGATGATTATCTATATGGTTGAAGCTGAAGGTATACTAGGTCACCAACATCTAAACTTCTTTCTATCAGCATCGATCAGCATACATTTTCTATTGGTTTTGAGCCCTCTATAAATTTTCCTTGTGAGATTTGATGAAATCTAAACTCTCCCATAGCCATTCTTTAGCCCTTGGTGCATGACTATTACCCAATGCAAGATCCATGAATGATGAAAGTTCATAGCCATATAATACCTTGAAGGGTGTCATTCTTATTGACATGTGATAGGTCATATTATAATAATGCTCACCTAAATGTAGCCAATAAACCTATGCCTTCTACTCTATTAAAGCATAGTTCCTTAGATAGCCCTCCAACCACTTGTTCAAAATCTTTATTTGTCCATCTAGTTGTGGATGGTAGCTTGTACTTGTTGACAACTCTATCCCTACTAGTCTAAATAAGTCCATCCAAAAAGTGTTAAGGAAATGACTATCTTTGTCCCTTACCATATTCTATAGGAGTCCATATAAGAAGAAAACGTCATGGAAGAATAACTCTACAATGAGAGATGCTCGGTATCCATTGAAAATGGAAAATAAATGGGCATACTTGGTCAAATAGTCAACCACAACAAAAATTAAATTCTTCCCTTGAACCTTTAGTAGCTCAGCGATGAAATTTATCGAGATACTTTCCTAGTTTTGATCAGGGATTGATAATGGTTGATGAAGTCCTACTGCTAGGGCATGCTCAGTTTTATTTTTTTGATTGTTAGGACATTCTTGTAGATAATGAAATATATCATTCTGGAGGCCCTTCTATGTAAACTATTTTTAGATTTTCTTGTAGGTTTTTAGGTGTCCTAGGTGTCAGACCAATGGTGAAACATACATCGTGCATCTCCTTCAGAACTTTCTCCTTCATTTTGAACTCGAGAACTAAATAGATCATACCCTTATAGTAGATGATATCATCTTCCACCTTATACCTATTTGAGACAAAGAACATATGGTAGGCCTTCTCAATGGAGCATTAGCCACGACATTATTTTTTCGCTTCACATACTCAATGTCAAGGTCAAATAATTAGATTTTTCTCACCCACTTTTGTTGTCATTCATTAAAATATTTCTAGTCCAAGAAATATCTCAAGATATTGTGATTTTTGCATATGAAATTTTTTTCTCTAACAAGATACTATCAAACCTTTGAAAGTACATAAATGATGAAGAGCATCTCTTTGTCATAGATGCAATAAATTCACTTTTAATCTTGATAGCTTCTAATGCAAAAATGAAATGGGGTGATGATACTTCATCAATATTGCATCGATACCTTGTCTTGATACATCACATTCCAAGATGAAGGATTGATTAAAATCAAGTAGTGTTGGCACTAAACATGAACTCATGACTTCCTTCAACTTGTTGAAGATGTGTTGTGCCTTCTCATCCCAATGGGAAGATCTTCTTTTGTTAGATCTATCAATGGTACACTAAGCTATGAGAACCCCTTTACAAACCTTCTATAATAACTACACAATCCAAGGAATCCACAAAGATTGGAGAAAGTCTTGCATGGTGTCCAATCCAAGATGGCTTGAATCTTCTCCTAGTGTACCTAAACTCCTTGAGCATTGATTATATGCCCAAGATACAATATCTATATCATTCCAAATTCACATTTGGATCTTTTGGAAAATAGTGATTGTGACTCCATGATCCTAAGAACTTCATCCAAATGCCTAAAACATTCCTCCCATGTCTTACTATAAATAAGTATGTCATCAAAAAATACCAATAGGAACTTTTGTAATTATTTGTTGAAGATGTGGTTCATGCATGATTGGAAAGTAGCTAGAGCATTGGTTAAATCAAATGGCATGAGCAATAACTCATAATGACCATAATGGCAATGGAGGGCATTCTTCCCCACATCTTCCTCCCTCATGTGAATCTAATGGTAACTAGAATAGAGATCAATTTTGGAAAAATAGATTGCACCATGTTACTCATCCAATAATTGATCAATCCTGGGAATGGGGTGCCTATTTTTGATGGTTTTCAAGTTTAGTTCATAGTTGTCCGCACACATCTAGAGGGTTCCTTCCTAATTCTTAACCAAAACTACTAATGATGCAAAAGAACTAAAACTAAGTCCGATCCATCCTTTCTCTAGGAGTTCTTGGATCATTTTTTCTATCTCATCATTAAACCTTTTAGGATGGTAGTAGGGTGTAGTGATGACTACTTTGGCTCCTTCCTCCAAGTCAACGGTGTGCTCAAAGCCTTTGTGTGGAAGGATGCCAAGAGGGCTATCAAAAAAGACCATACTATACTTATCCAATATTATGTGAATCTCATCACCCTGGTAATCAGTATGTTGCCCCTTCATTGGTCATGTTGAGGTCCAAAAATTTCTTTTCCAAACAATGTCATCATGTCAAAAAATAGCTTCCATCCATTGTGCTAAGATTTCCTTTGGCCCTCCATTTGGTATTCCACTTAGGACTACCTTCTTTCCTTTCACTTCAAATGAAAACTCCATTCTTTTGAATCTTTGTGTGTATTCATCCAAATTTTCCACCCACTGAATGTCAAGAATGACATCCATGTCATCCAAACCTACTACAAAGAAGTCTTATGTCACTGTGTGGTCCCACATGGTAATGCTAAGTTGTGGAACTAGATGGGTACATAATAGGAGGTTTCCTCCCATTACCTTGACTTGGAATCCTACATGTGACTCAGTGGCCAAACCTCTTTTCTTTATGAGTGATGAATTAATAAAATTGAGTGTGGCCCTACTATCCAACCTAACTATGGCCTATCATCCTTAGAGAGTGCCTCGTACAAAAAAAATAGTACACCTCAAATGGCCAACAAGAGTGATGGTACTTTCCTTAGCATACTAGCACAATAATCCTATCTCCATGGTTTATGTTAACCTCTTTGGAAGCTAATGTTAGGATTAACTAAGGGAAAAATTAAAATTACAAACAAATATAACTGATATCATAAAATAATGAATCACACATAAGAGAATGCAAGACACAAGGATTTAACATGGTTCACCGAATCTCTGGGCTCTATTCACCAACACCAAGTGCAATAATATTATTATCTAGTGATTACAATATGTAATCTCTTACAACTCAATATCATTTCAAGAAGACACAATCTCATCATACACTTTGAAATCCCAAACTATAAACTATTTTATAAAAGATTTTGTTTCTTACAAAATTAGGGCTAGAATAAGTCATCGAATAGAAAAATAACAATTGACACCTTTTACAATAATAGAGTCATTTTTAGATTTAGGGGCACTACCCCCAAAAGCCCTCACATGGGCATTTCCCCTCAACCCCACCTTGTATTGTGATAGGAAGTGCACTTAGAGGGCTACCCTAAGACCTTGAAAGAGGCATTACCTCTTGACCCCATCTTGGGGGTGCTATCCCCAAACCTCCATAGGAATAATATGGGGGAAACTACATCAAGTAAACCTCTAAGTCTAATTAGGCTTGACATCACAAAAATATCCCACTTGAAGACTAATCAAATTCTACAACAATAGCCTCTCACTTAGTAACTAATCATATCAACACTAAACTTGTAGCTCCCATTGGAATATCAAACCACCTTGGACTTTGTTGTTCATTTTTTGTGGTAATTCTAGAATACCAATTGAAGCTAAAGAGGAGTTAATATTCACCCTTTTTACTAAGTTACTAAACATATATGTTGGATTATTATATGTGTGTATCTTCTCAAAATTTAATTCTCCATCATCCAAAGCTAGTTGAATGAAATGGTACCACAATTGTATGTGTTTTGTCTTTGAATGTAGAGTAGGATTCTTAGCAAGATGAATAACATTTTGGCTATTTGTAAACAAATAATTATCCCTCTATGGGTGTCCCTATTCTTAGATGAAAAATTGAATCCATATCATCTCCTTGATTTCCTCTATAGAAGAAACATACTTAGCCTCTATAGTGGATAAAGCATTAACCTTCTGCAACTCATAAATCCAACTCACTTTTGTCCCACAAATAGTTAATCTATAACCTATAGTACTCCTCTTGGTATCAATATCCAGTGCCAAATTTGGGTCAATGCAGCCCTATAAATTAGTAGTAAATCCCCCAAAATGCAAACATTTACTAAATTTTCCTCTCAGATATCTAAGAATCCATTTGACTGAATTCCAATGTTGAATTCCAAGATGACTCATATACTATCTAACAACTCCCACTACATTTGTAATATCTAGCCTAGTGCATAACATGTCATACATCAAACATCCTATAGTTGAAGCATAGGGTACCTAAGACATTTTTCCCTCCTCCTATGTCTTGGAACACATCTCCTTAGTCAATTTTAAATGACTAGGTAAAGATTTTATAAAAGCTTTAGTATTCTCCATAGAGAAACCTTGCAACACAATTGCAATATAATCATGTCATGCTGATGTAGGAGCATCCATAGGTATAAGGGCAATCTTGCATCACCCAAAAAAAAATACTTAGACTTAGTTTCTGTTTCATGTGGTTTCATTTTTGGATACCCATTTGGGTCAAATAAAGGTTTTGACTCTCACAGTTCCACTAATAGTGTTTGTGTAAATCCTTAAAAAATAGGAGTATGTAATTGAGCCATCATTTGGGTGAACTAGGAGGTGTAAATTGGCTAGATGAATGTAATTGTAATTTAGAGTATTCCAGAAAAAGAATCAGGTCAAAAGGCCCCATAGTTTGAAAGTTATTGCAGTTTTTCGGGTTGTGGAGACCTCCTAAGAATGCTTCAAACTTAGATTAGGGGCATTAAATGACCTAGAAAAGGGCCAAAAATTGGGGGATGAGTGAAGCTAGTCTATAGGGCTATAGAGCACTTTGAGAGCTTTTCGAAAATGTAAACAGTTCATCAATCGGAGCTACGGTTCAAAAGTTATGTCTCCCAAAAGTTCAGTTACCATTTTTTGATTCTTCTAGATTTGTGTTGACTTCTAATGCAGCTTCTAGAACCTTCTATTTGGTCAGTGGATGCCTACTAGCACTTTCTAGAATTTACTCCTAGTCCTTAACCCTCTAGGGTCTATTTAAGGAGATTTCTAGCATTGTAAAAGGCAGTTCGGAGGGGAGTTTGAGAGGAGGTACTGAAAGGAGAAATTATCTCCACATTCATGCTATTGTAAGCCCTTAGGGCATGTTTCGAATTTTATTTTCTCTTAGGGCATGTTTTGAAGTTTATTTTCTCTATACTGAATGTACTAGCTTATTTTTTAATGAATACAATTTCCCTTTTTCTGTTGTGTCCATTCTGTTCTTAGGTTGTGTACCCATCAAGTGGTATCAGAGCTAGTTTTCCTAAGTGTGTAGACAGAGCGCCGATTGTGAGGCAGTTTGCACCAGGACTGTGTGGTTGTGGGTTTGAGTTAGAAGATGCCTCCATAAAGAGAGCATGGTAGAAGGGCCAGAGCTATTAATTCTGAGGAGGTTAGAGCCCTCCAAAGGCAGGTACAGGCATTGCAAGAGGAGCTCCATAGAGGAGCAAATATTGCCGCAGGTGACAATAGTGAGGATGATAATGAAGAAGATGAAATTGGACCAGAAGGAGAATTTGACAGGGAAGTTCTAAATCATGCAGAGGAAAGGCTTTTTAGGGCCATTACTAAGTTCTGGAAAAGACCTACAATTGAAGTGGGTGTATTTTTAGGAAATCTAAAACCAGATGAGCTGATCGATTGGATCAATGAACTAAAAGAATACTTTGAGTATGAGGATATCAAGGACCTAGATAGGGTTAAGTTTGCAAAGGCCAAACTGAAAGGCCATGCCAAAATCTGGTGGCAAGAGGTCCAATTGGAAAGAAATAGAAGAGGAAAGGAGAAGATCACAAGATGGGATCACATGGTGGACAAATTGAAGAAGCAGTTCATTCCTGTGGACTATGAGCTTGATTTGTTTAAGAAGATGCATGGGTTAAAGAAAGTAGGAAGATCAGTCCAAGAATATATAGAGGAATTTTACCAACTCTTGATTAGAGCAGGGCATGCAAAAGAAAATAAGGTGAAGGTTTCTCGTTATATCAGTGGGTTGTGACCTAGCATCCAAGAGGAATTAAGTCTAGTAAGAATGATCAGCATTGAAGAGGCATACCAATTTTCCCTACAAGTTGAAGAGAAGCTGAATAAAAGGTTTGAAGGAAGACAAAGAGGGTGTGGTCAAGGAGGAAGGGGAAGTGGTAGATCATCTGGATGCCACTATGAAACCCAAAAGAAAAATGAATATGTGGGTACTAGCAGAAACCAGAGGAATGAGAGTTTCAATTGCTCCCATGATCAAGACTTTGGAAATTAGAAAGGAAGAGGTAGAGGACGTGGACAAGGAAGAGGAGGATTCCATGGTACCTATTTCCATTGCAATGAAGAAGGTCATCGTGCCTTTGAATGCCCTCAATGACAAGGAAGGATAGATAGGAGAGCTGAGGGCCAAGCTAGGGTTGCTCATGTGGATGAGGATGCACAATCATCACATTCAAAGGATGTAGAAAGAGGAGAGACCTTGGTAAATTAAAGAGTCCTACTAAGTGGTGAGATTGAACCAGGACAATGAAGGAGTTTATTTTGTACCAGATGCAAGTGTGAGGATAAATGTTGTGACATGATCAATGATGGTGGTAGCACTGATAACTTGGTATCAGAAGGGATGGTCTCTAAGCTGAAGCTCAAGAGGGAGAAACATCCCCAGCCCTATCGAATTTCTTGGGTAAAAGATGATCATAAGGTCCTGGTAAGTGAACAATGTTTAGTGAAATTCAAAATTGGGAGTTACCATGATGAAGTTCTCTGTGATGTTATTTCGATGGATGTTTGCCATCTATTGTTGGGTAGACCATGGCAGTTTTATAGACATGCAGTACATGATGGACATGCAAACACATACTCTCTAACAAAGGATGGAGTTCGCCACAAATTGAAGCCCTTGAAAAAGGAAGGTGAAAAGGTATGTAGCAGTGCTAGGATTTGTCTTGTTGATAGAAGGATGTTTTTAGATGGCATGAAACATCAACATATGTGCTATGATTTGATTCCTAGGAAAGATAAAGAAGGTAGTAGTGAAATACCACTTAAAGTTTCAAATTTACTAGGGGAATTTGGAGATATTATCTCTGATAATGTTCCAGATGGATTGCCACCAGTAAGGCAAATCAGTCATCAGATAGATCTAATTCCAGGAGCTAGTTTGCCTAACAAGGCTACTCACAAGATGACTCCTACTGAAATAGAGGAGCTAAATAGACAAGTTCAAGAGCTTTTGAGGAAGGGCTTGATTTGAGAGAGCCTGAGTCCATGTGCAGTACCTGTAGTACTCGCACTAAAGAAGGATGGAGAGTGGAGGATGTGTATAGATTCTTGAGCTATAAATAGGATAACCATCAAGTACCAGTTTCCTTTGCCAAGGATGGATGATCTTATGGACTGCTTGAGTGGAGCTCAGTACTTCACAAAGATAGATTTGAAGAGTGGTTATTACTAGATACAAATTCAAGAAATAGATGAGTGGAAAATAGCCTTCAAGACCAAGGAGGGTCTTTATGAGTGGTTAGTCATGCCCTTTGGATTGACGAACACCCCGAGCACCTTCATGCGGCTCATGAATGAGGTACTTAAGAAGTTCTTAGGAAAATCTGTTATTGTTTATTTGGATGATATTTTAATTTTTAGTAAGACTTTGGAAGAACATTTATTGCATATTCGTAGTGTCCTTGAAAGGCTAAGGGAAGAGAAACTGTTAATTAATCTGAAGAAGTGTATCTTTGCAAAAAGGGAGTTAGTCTATTTAGGGTTTGTTATATCACCTGAAGGTCTCAAAATGGATCCAGAGAAGGTAAAAGCCATCTTGGAATGGCCTACTCCAAGGTCTACTACTGAGGTAAGATCATTTTATGGTCTGGTTAGTTTTTACAGGAAGTTTATTAAGAATTTCAATGGCCTAACTGAGACAATAAGAGGGGATAGAAAAGAGTTCAAATGGACTGCAATAGCTGCGAGAAGTTTTGAATTGCTGAAGAAGAAGGTGACAGAACAACCTATGTTCGCACTTCTAGATTTTAGAAAGGTTTTCTAGGTGGATTGTGATGCTAGTGGTAGTGCTATTGGGGTTGAATTAAGCCAAGAAGTAATGTAGGTTAAAGTAGTTGGGTTTGATGAACTCAAGAAATTGTACCCCGAGGATCCTAATTTTGCTGAAGCATGGAAAGCCTGTAAAGAACTTGTTGCTATAGATAGAACCAAGTGGTTAGACAATTTGATTTAGGATGGCATGTTTTTCAAAGGTAGTCAATTGTGCATTCCAAACAGTTTCATGAGGGAAAATCTGATCAAGGAGAAACACAGTGGAGGGATGGTAGGACATTTTGGTCGAGATAAGACCATTGAAATTCTTATAGAACATTATTTTTGGCCTCAAATTTCATAGGATGTGAAGAAGTTTGTACAGAGTTGCCAGGTTTGTCAAGTTGCCAAGGGGTTTAGTCACAATACTGGCCTATATCAGCCATTGCCTATTCCATCAAGGCCATGGGAGGACATAAGTATGGATTTTGTTCTTGGATTGCCAAGGACACAAAGGGGTAATGAGTCAGTATTCATGGTGGTTGATAGGTTCTCCAAAATGGTACATTTCATTCCATGCCACAAAACTCATGATGTTGTCCATATTGCAGACTTGTTTTTCAAAGAGGTGGTAAGACTACATGGTCTTCCAAGGAGTATAGTTTTTGACAGAGATACTAAATTTGTGGGGTATTTTTGGAGGACATTGTGGAAGAAGTTGAGAACAGACCTAAAATTCAGTTCTACGCATCACTCGTAGATTGACGGCCAAACAGAAGTGGTAAATAGAAGTCTGAGCAATTTGCTGAGATGTTTAGTTGGGGATAAGCCCAAGGGATGGGATTTGATTCTACCACAAGTAGATTTTTCTTACAATAACTCTATAAATAGGAGTACTAGAAAATCACCATTCCAAATTGTATATGGGAATAGCCCAAGGACTGCACCAGAATTGAGGAAGATAGAACAAGGGGAGAGGACAAGTGTTGAAGCTGAGGAATTTGTTGAACATATCAAGCATCTACATGAGGAGGTTCAAGCACACATTACCAAGATGAATCAAGAGTATAAAGCTAGGGCTAATCAAAGGAGAAGACATAAGGAATTCCAAGTAGGAGATCTAGTCATGGTGCACTTACGAAAAGAAAGATTTCCAGTCGGTATTTACAACAAGCTAAAAATGAAGAAATTTGGCCCCTGCAAAATTTTGAAGAAACATGAGTCAGGAAATGCATATGAAGTGGAGCTGCCAGATGGTATTCACATTTCTCCCATTTTATACATTGCAAATTTAATAGAGTATCATGATAATGGTGTAGATGAGGAGCTGGTGTTAGAGCCATGTCCAATTTTTGCTTCTAAGAAGGAGGAGATAGAAGACATTCTAGATCATCATGTGGGTAGGAGTACCAGAAACAGGCAGTATGAAGAGTATTTGGTCAAATGGAAAGGACGACCGATTGAGGACTCAACTTGGATTTCAGCAGCTGAGGTTTCCCATTTGGGATTTCCTCTACCATTCATAAAGTGACAAGGTCACTTTTCAATCTACCCTGGGTGTCTGATGCAGGAGCATCTAGAGGTATAAGGGCAATCTTGTGTCACCCAAAAAAATATACTTAGACTTAGTTTCTATTTCATGTGTTTTCATTTCTGGATACCCATTTGGGTCAAATAAAGGTTCCAACTCTCACAATTCCACTATTAGTGTTCGTGTAAATCCCAAAAAAATAGGAGTATGTAATTGAGCCATCATTTTGGTGAACTAGGAGGTGTAAATTGGCTAGATGAATGTAATTGTAATTTAGAGCATTCCAAAAAAAGAATCAGGTCAAAAGGCCCCACAGTTTGAAAGTTATTGCAGTTTTTTGGGTTGTGGAGACCTCCTAAGAATGCTTAAAAGTCAAGTTAAGGGCATTAAATGACCTCAAAAAGGGCCAAAAAATGGGGAATGAGTAAGCTTGTCCATAGGGCTATAGAGCACTTCGAGAGCTTTTCGAAAATGTAAACGGTTCATCAATCAAAGCTACGGTTCAAAAGTCATGCCTCCCAAAAGTTCAATTACCATTTCTGGATTCTTCTAGATTTGCATCGACTTCTAACGTAGCTTCTGGAACCTTCGATTTGGTCAGTGGATGCCTACTAGCACTTTCTAGAATGTACTCCTAGTCCTTAACCCTCCGGGGTCTATTTAAGGAGATTTTTGGCATTGTAAAAGGTAGTTCGGAGTAGAGTTTGAGAGGAGGTACTGAAAGGAGAAATTATCTCCACATTCATGCTATTGTAAGCCCTTAGGGCATGTTTTGAAGTTTATTTTCTCTGTATTGAATGTACTAGATTATTTTTCAGTTAATACAATTTCCCTTTTTCTATTGTGTCCATTCTGTTCTTGGGTTGTGTACCCATCACATGCCCAAAATATGAGGGCAAAAACACAGAATTTTTTTTTAAAAAGTAATGATAATTAGGTTCACTAAAGTTTAAGAGTTGATTCACAAGTGAAGGAATAGGTTTACTACATTTCATCTTAAGTTTATAATCATGAGAAGGAATACATCGTTAAAGTCAAATTCTCGTTATTAAATTGGTATCAATATTTGATTCATTATTACATTAAGATTACAACAATATATTGAAATTAATTGAATAACAATATAAATTGAACTTAAATTTAAATAATAAAACAAATTAACATTATCTATTAGTCTATCATTTACTAACATATTAAGACAAAATAATAGCTCACATGAAGTTTACTAACACCTTTAAATATATTGATAAAATTTCTACTAAATTAGAACTAATTTCTAAATTAATCTTATAATCTAAATGCTTTCAACTAATACTAATTAACACTAATAACTTAACATCCTAACACTAATAAATTTTTTTAACTAACCATTCCATAAATTTTTTAATTTAAAACATACTAAAACAAATTTAATTAAGGATAAAACAATTATTAAACCTGTTCTAACCACTACTTTAATACTACTTAAGAACACTAAAGCTAATACTAAACTAAATTTAACTAACATAAAATTAAACTAACCTTAAATTGCAACTAACTTAAAAGAAAACATTCAAATAAATAACAACCAAACTATAATACTGACTACCCTACCACCATACGGATCCCGCTACTTCCTTAGTACTAAAATCACTAAACAAAACCTAAGCCATCTAACCACCCTACCAACACCTACCTTTTGGTCCCCCCAACATCACATCACCCTCCTCAAGCACTGATGTAGCCTGTCATGCGTAGGTACTCACCTTCCACGCGCAAATCAAGGCTCCCCAGGAGATGTAAAAAGGTGAGGGGCAAGGCTAGCATTGGGTTTAATGATGCCTAAACACATGCTCATCCAAGCCCAAGTTATGTGGTCAATAAAGGAGGATGGGAGTTCAAGGAGGGAGTACAAGGGTTTAAATCCCAATTTAAAGCATTAGACATGGGTTAGCACACAACTATCCTCCAATCCCAATAAATTGTGTCAGTCAAGATAGGGAATGAATGCGCCCACTTGGAGGGTAAAAAAAAATGTAAAAGCTAAAAGTTAGTTAGGTGAAATATAGGATAAATAAGATATTTAGCTTATTAGCTTAATGTCTTTATGGATTTTCTCTATTATTATTATTTTTTAAAATGTTAATTTTAAACTTAAAAGATTCATAGAGGATATTCTCTATTACAAAATGAAGTTAAACATCTTGCCCATACAAAATCCAGAGGGCTTTTGCTCTAGAAGACATTTTTTTTTCTAAGTGTTATTTTTGCCTAGGTGAAGATTTTTCAAGCAACGTGTTTTTCTAACAAGGAAGTTATATATATATATATATATATATACATATATATATATATATATATACATATATATATATATATATATATTAACACTAATAAAATTTGCTAAATACATAGTTAATCCAAGAAATTGAATAATTCTTTTCAACAACATTGCAAGATTGATCTTATTTCCCTATTACCACAAAATTGAATCAACATTCCATATGTAACATAATATCATTTATATACTTATTTGTTTATTTGTCTTAACATATTTGCACTTGAAATTCACAAAATTGAACATCATGATTTCATCTTATTTTTGATATACATTCATATAACTTAAAAAAAATGAAAACCTCATAAGAAGCAATATTACTAAATCACTAATTTATTGACAATCTGATTCAAAGGCTCCACTGGGAAAGAACCAGAAAGAAAACCCGACATCATTGCCACTACAACAAAAATTTCAAAACTAATTTACATAGGATTTCAATCCTAAACATGACTGAATTTCAACAATGAATTTTAAATTTCCTTCATGGCCCCTAACAAGGAACACATCTCATTTTCTGTAATACATCGTTGATCTTGTAGAGAGAACAAAAACTAGCTAGGTGACAACAACCATAACAAGGAGACACAAATTAGACATTCACTTCCATGCCAAGTTTTCACAATAGGTTCAACATTGAAACAAAACTAGGGAGAAGGTGGATTTTTGCAATAAGAGATGTCAGACACGACACCAAAATAGGTGCCCAATCGGGGCTATAACTCAAGAACTTCCGTTCTTCCATTATTACATGCCAAAACTCAAATGTGGTTTGTGCTGACAAGTAGGGGCCCATAACACTCTACCCTCTCTCCCTTTTCTCATCCTGAGAAGAGACTCTACACTACTGGAGTCCAACTAAAGACCTTTTCTCAAAAATGACCACTTCTACCCTATCTGAGCGTGAGTAATGCCAAACACCCATGAAAGAAAACTTCAAAATTTCAAACACAAACACAAAGGAAAAACATTGAAGAAAAACTATTTCCAATCCCTCCCAACATACTCAACACACATACAAACATACATAAGTAATAAAACTAAAACATGAAGCACTACATAGAACCAAAATGAGGTAAAGTATTCTTACCTTCAAGAAAATAGGTTATGGAAATGAACAAGTTTGAGAAGAGCTAGCTTTTATCTCCTTCTCCTTCAATTCGAAAAATCCCTCTAAAACTAGAAGTTGGGTGAACAACTCTCCTCATAAAAGCCTCTAAATAAGATCAAAATTCAAGTACCTCTCCCAAAATCAAATAATTGTACCCCACTTGCCTAAAGATCTAGAGGTTTCTAACTTCACTAAACCTAAGGCTAACCTCAAGGTGGGGTTAGGGTCATTCAACCCATGGTGAAAACATTCTATTTTCGCACTAAAGAAAAAATGGACTTTTTGAGTGACCAAAAAAGTCAACAAAAGGGGCTAGGGGGGTGGAAAATGCCCCTAACCCATACCCATACCCCTTGGGTATTAAGATTTCATGATTTAAGGACTTGGGGATTGATTAGGGACCAAACAATTGCTAGGAATTTTTAGGACTATCTAACAACTCCAAAAAGTAGCTTAAACACTAATTCAGATTAGGGAAAACTAAACTTGATTAAAAATAGATTAACAAAAAGGGCACTAACTTAGTCCAACTTAGGTCTGTAGGTTACACAATTAACCCTAACTAGCATGCTGAAATGCATAAATAATTCATGAGTGTCAAGCAACACTATAAAAATATTGTTACGAATGTTAACATTTACTGAATTATAGAATGATACATTCAAACATCTCACAATAAAATCAAGATACAAACAACAAGGTTTCCACAAATGGCACATAGGGTTCAGTTCCATTTCTCCATCAATTTTCTTGGCTAAACTATCCTACACACTTATTGCACACATCAGTAGCCCCATAAAATCACATGCACATATGTATATACATATTAAGGAAATCACATAAATTAAAACATACATCTTTAAATTAATCAGGGTTTCTCTCATTCTACTCATGTTCTCAATCATTAAAATTTAATAAATCAAAGTGTTAAGTTTGCATTCACTTACTTCAATACACATGTTCATAAAACGTTAAATGACGAAACCAAATATTTGAAAGTAAAAATCCACAGAACATGAAATAATATAATATGTTCATTGTATCCAATAGTGTCTTGACATATCGATCCATGAGTATCAAAAAATGTATCACTATGCTACGATGGGTTGAGGGAAGGTCTCACATCCTCCCCCACTAGGCATGAACTTCCTCCTAGAGTTCATCAAAAAGATAAGGATACTAAGATTGCATCCATGCTGCATCCTCCCATGAAGCCATGACCTCATCGTAACAATCCCACTAGACCCTAACTTAGTCTAGCTCTTGACCTTGAAGTGCTAGGGTGCTTCGAGGAATAATATGGATAGGCTCCAGTGCTAGCTGTCCATCTGACTCCACCTGAAAAGCATCCCAATCTATAATATGAGACTCATCATAAATGTATCCTCTAAGTACTAAAATGTGAAACACATCATGGATGCATGACAAGCTAGGTGGTAAAGCTAAATGGTAAGCAACAGGTCCTATCCTCTCTAGGATCTCAAATAGTCCAATGAATCGGGGTGCTAACTTAGAGCCCTTTTCAAATCGAATCAGACTCTTGTGTGGTCGTACCCTCAAGAACACTCTATCACCAACCTGATACTCTTGATCTGTCATCTTTGCATCAACATACTTCTTCTGCCTATCCTATGCCTCTCTCAAGTGTTGTCTAATCAAGGTCACTTGCTACTCCATCTCCTTAATTAACTGACGACCAATAGATACTTGATCCTTGATCCTATCCCAACTCAAGGGCATCCTACATGGTCTTCCATACAAGGCCTCATAAGGTGGCATACCTATGGAGGAATGGTGCCCATTGTTATAGGAAAATTCAACAAGATGTAGGTATTCCTCCCATTTGACCTGATGGTCCATTACATACATACGTAGCATGTCCTCCAAAACTTGATTCAATCACT
The DNA here is from genome assembly GCA_028749045.1 of Cupressus sempervirens. Taxonomy (NCBI): domain Eukaryota; kingdom Viridiplantae; phylum Streptophyta; class Pinopsida; order Cupressales; family Cupressaceae; genus Cupressus; species Cupressus sempervirens. Next base: position 684,855,480 of record CM053787.1, read on the forward strand.
CAGTCTGACCATTGGTCTGAGGGTGGTACACTGTACTAAAATTGAGCATAGTGCCCAAAGCTGCTTGCAACTCTCTCCAAAATGAAGAAGTGAACAAAGAGTCTCTATCAAAGATGATCTTATGGGGTACACCATGAAGTTTGACAATGTCCCATAAGAACACCTGAGCTATATCTCATGTTGTGTATGTAGTACACATGAGTGAAAAATGGGCAACCTTGGTCAACATGTCAATTGTCACCAAAATGGCATCATAGTGGTGAGATGACATGGGGAGACCAACAATGAAATCCATAGATACAACATCCCACTTCAACTTTGCAATCTCATGCAATTGAAGAAGCCCACCAGGATGATGGTGCTCCACCTTCACCCTCTGACAGTCAAGGCATCTCGTAACTATGCTAGCAATTTGCACTCTCATGCTTGGTCGGTGATACAATTGTCTCAGATCTGCATGTAACTTCTTAACATTGAGGTGCACTACATAAGGTGCTCTATAAGCATCAAGTACAATGAGCTTGCACAAACCCCTAATGGAAGGTACATACATGCATCCTCTATCACACAAAAGTGTGTCAGACTCTAAGGAATACCCAAAATACTTCCCTTCCAAGGGTCTTTGAGAATGCACTATCTAACTCACTTTTGCATAAAGCTCATCATTTGGTAAGGGTTATAAGATCCACTCTGTAAAGTCAGTGCAAGTAATCACAGATGAAAGCTCATGGAACCTTCTACTTAAGGCATTTGCAACCACATTCTCCTTTCCCTTGATGTAAAGAACATCAAAATTATACTCACAAAGAAACTCCATCCACCTTCTTTGCATAGCATTAAGGTTTGGCTGAGAAAATATGTACTACAAGCTCTGGTGGTCGGAATGAGGTTCAAATCTATGGCCTAGAAGGAAGTGTCATCACCTCACCAAGGCATGAACCACTGTTGCAAGTTCTAGGTCGTAAGTAGGATAGTTGATTTCATGAGTCTTTAATTTCCTAGACTCAATGGAAATAGGTCATCCATCCTGCATAAGGACTACCCCTATACCATCCAAAGATGCATTGGTGCACACCAAAAAATCCATAGAAGGATCTAGTACTACAAGAGTTAGTGCACCTATGAGGGCTCTCTTGAGCTCTTGAAAATCTCTATCACACTTCTCTCTCCATTCATACTTCTTCCCTTTCTTCTGAATAGATGTGATTGGGTGTGCCAATCTAGAGAATCTTAAAATGAAACATCGATAATATCCTGTTAGACCCATAAAGCTCCTCACTTCAGTGACACTCATGGGTGTTGGCCAATCCATGATGGTCATAATCTTTGATGGGTCTACTAAGACACCATCACATGATATGATATGACCCAAATAATGTATCTCAAGTCTATAGAATGCAGACTTTGACAAGTTGCCAAACAACTGATTCTCTCTCAACTTTTGCAATACCTGCGTCTAGTGCTCTTCATGCTCTTTCTCATCATGAGAATAAATCAAAATATCATCAAGGAAAACAACCACAAACTTATCCAAAAAGGTACAAAATACTCCATTCATGAGGCTCATGAATACAACTAGAGCATTCGTGAGGCCAAATGGTACCACAGTGAACTTGTAGTGACCATACCTAGTATGAAATGTAGTCTTGGGGATATCACTATCCACAATCCTCAACTGATGATAAACCGACTTCAAATCAATTGTTGAAAATACTTAGGAACCCTGCAACTAGTCAAAGAGATCATCAATTCTGGGAAAAGGATATTAGTTCTTGATGGTCACTTTGTTCAATTACTAATAATCAAATGCAACCTAAGTGACCCATCCTTCTTCTTGATGAAGATCATTGGTTCACCCCAAGGTGACACACTAGGTCAAATATGCCCCTTCTCTAAGAGTTCCTCCAACTAATTTTTTTAGTTCGCTGAGCTCATGAGTGGTCATCATGTATGGTGCTCTCAAAACTAGCTTGGCTCCTAGCATAAAATCTATATGAAAATCCACTATTCTAGGTGGAGGCATACCAGGGAGCTTTCAAGAAAACAAATCTACAAACTCCTAAAGGATTGGAAAATCATCGAAGGATGGCTCCCCCTCTGAATATTCCTCTCTATCACTAATGACGATAGAAAAGAACTGACAACCCTTTCGCATGCACCATCTAAGCTGCATAGTAAAAATCATACGAAGGGATACAAGTCTCTTCACTCTGAAGATCTCCCTAGAGATACCATCTTCATCCACACATTCGACCCTCTTTTGTCAACAATCCATCCTCCTCTGTTGACAATCCATCTTGGTACTATGGGCATAAAGCCAATCCATGCCAAGAACAACATCGTAAGAACCTAGAGGGGTAATGCGTAGATCAAACATCATGAACATGTCTCCAATATGCATCTAAAAATTATGCACCATGGAACTAACTAAAACTTTGGCCCCTAATGCTAACTCTACTTCCCAATTGACATTCTATCTAACTGCCACTAGCTCGCAATGCTCCACTACATGTGGAGATATAAATGAGTCAGTAGCTCTAGAATCAAATAAAATTGCAACCATACGGCCCTATATAATACCTATAGCCTCAATAACTATGGCTTGATGCTCAACTTGGTAGTTGTCAACTGTTGCAAAGACCCTGTGGAATCTACCCATGTCACAACTATCAGCTCTATGCTATATGACCCATGCCACCACAAGTGTAGCATGGTTCTTGGGTAAAGATCATGCACCTTGTGATCTAGACTAATGTGGGCCTCCTAACTTGCTAGATGCATTGTATTGACCCCTAGAAGATTGTTGAGTCTTCACTGACTGTGACTGTGGGGCCTATACCTTCTGATCTTGTCTAGGACTTTATGACTAGCATTGTTTAGGCTTGGAGCCCTGATAACCCTATGAAGTTTTCTACCGCTACTATTGTTGTGGGTTTTTCTATTGAGACTATTGGCCCTTAGAGGACCCTGTTGCATAGTTTTGATTCCCTTTCCAAGTGGTTTTTTGCTGGGTGGAGTTTTTTTTTTGAGACTGATCTCGTGACTCCTATCTACCTCGAGTATCCTCAGTAACTAGTGCTATCTCTAGTACCTGTCTAAAGGTGGTAGGGAAGGCCATAAAAACTAGACCCTAAAGTGAAAAATTTAGTCCCATGATGAAGCAATGCAGTCACAATTTCTCATCCTTCATGTATTCAACATAAGGAAGGAGCTCAAGAAACCTACTTCATACTGAGCTACTATAAAACCCCTTTGATATAGAGAATGAAATTTCTCTATCTACTTCTGTCTGAAGTGCTCTGATAGGTATACCTCTTAGAGTCTCTCTAAGAATGACTCCCATGTGAGGGTATCCATCTTCACTCCCCCTATAGTCTCCTCCTAATGCCACCAATTGGAGGCATCTCCTCTCAGTTGATGGAAAGCCAAATGTTCCTTTAGATTACTCCCATAAGGATGTATTCCAAAGCACTTATGTAAGCTCTATAACTAGGCCTCTGCTACTGTTGCCTCAGTTGAACCGATAAAGAAAGGTGGCCTGAGTCATATCAATTCCTTGATATCATCTCCTATATACCTAGGAGATCTGTCAAGTGGGGGTCTTCTCTGGTGTATTCACTCACCCTCGTGCTCACCCTGTCCTTCTAATTGCCTCAGTGGGGGACTCCTAGTCTTCTCTCTACCTATGGGCCTACCTCCTTTGGGTCCCTCTATTTCCACTATGGGAATCTACTATCCTAGTTGAACTATAGGTAGTACCCTCTGTTGAACTACACCAATCAATGTCTAAAAGGCATCTAAAATGTCCTAGTTTGGGTTTGGTGGTGGTGGCCCATCCTCCCATCCTACTCTACCACATCTCACCCTATGACCTTTTCCATGTCAGTTGCTTTGAGTAACAGGAGGCATCCTACACAATTTAACATTTTAGCATAAGTTCAGAAGCATAATGGTTTTAGGTTCTAGTGTTGAAACACAGGCTTTGATACCAAAATGTCATGCCCAAAATACAAGGGCAAAAACACAATTATTTTTTAAAAAGTAATGATAATTAGGTTCACTAAGGTTTAGCAGTTTATTCGCAAGTGAAGGAATAGGTTTACTATAGTTCATCTTAATTTTATAATCATGAGAAGGAATACATTGTTAAAGTTAAATTCTCGCTATTAAATTGGTATCAGCATTTGATTCATTATTACATCAAGATTACAACAATATATTGAAATTACTTGAATAACAATATAAATTGAAATTAAATTTAACTAAACACAACAAATTAACATTATCTATTAGTCTATCATATACTAACATATTAAGAAAAGATAATAGCTCACACAAAATTTACTAACACCTTTAAATATATTGATAAAATTTCTACTAAATTAGAACTAATTTCTAAATTAATCTTATAATCTAAACACTTTCAACTAATACTAATTAACACTAATAGCTTAACATCCTAACACTAATAACAAAATTTAACAAACCATTCCATAAACTATTTAATTTAAAACATACTAAAACAAATTTAATTAAGGACAAAACAATTATTAAACCCATTCTAACCACTACTTTAATAATAGTTAAGAACACTAATGCTAATACTAAACTAAATTTAACTAACATAAAATTAAACTAACCTTAAATTGCAACTAACTTAAAAAAAAACTTTCAAATAAATAACAACTAAACTATAATACTAACTACCCAACCACCCTAAGCATCCCACTACTCCCTTAACACTAAAATCACTAAACAAAACCTAAGCCATCTAACCACCCTGCCAACGCCTACCTTTTGGTCCCTCCCATGTCACATCACCCTCCTCAAGCACTGACCCATCTTGTCATGCATAGGTACTTACCTTCCATGCGTAAGTCAAGCCTCCCTAGGTGATGCCAAAAGGTAAGGGACAAGGCTAGCATTGGGTTTAATGTTGCCTAAACACATGCTCATCCAAGCCCAAGTTATGTGGTCAACAAAGGAGGCTGCAAGTTCAAGGAGGGAGTACAAGGGTTTAAATCCCAATTTAAAGCATTAGACATGGGTTAGCACACAACTATCCTCCAATCCCAATAAAGTGTGTCAGTCAAGAAAGGGAATGAATGTGCCCATTTGGAGGGTAAAAAAAAAGTAAAAGCTAAAAGTTAGTTAGGTGAAATATAGGATAAATAAGATATTTAGCTTATTAGCTTATCAACTTTATGAATTTTCTCTATTATTATTATTTATTTATTTTCAATTTTAATTTTAAACTTAAAAGATTCACAGAGAATATTCTCTGTTACAAAATGAAATTAAGCATCTTGCCCATACAAAATCCAGAGGGCTTTTTCTCTAGAAGACATTTAATTTATTTTTTCTAAGTGTCATTTTTTCCTAAGTGAAGATTTTTCAAGCAAGGTTTTTTTCTAACAAGGAAGTTATATATATATATATATATACACACACTAATAAAATTTGCTAAATACATAGTTAAGCCAAGAAATTGAATAATTCTTTTCAACAACATTGGAAGATTGATCTTATTTCCCTATTACCATGAAATTGAATCAACATTTCATACGTAACATAATATCATTTATATACTTATTTGTTTATTTTCCTTAACATATTTGCACTTGAAATTCGCAGAATTGAACATCATCATTTCATGTTATTTTTAATATACATTCATATAACTGAGAAAAAAAATGAAAACCTCATAAGAAGCAATATTACTCAATCACTATTTTATTGACAATTTGATTCAAAGGCTTGGCCAGGAAAGAACCAGGAAGAAAACCCGACATCGTTGCCACTACAACAAAAAGTTCAAAACCAATTTACACATGATTTCAATCACGAACATGACTGAATTTCAACAATGAATTTTAAATTTCCTTCATGGCCCCTAATAAGGGACCCATCTCATTTTCTGTAATACATCACTGAAATTGTGGAGAGAACGGAGGCTAACCAGGTGACAACAACCATAACAAGGAGACAAAAATTAGACATTCATTTCCATACCAGGTTTTTGCAATAGATTCGATATTGAAACAAAACTAGGGAGAAGGTGGATTTTTCCAATAGGAGATGTCAGACACAACACCAAGATGGGTGCCCAATCGGGACTATAACTCAAGAACTTCCATTCTTTCATTCTTACATGCCAAAACTCATACGTGGTTTGTGCTGATAGGTACAGGCCCATAACACCCTACCGTCTCTCCCTCTTCTCGTCTTGAGAAGAAACTATACACTGTTGGAGTCCAACTAAAGACCTGTTTATGAAAATGACCACTTTTTCCCTATTCGAGGGTGAGTAATGCCAAACACCCATGAAAGAAAACTTCAAAATTTCAAGCACAAACACAAAGGAAAAAAATTGAAGAAAAATTGTTTCCAATCCCTCCCAACATATCAACACACGTAGAAACATACATAAGAAATAAAATTGAAACATGAAGCACTACATAAAACCAAAATGAGGTAAAGTATTCCTACCTTCAAGAAAATAGGTTATGAAAATGAACAAGTTTGAAAAGAGCTAGCTTTCCTCTCCTTCTCCTTCAATTCTAAAAATCCCTCTAAAACTAGAGGTTGGGTGAACAACCCAAACCTCCTCAAAAAAGCCTCTAAATAAGATCAAAACTCAACTATCTCTCTCAAAATCCAATAATGCCCCCCCACTTGCCTAAAGATCTAGAGGTTTCTAACTTCACTAAACCGAAGGCTAACCTCAAGGTGGGGTTAGGGTCATTCAACCCATGGTGAAAATATTCTATTTTCGCACTAAAGAAAAAATTGACTTTTTGAGTGACCAAAAAAGTCAACAAAAGGGGCTAGGGGGGTGGAAAATGCCCCTAACCCATACCCATATCACTTGGGTATTAAGATTTCATGATTTAAGGCCTTAGGGATTGATTAGGAACCAAACAATTGCTAGGAATTTTTAGGACTATCTAACAACTCCAAAAAGCAGCTTAAACACTAATATGGATTAGGGGTAACTAAACTCAATTATAAATAGATTACCAAAAAGGGTACTAAATTAGTCCAACTTAGGTCCGTAGGTTACACAGTTAATGCTAACTAGCATGCCAAAATGCATAAACAATTCACGAGTGTCAAGCGACACTATAAAAATACTATTATGAATGTTAACATTTACTAAACTACAGAATTATAATTTCATACATCTCACAATATAATTAAGATATGAACAATGGGGTTTCTACAAATGGCACATAGGGTTCAGTTTCATTTCTCTATCGAGGTTTCTTAGCTAAAACATCCTACACACTCATTGCACACATCAGTAGTCTCATAAAATCACATGCACATATGTATATACGTATCAAGGAAATCACATAAATTAAAACATACATCTTTCAATTAATCAGGGTTTATCTCGTTCTACTCATATTCTCATTCATTAAAATTTCATAAATCAAAGTGTTAATTTTGCATTCACTTACTTCAATACACATGTTCATAAAGCGTTAAATGATGAAACCAAATATCTGAAAGTAAAACTCAAAAAAACATCAAATAATATAATATGTTCAGTGTATCTGATAGTGTCTCGACATATCAAGTCATGAGTATCAAAAATGTATCGCTATACTACAATGGTTTGAGGTGAGGTCTCACAAATCAGCCTGCGATAAAGTCAACTTTTCAGTTTACCTATCTGTACAAATATTCATACCAAGGATTTTTATTTTTGCCCCCAAATCCTTCATATAAAATGAATGTGTTAACATTCATTTTAGCCCCATAATGTGATCCATGTTAGATCCAAGTATAAGAATATCATCAAAATATAAAAATAAAATAATGTAGGTGTCATCATCTAACCTCTTAAAATAAACACAATGGTTAGAATGACACCAAGTGTAACCATACTCATGCATATAGTTGTTAAAATTTAAGGTCCCATTACTGAGGTGTTTTCTTCAAGAAATATAAAATTTTCTTCAATCTCAACACTAAGTTCTCCTTACATTTGACCTCAAATCCCTCTGGTTGTGCCATATATGTCTCTTCATCCAAATCACCATGAAGAAAGGTTGTTTTAACATCAAGCTGCTCCAAATACAAATATTTAGTAGCCCCAATACTTAAAATAGTATAAATAGAAGTCATTTTAGCAAAAGGAGAAAATATCTCATCAAAATTAATTTCCTTTTTCTGTGCAAACCCTGTTACAAAAAACTTGGCTATAGATCTTTTCTTACCTTCATTCTCTTCTTTTGACCTAGAAACCCATTTCTTTTGTAAATCCCTTTTACTTGTAGGCATCTTTCATAAATTTCAAGTCTAATTGTTTAGAAAGGAGTTCATTTCTTCTATCATTGCAAACTCCCACTAAATCATAGTATCCACCCACATAACTTCATCATAACATTTAGGTTCATGAGCATCAATTAGTAAAATAGAGTACAAAGAGGAAGAAGATATTTTTGAAGGTCTACTTAGCCTTGTGGAGCATCTAAAATTCACTAGGATGTGTGGCATTCATTATTTTGGTTGTTTCAAAGCATGAGGGACTACTGGAACATATTCCTTTTGAGTATCATTCAACATTGCATACTCATTTTCTTTCTTCTCATGTTACTATATCATATCTTTGTACAATAATTTCTCATTGAATATGGCATCTCTACTTTTTACAATTTTATGATTTTCAAAATCCCAAAGCCTATAAAAAAATTTGGTAATTGATAAGTACGAGATAATTTCCACAACAAGTCAAATTGTGAAATTTCTATCAGGATTCAATTGTGTGATTTTTGATTCAAACTCAGAGGTCCCATTGATTCACCTCTATGAGTATCACCTAGATCCAATGAGTGTTAAGTGTTCCATTTATTCTCATGAGAGACAGATTCATGTTGAATCACTACTTATGAAACATGGGTCAATGAGTTTGGCTCAAAAATCACATAGTTAACTCCAAATAGAAATATCACAAGTTCAGTAATGTCATATCAAACAAATACTGATTTCTTTGATTTAGATTTCAATTTGGTTTTATTTTTAGAATCTATATGTGCAAATGCTTCAGAACCAAATGTTTTGAGAAAATAATAACTTACCTTCTTACAATTCCATGTCTCCTTTGGAATACCATAGCCAAAAGGAGTAGAGGTACCTCTACTAATCAAATGTATAATAGTATTGACATCCTCTATGCACATATTTAAGGGTAGCCCAACATGGAACCTCATGCTCCATGCATGCTCCATTATTATCTTGTTCATGGGTTTAGCCACTCCATTTTCCTATGGAGTCCTTGGAATAGTTTTTTGTTGAGGAATACCATTAGTGGAGTAATAATCTTCAAATTCATTACTATGATACTCACCACCATTATCAATTCTAAGACCTTTTAATCCTTTACCACTTTCATTTCCAACCAAGAATTTCCATTTCTTAAAACTTTAAATACATCATATATTTTTCTAAGGAAATAAACTCGTACTTTTCTAGTTGCATCAGAAATATATTTAACATAATAATGAGAGCCACCAAGGGAAGATACCTAAGCTGATCCCCATTCATATGTATACAAAAGCTCTAATTTCTCTCTTCTTCTTTTTTCCCTTCCTACTCTTCAAAAAAATCACTCTCTTTTGTTTTCCATATACAACTTTCATAGAAATCCATATTGACACATTTTAGACTTGGTTAAACTTTCTTTGAATGAAGTAATTTTGTGCTTTTCTCACTCATGTGCCCAAGTCTATTGTAACATAGCAATGTATCAGAATCTACAAAAATTATTTTTTCTCCCTTGTCAACTACAGTAGTTGTTCCTGAATATTCATTTTTCTCTAAAATAATTGAAGTAGAAGGAACAGTTTAACCTATACAAAGACATAAGGTGCCTATTTTCATGCCTTTTTATTCTACAAGAAAACCTTTCAAAACCTTCCAATTTTTGTCATTAAAAGTAACTACTTAGCTTCCAACAATTTGAAAGGGTTCATTATCCCCCAAATAAACTAGCCCAAAATCCCCTTCGGCATATTCAAGGAAATAACCTCTATGGGGAATAGCATGAAATGAAGCTCCAAAATGTAAAACCCATGAATTGTCAATATTTTCTAAGGAAACACTAGTACATTTGACCCTATTTTTCGACCAAGAATTTTGACCATCCATTAAAATGTTTTAGATTAGTCAAAATCTGAAAGGAAAACATCTTTTTAAAAAAATCAATTCCCGTGTTGGTCAAAATTTTGACCAACACGGGCTTATAATGCAAAACTCAAAAAGGACTTTCGCATTTCATTGTCATGAAATTGCCCGCGCGCAGGAGCTTCTTGCAAAAATGGTTTTTGCCCTTTGAACGCCAAAGATTTTTTGTCACTGTGAAACACTAGTAGATGCTCTTTGTAAGTTTCTCTTGTCTTCATTCATCCATTTTCTTTTTGAGCTAAGATCGATTGGTGGAGTATTTAGGAAGAATGACTTGCTATAACAGTGGAAGCCATGGGCGTGCCCTAGTTTGTCATTTTTTAAGCTTGAAACTTCTGTTTCTTCCAATGAACTGATAGATGAATTTAAATTTTAGTAAGGAAGAATGTAACATTATATTTTTCAAAGTTTGTTTGAAGCATATCATATTAATTTGAAGCATTCGGGCTCCCCATTTTGCATGCATTCTCCCATAGCTAAGGAACTGAAGGTTACTCTGTTGAGATATTGGGTGTTGCACACATTGCATAATATTGTTATTTTATTATTTTATTTTATTATGTAATGTTCCACCTAGATGGACGTGCAACATGTAAAGATTCCCATGGAATATTTTTGATGAGTTGTATTGTAACATTGTGATAATATTTGATGTAATTATTTAATATTGGGGAAAAGAATTAAATGCCCAATATTAAATGTGGGGTTAGTGGGTTAGGTAGCACATGGTTTTAGCACATGGTTTATGTAATACCACTTAGTGGTTTTGTGGGACTTGCTACTATATAAGCAGCCACAAGGGTAGTTGTTGTAGAAAAAGAGAAAGATAGAGAAAAAAGAGTGACAAGGAGAAGACAAAAGGCAAGAGTCGAGCGGGACAAGGCTTGACAGGTTAGCCAAGGGAGCATTTGTGAAGGTTGAAAGCATGGCATGGGATGTGTGGATTCATGTTTGTTCACATAGTTTGCTCGGTTGTGGCTATGGCCATGAAGGCTTCCATGGTTGTATGGCAATGGAATTTTTGCTGAATAATACATGATGATGGATGCTTTTGGAGGCTGGGTTTTTTCCCTCAATGAGGGTTTCCCAGGGTATATCTTGTGTCACATTTTATGGGTATGTTGTCTATTCTCTTGCATGTGGATTTTAATTCCATGTTTATTTTAGATCTATTATGGGTTATGTGGAAACGGTTATATTCTTTCTTGCCAAGTTTCCTTACAATTGGTATCAGAGCCTGGTTTTGGCCTGGTCATGGGTTCAAATCTCCTCGGTGCCTTCCCGACCCGCATAAGCACCTGGTATGCGCGTCGAGGGGGAGATTGTTGGGTGATGCAACGCGCTCCCCTGCCCACAGGTGGTTAATTATGTGGTGTTCCATGTTCACTAATAGTCATGGCTTTTGGTGCAACGGCAAATGGGCCCTAAAATTGGTATCAGAGCTATGGTTTTATTATTTGTAACCCTAGATTGAATCCATGGGAATGCATGAGAGGATAAAAAAAAAGGGCAAGATATATGAATGATTTATTGCAGATCTGAGGGTTTTGGATTTGCTATTATGACGGGATGTTAAAAGATTTGGGCATGGGAAATTGTTGGATAAACAGGTTTTTCGGATGTTTCATTTAAAATGAGGGTTTTTGGGGGTAGCTTGCAAAAATGACTTCCTGGGTAAAAATAGACATCACCATTGGATTCGGGTCGACATTTTCATAAAATTTGATATATAATATGCCCTAGTTTGGCCATGTTCAGAGGAAATGGAAGAGTTTTTTTGGTTTCAGTCCATGATGGCCGTCAAATTTAATCTCGTCAGAATTTTCGTCACTGAAAAAAATTAAAAATGAAAAATCGTACTGAAAATAGGAAAAAGACTGTTTTAGTAAAATGGCCATAACTTTCTCTCAGAATATCGGATTTCAGACTTCTTATAGGCGTTGGAAAGCTAATTCAGAGCACTACAAGATGGTGTAGGTTTGGTTCCATGATTTTGATATTTTTTCAGGTTTCCAGAGCCCTAAAGTCAGATGTTATTTATTTTGAGCACGGATTGGGGCATAACTTGGGCATACAGAGTCAGATTTTTGACTTTGAGTAGTCAACAGAAAGCTCTTGGAGAGCTCTACACATTGGTTTAGATTTGGTGCAGGTTTGGCATGATTTATTTGTTGATATATTGATCTGAACAATTTATAAGTATATTTTGACTATGGTAACATTGTGAGTTTATGACATTGGAGATTTAAGTTTTGATGTCATTGTATACTCAGTTCATATTTCAGTTTGGTCTCATGATGATATGGTTATCAATGTTTGGTTTGGATATGCATGATGACTTGTTGGGTCTACAAGTTGTGCAGTGTTGTAAGCGGTCTATATTTACAGGTTGCATTTATAGCTTGGTTATGGATTGTCTTTGCCCATTGATCTTTCATTATTGATGCATATTCAGATTGGTGGCTTGGATTTGGGTTGTCTATGCCCTAAGTCTCATGATTTTATCTTCATGTAGAAGGGATGAGATGTTGTTACCAGGTACAGTCATGGTGGAGGATTGTGGTTGACTATGCTGACAGGTTGGACATATTGAGAGCCAGATGCTCGGTTCATGGATGCGATCATGGTGTTATGGATTTTGGCATGACATGATTGGTTATGCAGGTACATCCTTGATGTTCATTAGCTTGGATTTCTGATTCGGTTATGGTGGTACATCTTCTTGGTTGAGGATCATAGTTATTTGGTTTCTTTTGAGGAGCTCATGATGTGCACTTTGAGTTCTTTGATAGTTTGATGCCTTGGTTGATTCTCATGGTTAGAGGATGGTTTTTCATCATTATGTCATGGATAGCTTGGATACACGGTTTAGTGGGAGCTTGTGACAGTGATGGGGTGACAGTGCAGGATTAGTTCCTGGTTTGGTTTATATCTTCTTGGTTTGGAGAGGATGGATGTTATGATGCCATAGGTGACTTGGTACCACAGTTGAGTGGGAGTTATTGGCATTGATATATTTATTGAGTGTTTGCAGATGTTGGAGGTTTGTCTTAGATCCTGTTGCTGCAGAAGCGTCTTTGACATTTGCATGGTGCACTTGTTATCTTCATGGTATGTGAAGATGGTTAGATCTTGAGAACTCATGGAGTTCTTGGTTATCTTCATGGTGTATGGAGATGGTTCTTCCTGGTATGTGGAGATGGTTTTCTTCATGGTGTGTGGAGATGGTTGCATCTTGAGGACTCACAGGGTTCTTGGCAAAGGTGTGGTTTATGCTTTTATTTGGCATGTTATCCTTGGTATGAGGATGGTTTCATTATTATGTCATGGTATACTCTTGATACGCGTTTAGAGTTGTGACATGTTATAGTATGTTCATGTGGAGCATGGTATCTCTTTAGTTGAGATGGTAAGATCATGTTGTCATGTTTATGTTCCTGAGGCCATGGTTGGAACTTTGACATTGATCTTGGTTTAGTTTTCTTGGTATTGAGTACACTGATCATAAGCTGGATACTTCATGATATTGCTATGTTGCATTTGGAGTTGGCATGGATTGATTGGTTACAGGTGCTCATGGATACTTAGAGACGGTGGTGACGCTGATTTCTCTTGGATTAGAGAAGTATTTGTTGGGACAGTTGATGGTTTCATTAGGAAGTCCGAGGGGCAGTCACCTGATATGGACTTGAGAGGAGATTGTTCTTAGATGAGTCTTGGTTGGAGACTTGGGTATCTTGATGAGCATTCTCATTCCCCACTCTTGGTCTACTCGGCGGTTTGCTACTTGAGAGGTATAGCCCATAATTTTCTCTCAGTTGCATTATATTTATGCTTGTCTTTCATGGATATGGATCTTGAGCTATGGTGCATGAGTTAGTTCTGGAGGGTTCATTTGAGAGATGGTTTAGCATTGGTTATCTCCATGTGCATATGTTGTTATGCTGGTTGAGTTTGGGAGATGGTTTTATATTGGGCATTTTCCTTGGATTAGGAATGGTTATTCCTTGGTTTAGGAATGGTTTTATGAGTTTGATCTTCTTGTGAGAGGCTTACATCCATGATTAGTTATATGGTATGGTTTGGGTGTTGTTGAGGCTTCTTGTTGGGGTTTTATGGAGGAGATCATACTTGCACAATTTACATCTATAGGTGTGTGTAGAAGGACATGATACAGGTTATGATTTGCATGGTTTCTCTGGTCTTGGTTATCTTCCTGGATGTTCAGTTTTGCCTATATTGGATTTGAAATTGGTTGGAGATTGTGATCACTGGTTTGTGCTCATGTATGTCATGTGAGAGATGACATGGTTATTACTTTATCTCTTTCCTCTATTGGTTGTGGTGAAGTTTGGAGACTATTAGAGACTTGTTATGAGAGTTGTTCTTGCAAGATATTAGTTTGTGTATTGTGGATGTCCTTGATACTACATGGATTCACTTCTTTGAGATGTTGTGAGTGGATTGGTTATAGATTTGACATTATCTTTTGCAGTGGGAGCTTCTAGGTATATATGTGGCAGGTATTGCTCTTGAGGCTTGTGATTGCAGGTTACAAATTGGATATGTCGGTGATATAAGATTCACTTGTTATACCTTTGAGGTATGGATAGTTGGATGGGTTTGGCACTTACTGTGGGTGCTATTTCAGCTATGGATATTTTGACAACTACGGATACATGTGATTACCTTTGGATCAGGTTATTTGTGCTTGGAATTTTAGTTGGTACAGGATTTTATGATCTTTTAATGTGACAGGTTGGGTGGCTTTCTCTTTGGATGGCTTCTATGTATGTCCAGTGGGAGTGGCATAATAGGAGGTGAGATCATTCATGTTCGAGATGCTGGATACTTTGATTTTGTTGCGGGTACCAGGATGGAGCACTTGGTGTATTTTGATCCATGATGGTGGATGTGCTAGGAGGGATTGTTCCCTTGTTCATTTATGTGGCTACGAATTGACCCTATGCAATGTATACAACAAGTGGGAGATTGTTGAGATATTGGGTGTTGCACACATTGCATAATATTGTTATTTTATTATTTTATTTTATTATGTAATGTTCCACCTAGATGGACGTGCAACATGTAAAGATTCCCATGGAATATTTTTGATGAGTTGTATTGTAACATTGTGATAATATTTGATGTAATTATTTAATATTGGGGAAAAGAATTAAATGCCCAATATTAAATGTGGGGTTAGTGGGTTAGGTAGCACATGGTTTTAGCACATGGTTTATGTAATACCACTTAGTGGTTTTGTGGGACTTGCTACTATATAAGCAGCCACAAGGGTAGTTGTTGTAGAAAAAGAGAAAGATAGAGAAAAAAGAGTGACAAGGAGAAGACAAAAGGCAAGAGTCGAGCGGGACAAGGCTTGACAGGTTAGCCAAGGGAGCATTTGTGAAGGTTGAAAGCATGGCATGGGATGTGTGGATTCATGTTTGTTCACATAGTTTGCTCGGTTGTGGCTATGGCCATGAAGGCTTCCATGGTTGTATGGCAATGGAATTTTTGCTGAATAATACATGATGATGGATGCTTTTGGAGGCTGGGTTTTTTCCCTCAATGAGGGTTTCCCAGGGTATATCTTGTGTCACATTTTATGGGTATGTTGTCTATTCTCTTGCATGTGGATTTTAATTTCGTGTTTATTTTAGATCTATTATGGGTTATGTGGAAACGGTTATATTCTTTCTTGCCAAGTTTCCTTACATACTCATTGTCTGAAGCTGCTTAATACACAATGAATATACAGTTCTGTACCTTGGATGCACTTTTTCCTTGTCAAAATCTTCTACTCAAAATCTCAATGATGATTAAGAAAGCACAGTTAGGGAGAACTTACTCTGTTGTAGATCTGTGAGTCCATGGCTACGAATAAAATCCATGCGCATGAAACCAGGTTCCATCCTCTAATTTCTTCCTTGGCCATGAACTGGTATTTCTTCTTTTGAGAGACTTTTTTTTGTTTGAAACTACATAAAACTTCAACCTGACCTCAAAGTCCAAGAAGTATTTTTCATTTTTAGACAAATCCAATATCAAGAAAATCATGAACAATTATGCCAATTTTTTACTAGAAAAAAGGGTGAAGGGTCTTTTTCTTTTTAAATTTTCTTGATGTATTGTGCACATAAGAATAATTGAACCTGGTAGTCCAATGCAATATGTGATGTACTGGTGGGTGATATTTCTTGTATGACTACTTCATAGTATACAACAATGCCTCATAGGACTCACCTCAACCTGCACGTGCTTGCCACTTAATAGTGTATGAGACACCCATAAATGTACAAATTGGTGACACTCTCCACTTTGTACCCATATGAGTCACATTGTACATAATGGATCACTATACGATGACTTCAACTACTGTTCTGCTAAGTCTTTTATAATAGTTTAAGAGGAGATATAAGATAGAACCAATACTTAGTATGGTGAAACAATTGCACAACTGATTCTAACTGGGGTCAAGGACTGCGAAGGAAGTAAAGAATGAACCCAAGATCTCCCAGAAACCAATGCATTATCCGATGGGCACTAGAGTCATAATGGGAGGCAACACAGAGTCTTACTGGGGAAACATGCGACAAGCTAAAAATGAGACCAGCACAAAATAATTTGGGGTGGATATCATCTTTGGGTCTTCTCAAAGATTTGGTGTCCCCATGGACTATGGGGGCCCCTCATTTATATTGCTTGGTTACATCTTAAGAGTAAAAATGAATGATGTCTGGGAGGATTATTGGAGTTAATGTGGATTCCCATAGGAATCCTGTGCTAAGGATGGAAACGTAGACAAGGGAGCAACACATCAGGCAAGATAATGCCACTAGAAATATCTACATGATACAGGCATTAATTACAATATATCTTCTATGAATGCAATCTATCATGGTCTAGAAGGATTGAAAAAAAATGTAGAATGTGTACATGGTTTGGTGTGAGCATTTATTAGTGGATTAAAGAAATTAGGCATTGTTAATGTTGAGGATGCTCCATTCCTTTATATTGTAAAGGTTATATGCTTATCATTAAGCAAGGGGAGATGGGCATCAAAACTTCTATCATTATTGTCTCAGCTCATGGAATGAATCCTGCAAGTGCTACAATGTGTGGAATGAAAATTGTTGTTGTTTGAACTATTGCCAAAAAAAATATCAATATGGAGAAACTAAGGAAGGAGGGTATTAAATAAGATATGTTAAATCATTCAAACTTTAGCCGATAATTCTGTCATAAAACTCTGCAGGTGTGCAAACTATGGACATAGAGATGAGCATGCACAAGATAATAGTTGTTGGGTCTGTGGATCAGAAGATGGTGCTCAAGACTATGAGAAAAATAGGAAGAAGAGCAGACACTAGTACATTTGACTCAAATTTTTGACCAAAATTTTTGACCATTTGAAAATTTGGGGTCAATTTGGTCGAATTGTGATGAGTTTTGGTTAAAGATGAACCCGTGTTGGTCAAAATTTTGACCAACACAAAATTTTGACCAACACGGGTTCATCTTTAATGAAAACTTGAAATAAATTATTTTTGCCACCCTAATCTTATTGTATTGCACCCAGAAGACTCCTGCACACCACTTCCCGGTCCACCCGATCAACTGTCTCTGCTATTCCACCGCGGATTTAAGGTAAACAACTTCCCGGTTCATCTTTAACGAAAACTTGAAATACGTTATGTTTGCTGCCCTAATCTTATTTTATTGCACCTAGAAGACTCATGCACACCACTTCCCGGTCCACCCAATCAACTGTCTCTGCTATTCCACTGCGGATTCAAGGTAAACAACTTCTTGGGCTGGTGGAAGATAAACAATTGCTCTAGCGGCCTATTGTTTGTTTAGGCCGGTACAGGCCTACCACTGCAATTTATGGCCAGGAGTACGTGGAAAAAGGGTTTAACTTGATGGTATTTTGAACAAAAGGCAATTTGATGGTATTTTCCTTCTAAGTTGTGTTATTTCGAACATAATTTCTAGTGGTGGTTGTTCAATTGTACCATTATTTCCAAGTAATCAACCACTATAATTTTGAAGCAAGCAACAAAATTCTTTAGATCTAAAGTGTAGAGTGCAGTCTCTTGATATATTTTTTATATTCGGCATATAGTGAAAGGATTTGCATCATGTCATTCAGGGCATAGATAGTGGGATTCTTTAGTGATATGGTTGTGTACATATATGCTCACATTAAATTAATATGCAGTCTTGTCATATGCTTTATTATTAAACCTTGTTGGTCAAAAGTGTTTGCATCCATCAAAAATGTTCTACAAGGATTTTTTAGCTAGAAAATATGACTTGATTGTAAATAGATGGAGTTGGGATCCATTTCTCCTTCACTTGCACAGGCAACAACAGATTATTTAACCAAAATATATTGAAACTAAAGAAGATTAGTATTGGTATGTTAGGTGATAATCATTTAATATCCACACTAATTACAAATTTTGATAAGCAAATTCAATTTAGAAAAGTTTTAAATATCTAAAACATACCTCCACATTACACAAGTTGCAATATAGCATATCATCCTGACAGGTATGATGCTCAGAAGTTGATTTGCTAGCACAAAATTTCTTAGCTGTAAGGGCCAAAGGAAACCTAAGATAAAAATTTAGGAAAGCAAATAAGGAAATCCTAACACCACTTTCCTTTTTATCTTGGTTAATTGATTTCTCTATCGAGAGAGTAGGGCTACATCAATGCTAATGCTCAACACTCTGATAAAAAATAGAGAAATCTTCATCAGCACATATAGCTGCTCAACTATCATAGAATTCTCATCTTCCTTAAATACTTAACACAATCCAAATTAATTTCTTGAAGTTCAATCCACTCTTGCAGTGTCCAAGCACATTTCTCTGTCAACATTAGCCAGGTTACTCTAGGGATCAACACTCTCATTGCTTGTTATTTCAAGTTTGGCAGAGAAAAGCTAGGCAATCAAATATTACATTACATACTTGAAAGGAGCATACCTCCTGATATGTGCACTTATAGC
This sequence comes from Cupressus sempervirens, assembly GCA_028749045.1. NCBI lineage: Eukaryota > Viridiplantae > Streptophyta > Pinopsida > Cupressales > Cupressaceae > Cupressus > Cupressus sempervirens. The sequence goes on from CM053787.1 coordinate 684,874,693, forward strand.
TCATTTTAGGTCATTATAGAGCTAGCAGGCTAGAAGAAGCAGTCAGACTCTTAAACCAACTAATTCTAAATGGTTTGGCTCCAAAAAAATTTATGTATAATATCATTATTGCTGGACACTGCAGGGTTGCCTGCACAAGTGTTGCATTCAAACTATTTGATAATATGGTAAAGAGTGGTATTTTGCCTCATGTGATTACTTATACTACTCTTACAATTGGGTTATGCAAGGAAGGTAATATAGAGGAGGCACATTTGCTTTTGAGGGAAATGTTTGGAGAAGGTTTGATTCATGACAAAACTGTACACAGTGTATTGATTGATGAACATCTCAAGAATGGTAATGTAGAACAAGCTTTTAAACTATGGGTAGAAATGGACAAGAAAGAAATTCCACCTGATGTTATTTCTTACACTCCTTTTATGAATGGGCTTTGCAAGATAAGCTACATAAAATAGGCACATAGATTGAATTAATTGAAGAATTGATTGCAAGTCTGTTTTATTCCCAACTGATGTTTGATGAATGATAGAATGATTTCCTTTGATTTGACAATTTGATAGTTAGTGAATGATGACTAAATGAATGTTGTAATTCATAAATTGAGGAGTGATGATTGTGTGTTGATTTAATGTATTTGGAAGTGATGAATGGTAAATGATCATAAAAAAATTTCTTCTTTTATATATTATTCATGGAAGGTTCAACACCTGTCATAAAAATTGAATCACCACTTTAAATTAATATGTTATTCCCCAACTTTATCTCCCTTGGATGCCCTCCTCAAAAAAAACCTCTTCTTTATATCTTACAATGTAAGAGTCACTTCTGTTCACCACATGTGCCCCTTGCATTGGTCACAGCCTTTCAGAATTACCACCCTTCAAATAAGGTCAAACTCTTCATCATTGTTGACCAAATGAAGGTACTTCCTTACTATCTTCCCCTCCCTTCTTCCATCAATCCTTCCTTAATTCCTATGCTCCCTTTATGCATATCAGAACTGTCTTATATCTTAGGCCAGAATTTACTATGGTTATCTTATGATTATCCAGTCTTCCATGCCTTCAAAAGAAGTATTTCCCCGCTGTTTATATCTAAGTGAGCCTTTTAGACAATTTAGAAGCATTTTTCTACGTTTAGTTTATCCTCATCCTCTTTTTATTAGCATTGTTGCATTTATTTTATGCATCTTCATTTATTTTGGGGATGACGTGACATGAATAGTGGATGTATATTATTTTGAATTTTACACGTGCGATTCGATAGATTTTATTACAGGCATTTCTGAATCTCTATTTCAGCATAAAGAATGGTGAAAAAACTGGCAATGACTCTGACATCCCTCTTTGTTGTCTAGCGATGGAAAAAATTGGAACCATTCTTAATGAGATTTACAAATTGAGACAAGAATGGTCCAAGTGTCTACAGGTGGGTGCTGTGAGTAGACTATGCAAAGTCAGCTCTATTTCCTTCCTTTTGCTGGTGTTCAGTGTAGGTTTGCATTAATGTAGAATACTGCACAGGTAGTGACTGATTGCTATCACTGAGATCCCCTCTCAAGTAATAGAGAACTGCACCAAGTTTTCTAGCATACATTTCCATCTACAAGTCACCTATGCCTCGTATAACTCTCAAAGGTTTTGACATGTTAATTGTAGCCAATCTCTCTAAAATCTTACTTTAATTTGATCTTTCTATTAAGATTCCTTAACATATATAGTTAGAATGTACAAAATTCCTAACCTCTTAGCTGTAGCTCCCTAGAGACTATCAATTCTTTATTCTACTTTAAAACTTTCCATATGTGATCTTGAATCTTCTATAATTATAGCATGCCCAAGAAGGTATTCATGTCTACATTTTTACTTTACATTCTTCTTGAAATATAAACATTAATAATTCTTCCTATAAGATAATCTTCAAAAAGACTAAACTTTTGAGCCTAGATAGTAACATACACAACCTAGAAATAATAAACCTTGAGAAAATTGTAATGACATCATTTACTAGTATGTTGTATATCCTTTTTGTTAATAAAAAATGGTAGTGCTAATCAGCATAGTTTTTAAATAAGAAAAGTGACTAAATACTCTAGAATAAGAAACCATTGCATCAGTTGACAATAGGATGGACAAAACCAAAGAGACTAAATTTAATGTGAAAATAAAATATGTAAATGGAAAAAAAATCATCTGCTGTAATATGAAACTATCTTAACAATGAGCTTTGAATTTTTGTGTCTCAAAAGTCAAAGCATATGAAAGTGATACTTTAACAGTCAAAGGACTCTACCAGTAACACAACTAAATTTTGTATGTTCTCTCTCCCTTCTAGTATGTAGCATGATGGTAGAAGATATTTCTTCTATTTAGAAAATTATAACACTTTCAACTATTTTATGAATTCTAAATTATCAGATCAAACTTACAAATAGACAAGATGTGGGGCAATTCCAAGTATAGCGACATTTGATCCATTGGAGCCAAGTTTTAAATTACAATTACACTTACCAAACTAATCCATGGACAAGAATCATTATAATTTATGAGATGATGTTCTTCAGCAGTTGTAATTAGAAGTTAAATTCATGTATCTCTAGGATTCGAATACCAAAGGAGGGAATCTTATTCCTTAGTAACCCCATGATCTAACATGACTTAAGTTCAAGTGGGATAGGATGAGAGGTTAACTTCATAGTTCTGAAATCCTTTGCCTAGGTACACTAGTTCAACTGTAGGACAATCCTAAGATGTTGGATACACCTCTAGTCAAGGGTCACACCAAGATGACAAGAATTGTAGGATTTGACTGATAAGGTGTAGGACTCTTATGCTAGTGGCATAGTAATAGAAATGGTTAAGTTTATCGTAGTGCCTATGTGGCAATATTCTGGTGCCTAAGTGGCATAGTAATTGTAATGTGCGCCAGTCACTTCCAGGAAACTTTACAATGCAGATCTTTACTATAAAATTTTGGATACATCTTGAACTTGGCATAGGCCTCATATGTACAGTGCCTGTAAAAAAATATCTTTGGGCCTTCAAATGAATGAGGGTGTTCAAATGCAAGATCCCAAATGCCCTCAAAGTTACAACAGTGACTTCTTCTTCATTCAATGCCACAGGAGCCTATGATTTTGAAAGAAAGTTTTCATCAGACGCTTCTTCAAGAATTGTCTTAGTTTCATTTCCTACTTCTCCTCCAAGCTAGTTGGCTTAACAAAAGTCCTTCCCTGTGACCTATCTTACACTAAGTTTGCAGATTGGACAACATTATTGAAAAATGAAACTATTTCTTCTTATTATAATTCTGTAATCTTGCATGGCGATAATTTCTTAGATGACTACTCATACTACCCAACAATTATTGCCTCATATGTTATGGTGATTTATTAGTAGGTACAAATGCAATCAATCAAATCACAAGAAAGATATTAATCAAGAGCTCTGGTTGATTTGATGCAAAGTTTATTACTTTATATCTCTCCTGGCAACCACCCAATCTACTCCAAATGATTAGCTGAGTCACATAGGTAGCATTCATATCGTGGCTGAGCTATCTACACCAAGCCACCATGAATCTTTATCTTCAATCTAGAGAAGTCAATTATTGTAGAGCTTTGTCATAGCATTGCACATCCACCCAACAAGCCCAATCCCCCAATAGCATATAGATCCATCAAACCCAACGATACATCTCCAGCTCAGCACTGTCGTGTCATCCCTAAAGTCCATTCAACAAGTGCTTGGAAAGATGAGTATTTCTCTTAAATTTGCATCATCTGCAAGCATCTACCATGTTCATTGCAAATCCTCATCTTTAAATAGGGAGTGCTTAGTATATTCTACTGCGCCATGAAAGAAATCATCTCAATGTTGATTGTACTAGACATTTGATGTGCAGAATGTTCCCAGAACATTGTATCAGCAGATTAAGCACATCATGTGACATTTCCTTGAAGCAACCATATTCAAGCATCATGTGATCCAAACTTTGATTAATCTGCAATGCCAGAACAAACATCAAACATCGACAGTGCCCACATTTGGTGTTGACTTGAGCACTAACATTAATCAACGATTGGCATTCTAACATTCCCAAGTCGTGGTGCCCATGAGCATTGACATCGAACACTCTCCAATATCTCTTCTTGGCATTGTCCATTTTATCTCCCTCCGACGTTCAGCAACATTGAAGTGAAAACATGAATGTTGAACATGTTTTGCATCTATCACAACATTGATAATTGATTGCCTAACTCGCCTGAGTTTTGTAGTGTTCAACAACCTGAACATGGATTGGGAGCTACAAGTGGTCCCAAAATAAGCCACAGATGCTAAGACATCCATGCGAAGAGTGAAGAAGCATTGTATATACATTCATGAGTGACATAGACTTCTGATTCATCATTGAAGCTTTCCATCCTATACTATGACCTACACAAGTACATGTCCAAACATTGATCTCACAACACTGTGCAGGAGATCTAAAATTTGGGACATGTGCTCTCACTTCCTTGTCTCACCACCTATGCTCCAAATATTAATAATAAGTTCAAGTTTATCAGCAATCCATTTTTATTCAACTTTAGTCCTTCGAAAGACCCCTAAGATCGAGTGGCTCTAATATTGAAATTTTAAGAAGGTGTTGAAATACTTCCTCTAATGTTAACACCCTTCTTCCATTATCGCTTCATGAAGTTATTTTCATATAGGACAACTAGAATCCTTTTCACCTGCCAATTGACTATCCTACTGTAACTTTTATGTCTCCCAGATTTTTCTTTGACACCAGCTAAAATGAGATAGTTGATTAAGATGATAAGTATTGTTCTGCAAATATGATGATCTTCGAACTGTAGGAAGTATGTCACATTTATTGATTTCAATGTGTATCTTCCCATCAGGAAAGCATATATATATTATATTCAATAGCAACTTTAGGATCGGTCATGGCTCTTAATTGTGAAAGGTCACGATTAGTTGGTGTTCAGTAACTCACTGAATCCAATATAATTGATCCATATACAAGATATTGAATATATATATTATGCACATGATTCAACTTACTTAGATATGAAGCTGGTATAGTTTTAGACTTGTTATGAAGATAATTTGACCGAAGCTGTCATATATCAACATATATGAATATCACAACTAGCATAGATGTCACTTTCAACTTAATGTTCATAATTCTTCCTACATAAATGTCATTACAATTTTTGCACTCACCCATTATGTTTCTTTATGAAATCAGTTTATTTGCATGCTTCTCAAGTCACCAATGCTTCTCATTAATAATTTATCGTGTAAGGCCAAATCCTATGAAATTTTACCCTTTGCCAAACTATATGATTGAAGATCAATGCTGGAGATAGCAAATTTTTAATAATTTTGTAGTATCAAAAGATTTCTACGCATCTACATGTTTGTCAATTACGCACTCCACTTCTTTATCAATGGTATAGTTAGTTGATTAGTTGCTTCATCATTGATTTCTCTAAAGTCTATATACATGGTGTAAGGAAAGGGCTCTGACGATATAGGATAAGTCAATGTTTTTGTTTAATATTGATGCTTGTCCAGTTTGAAAATCTCCTGCTTTGAATGGCATGGCTAATGATCATTGAATCGCCTTCTGCCTTTACATTGCATACACCAAGTTTTTAATATGCATTAAGACTGGGAAGGGGACATGTCCCTTTTTTGAGCTAAAAATATTATTATATTAGCAATTTAGTTAAGTTGACCAAAAGATAGCTATAATTGGAAAAACTATATTAAACCAGGTTGGCTTTCCTTCTTATTGGACTTACAAAGTAATGAAATGTGAAGTTATGCCATATTTCTTGGCTTAAGTCTGACTGGGTTATATGTTCATTATACAATTTAATCTTTCATATTATTATTTTGTGTGCTTTATTGATTATTACAATAGCATTTGGGTGCTTTTCCAATATTTCTACTAGAAAAGTAGAGCACATAACAATTTTCTTGATGCATTGATGTTGTCTTTTCTTATTTTAGGAAGTTCAACCATCAACATCAGGAATTGGGCCATTTTTCAATAGTGCCCTTAACTCTGCAAGTACAAAAAAAAATTTAGGCTATACACTTCCTTCAGTCAATGTAAAAGAAGAATCATTTGCAAAGCCTCTGATAGGTCAAGTCAATAGTCCAAGCGCAAGCTTTAGTTGGTATAAAAGTAACAAAGCTGGAACAATCAACTTGGTGACATGACTTGGTGGGCTTGGCGAGCCGACCTGGCGTGCGTACTTGAACAATAGACTTGGTGAGCTGACTTAAAGAGTCAACTCATTGAGGTGACTCGGTGGGGGTGACTTGGTGGGCTGACTTGAAGAGTTCACCTAGGGAAGACTTGGTGAGCAAACTTAAAGAGTTGACTTGGTGAGAGTACTTGAATTGTCAGCTTGGCAAGCTGACTATGAGAGTCGGCTTGGCAAGCTGATATGGTGAGTTGACTTAAAGTGGCAACTTGGTGGTGCAAGTTGGTGAGCTAACTTATCAAGGCCACTTGGTGAGGCGACTTTGCGAAGAAACTTGGTGAGCTGACCTACTAAGTGTACTTAAAAACTAACCTTGATGAGGTGCTTTGGTGGGGTGACTTGATGACAAAACTTGGCGTGCCGACCAAGTGAGTTTACATGGTGAGCGAGCTTAGAGAAGCAACTGTATGGGGCAACTTTGTAAGCACACTAAGTGAGCCCACTTGGTGGGGCAAGGTGGTAAAACCATTGGGTGAGTTGACTTCGTGAGCTGACTTAATGAGTCAACTCATTGAGGTGACTGGGTGGGGGTGACTTGGTGAGCTAACCTGGAGCGTTGGCCTAGGGGGCGGACTTGGTGAGAAAACTTAGAGAGTCGACTTGGTGAGCGTACTTCAATTGTCAGCTTGGTGAGCTGACATGGCTGGGAGCCAGCCTGGCGATCTAACATGGTGAGTGGGCTTAAAGTGGCAACTTGGTGGAGCAAGTTAGCGAGCCGACTTAGCGAGGCCACTTAGAGATGTGACATGGTGAGCTGACTTGGTGAGTAAGCTCAATGAGCAGACCTAAAGATTGACCTTGTTGAGGCACTTTGGTGGGGTGACTTGATGACCGAACTCAAAGAGTCAACTTGGAGAGCATACTAGTGCATTTGGGTTCATTTTTTGACCTTCATTGATGAAAATTTTGACCAAATTTGACCAACCCATTGGTCAAAATTTATCTGGTCAAAATTTTGACCAACTCACTGGTAAATTTTTTTTCAGGCATTCTATAAAACAGTCACATGTCTTGCGTATGATATGACATTTTGCATGTATCCTGCACTCTCTCTCATCCGGCTAATGATGGATTATGTAGAGTGATCTGAAACCATGATGCTAAAAAACACGCAATCAAATCCAAAATGAACATGCACTACAAATGGATTGTGGAAATCTGATATTGGTAAAATTGCATGCATGTCTACCAGGACAATCACAACTTAAACATATATTTGTCCTGGTAGACATGCATGCAAAATTAACAATATCAGATTTCCACAATCCATTTGTAATGCAAGTTCATTTTGGATTTGATTGTGTGTGTTTTTTAGCATCATGGTTTTAGATCACTCTCTGTAATCCATCATCAGCTGGATGAGAGAGTGCAGGATGCATGCAAAATGTCATATCATACGCAAGACATGTGACTGTTTTATAGAATGCCTAAAAAAAAATTTACACCTTTCTATTGCTAGAAATTTCTACCTTCGTTGGTCAAAATTTTTGACCTTTATTGGTCAAAATTTCTACCTTTTTTGGTTCAACTTCTTTGACCATCGTTGGTCGAAATTTCTACCTTCATTGGTCAAAATTTTCGAACTTCACTAGTCAAAATTTTTGACCTTCATTGGTCAAAATTTCTACCTTAATCCACGAAATTTTTAACCCTCGTTGGTCAAAATTTCTACCTTGCTTGGTCAAAAATTTTGACCTTCATTGGTGGAAATTTCTACCTTTATTGGTCAAAATTACGACCAATTCCTGTCAGAACTTGCAAATGGAAATTGAGGTTTTTTGACCAACGTATTGGTCAAAATTTCGACCAACATAAGGTTGGTCAAAATTTCGATCGGAAAAATTTTGACCAATGGGTTGGTTGAAGTTGGTCAAAGTTTGGTCAAAAATTGGGTCAAAATTTCGACCATTAATGGTCGAAAAATGGTCTCAAATGTACTAGTGAAAGAAGCAAAGAATTCTCTTTGGTTTTGTTACATACCAAATTTTCCTCCTTGTTCCCTTCTAGTTTATCTCCTTCATTGTTCTTGTTGGAAATCTGATTGAAAATATCATTATTGAAAAGGAGTACTATCAAAGAGGGAGATTGTTTCAAAGAAGAAAGATGGTTGATAAGGAATATTTTCAATCATTATTTTGTCACTGATGTCAAACTTGCTATTTGCTCAAATGAAAATTGCTTATAAAATCCAAGCGCTATCACTTAGTTGATTGATGAAGAGGATTTAATCAACAAGATGTAACAAAAGTACCTAAGGGAAAGGTTGAGTTATGATTTTGTAATGAAGTGTAAGGATCAAATAAGTCATTAGAAATATGTTTTATTAAAAATATACTTGAAGATACAGATGTTGGCCACACTTACAAACACTAGAGGAATAATTTGTAACAAGGCTATCTGCAAAGCTTAACTAAGTTCATTAGTGAGTGCCGAGTAAGCTAGTTCATGCTGAGCATATTTTTAGTCAGTGCCAAGTAAATGCAAAATCTAGTGTGTGCCAAGTGATAAAGAAGGAGCTGAACAAACTTTAGGTGCTAAGAAAAAGAAAACTTAGTGGATACGGAATGAATTCACAATAGGTGTGAGCATCAGTGAAACATAGTTGATGACGAGTAACATAGTATGTGTCACGCACCAAAATTTCAATAGTGATGAGCTGTTGCATTATTTAAAAAGTAAAAGATTTGCCAGATCTGAGCTGACATGGTTGTTATATTGAATTTTGTGAACTAGATGGAGGATAAGGATGATGAGCTAGTGGCACAAAATTTTAGGTAAACCATTTTTGAGTGAATTCAAGAGGATTCTTCAAGATGTTCCTAGAAGGAACAAGATGTGAGTTAGATTCATTGAATCCTATCTAATCCATTGGAACAAAAATTAAAGGAGGGAAGAATTGAGTTAGAAAAGCAATTTTAGACTTCTATTTAAGGAGTCATAGGCCAAGAAGCAAGAGTTGTTGGTGTGCCAAATTGTGAAGTAGTTGAAGGGTGTCAAGGAGAAGGGCGTCAAGGTGAAGAAAGAATAGACCACAGAGATTCTATTTTGATAAGTGGTCAGAGAGAGAGGAGATTGCACTTGTATATCAAGCATGGAGACTCAAGGAGACAAAGCTAGAAAGGAGGACAAGTTGTTAGAACTATAAAAATTGAAAGCTGGGCAAATTGTGAAGAGTTAAAATGTGATCTAAAATCTACAAGATAATTTGTAAGCTCTATCAGGTCAAAATCCCTTGTTGTTACTCTCTAACAATTGTGTCAGCTAGGGTAAAATCCTATGGACTTAGGTTGGTTTAATAAACATTTGTAAATCTTTTAATAGGGTGGAATTCCAAGTGAATATTCTAAAGTCCTCTAACCAGGCCCACTTCTAATAGGGTGGTTAAATCCTTTAACTAGGTCACATTTAATAGTGTGTTGTAGCCTTTAATAGGGTAGGCCTTTTATAGGGCATCACTTCAAAAGAGTGATAATTTAATGGTATGTTACTGATGGTTTTTCCCAATTTGAGTTTCCATGTAAGTCACTATGTTATGTGTTGATTATTCATGTGTTATGTTTGCATGTTGATTTATAGTAACTTGCTAAGTAGGAAAAGTTAAAGCTTGGATGAATGAATAGTTTGATGAGCTCACTTTACTTGATGAAAAAGTTTTATTAGGACATTTGGACCTTGAATAACTAATGCACCCCCTTATTTATTCTAAAGCATTTCTAATAATTGGTATCAGAGCCATCTATTGATTTAGTTTAAAGGTACTAGAAGCAGGAAGATCAAGATGTCGAAGAGAGAAGTTCCCAAGCTCAACAAAGATAACTTCATTGCATGGAAAAGTCTAATGAAGATGCACCTTAGGTCAATAGGTGATTATGAAAAAACCTCAATTATAGTGGAACATGTAGATCTAGCTGGAGCCCTTACTGCAAATGATTTGAAAAAAAGGAAGGAGCACAATCAGGCAATGCTAGAGATCACCTTTTCCCTTAGCTATGCCAAATTTGATGACATCAAGCGATGTGACTTTGCATTCTGTCATGGCCCTAATAGTTCTTCATCTGTTACCCCAGATTATGAGATTTGTTTAACCTTCTGTGTGGTTTTGTACTTGGTTTGAAATGGTTATTTCATTGATACTATTAGTTTTTATCAGCATTGTGTTGATTTTTAGACACTTGGAGAATTTAGATGATTACTTAGATCTGACTCTCAGGATAATGTCTTTAATATTATTAAGTATTATGTGTGGTAATCAGGATCTCATAAGCTGAATCAATTCAAATTCAGGTATCCTTCTGTAAGAAAGGTTTCAAAAAAAAATAGAATAAAAATTAAAAGAAGACAATCCAGTTTTAAATTTTTATGTTGGATTGGTTTTGATTTCATAATTTATGTCTTTATCATACTTGCAGATCTATGTTGAGGTAGCATTAAAATGTTATTGCATTTGGTAATTTCTTGTGCCTAAAACAAGAATATATTTATATTTATATTTATAACATTGTATCAATATATATAAATATAAGTGCGTTAAATGAATTAATTATATATGTGTGTGTGTGTGTGTGTAATTGTTTGTATATTAATGTGCATGTATTTATGTTAATGCAAGTTATAATTATACGTATGAATATATATATATATATATACATATATATATATATATATATACATATATATATATATATATATATATATACATATATATATATATATATATACATACATATATATATATATATATATATATATATAACATATTGTTTAGTAGTATTTTATATTGAATAACATTAATATTAATGTTAAGCATTGGTATTAATATTGATAATATTACGTATCACCTTGGTTTGCGATTCAAAATAATCAAAGCTTAAACCAAAGTATTATCATGGGTTTTGATCTAGCATAAGGTAGCAATGTTAGTTGCATTAATGCTGGCAAATTTATTGGGTATCGAGCTGGTACTTGGGTGACCATGTGTCGTTGAATGCTTAGAAATATGGGTTAAGAGATAAGCTTGATGTTAAGAGCTTTCATTTCATTTGATTTGGTCTAGAAGTTGTTACAAGATGTGCTCTGTTCTCCATTATGGAACTTTAGTTGAAATGAATGAATTTTGGTTGAGCAGGTTTCTCTGCATTGTTTTGGGGAAACTGGCAAACATAGAGAAGAGTTTAGACTCTCATTAGTGCCATAAACCTCCATGTTTTCGTATTTTGCATTGTTCTATCATTCTTTGGTTGCATTTTTGGTTTTGGATGTTGTGAAGTTTTGTTTGGTTTCACTATGAGCACAACTTGGGGACAGTTTGAGATTTGGTCTGCGAAGGCACTCCAGGCATTTTCGTTGTGTATTACCCCACATTTTTCATAGGCAGGGGCAATTTCTAACTTTATTTCTTTCTCTCTGGTTTATTTCAGTGGTTTAAATCATTTACATATATTGGTTACATGGGATGTATCTTGCATGAATGAAATTCAATATATGTTTTTAGGGGTTTTCAAACAACCCAAATTACTGTTTGTTCAATATATACGATTTTCGATATGTGAACTTGGATTATGTGATGGTTTAATTTGGAAAGTAGTGAGACCCAAATTTGGGTGTATGCTAGATTCAACAATGAACAATGCATGAACAGAAATTGAGTCAAGGAACATGGTTATTGCATGAATATATGCATATTTTATTTTCCTTGCAAATAGGGTTCGGAGGTCGTAATGTTTTGTAGTTTGTTTTAATAGTGGGAATGCGAGTGAGTTACATTGTGAAATGAATTGAGGTTTTATAAACTCAAATTTGATTATGGGTGTCTGTCATGTTATTGATGTTTAGTTGCAAAAATATCTATTAAATTTCTTATGCGATAACATGCATTTTGGGATTACTAATATTAAGTTTTGCGTGAATCAAAAATTGGGATCTACATTGCATATTAAGAAAATGGGATGAATTTAGGTTTATTTTTGTAAATTTCTGTCGATGAAGATTTAAAAGCTTAGAACCCAAAGATGTATTGTGATTATATTCACTGGGTTCTATGTGGATATTTTGCAATCGAATTTTCACTGTTACATTTAGGTGTGCTTACAGTTTAATCGATTCCTACCGAATGTATGGGATTTGGATTTTCTGGGCACAGTCAACTATTAGGATAAAATTAAAATATTAGGAACAAGAGAAAAGTTGACATGTAGACTTAGGATAGTAAATCCATCTGGTAACAACAAGTTAGGAGTTTTTGCTAAAACTTGTTTTGTTGCTATATTATCTGTCAAGAAAATTATTGTGTTAGTTTTTGGTTGACAGTTGGTAGTAGGGATATTGGTTTAAAAGATATAGATATGGAGAATTTAATAGTTTTTGGTAAAAGATGAATCATTGGGTAATTAAGATGGTTAATTTACTTTTATAGTAACATTCAACTCGATATTCTATGATGGATAGTTAGTTTAAACTATGGAAGAACTTTACATCTATTTTAAATCTGATTTTAATCTATAAGGTATTATATATGTTTATATATAATAATTATATATGTGTGTGTGTGTGTGTGTGTGTGTATATATATTTCCATGTATATATATGTTTGTATGAAGTTATATGTATAGGCGTATATGTATTTCCTTATGAATTAAATGGTTAGTATTGAAGTAGTTTTGTAATCTTGAAGTTATTACGGATACTTCTTTTTTGAAGCGGGAATTGGTTAAATCTTTTACTCAGATTATAGTAAGTAATGTGAATGTGAGTGGACGTTATATAATGTGGTTAGTTGTGGTATTAGCATTTTGTTTAATTATGAATTATATACATATATCTTTCTTAAATATGATTGTTATTAAACTGACTTATATTACATTGCATTATTCTCACAGCTTATAAGTTATTCTTTGAATTGAGAAAAGATGTACTGAATTGGAAAAACATTTCTTTTTAAAAGTTTAAATGTTAAGATGTGAATGGCTATTTATGGAAACAAAAAGGAGTATGGTTTCATTAGGTATTATTGAGATGAGGATTATTTTCGGAAAATTACAAGTATGGTTTCATTTAACATGTGGTTACAATGGGAAGTGGAAAGTTTGGTTTCATTTGTTATTTTTCTATTTGTTGGATCAATTGATATATTGAAGCAAAAGAAATAGTTTTTTTTTTTTTATTAGTTGGAATTGAATGTTGTTTTCTTTCGATTAGTATAACTAGGATTTTGTGTGTATTAGATTATGCAAGTGTGATCCTTTAGATTGGGTAGCTATCATAAATTGAGTAACTTGTGGTGATAGAATTATTTTGCCAGATGCTCTCAGACACTAGTCTAGATCCTTATGGGAAAGTTTATGACAGTTATTTAATCAAGTGGTAATGTTTAAAATTCATGGGTTGGGTTTCACATAAAAAGATAAGAATATTATGGTTTCACCTGGCATATTGAATCTGACGAGTAGTTGAACATAGATTCTTATGTTGACACCTATGAACTACTGGATCATTACTTTGTCATATTCTATGCAAGTTTATTTCTGCATACCTAGTTGTAAGAAATTATGTTCTTGCTTTAAATCTGGTTAGGAAAAAGAGAAATTGTACTTTCAGTATATATGTTATTTGAATTACATGTATATTATGCTGTAATTAAATCTAACATGCAGGTTTACTGGAGATCTCAATAGTTTATTTAGTGAGACTAAGCCCTGTATGTGTTTTCGATTATGCTTGTTTTGATTTTAGGTTCGTTATAGGATTGGTTTATGGACCTGGAAGAATAAATCGCTATTGTATCATTTAAGGATTAATTGTAGTTCCTTTTAGGGTTATGACTAACTTAGAATTTAGTTAGAATCAATCCCTATCTGATCACACTTGTTGTATATTAAATCAGAGTATATTTACATGGTCGGATGAATTGTTCATGGATGTACTTAATTTTATTAAGAGTACTTTTTAGTGCTTAGTTGTAAAAGTTACTATATAATGGAATTATGTTTTAAAGAAAGAAAAAAATTGTTCGGGTTTTACTCTTGTGTTTATGCATGGTTTTATCTTTTGGTTATGGTAGGGTGTTACACATTCAAGATGTGGAAAGCCTTGATTGATATCTAGGGAGGAGATCAAAATGTTCAAAGAGAAAAAAGAGAAAGCCACTAAGGAAAGTGTGATGACATGAAAATGGAGGAAGTTGAGAATGTTGCTCAATATAATACTAGAATGAAAGAAGTGGTAAGTGCATAAGAATTTTGGGTGGTCATTTGGAAGATGACACTATTAATAGAAAATTCTTAAGAACCCTACTACCTATCTATACTATTAGAGTTTTAGCCATCCAGTAATTAAGATGTGTACTAGGAAATGCACTAACATTTGAAGGGATAGTAGGAAGACTTACAACATTTGAGTTGTTTAATTTTGATAACTATAGGCCCTAGAATCTTGAATCTTCTTTCAAGGACAAGTCGACATTAAAAGACACTGATGAAGATAAATAAAAGAAAAAGAAAAAGGGAAATTATGCATCTAGTGATAGTAGCATAGATGAGGAAAATGTGGAACAATTGGAAGCATTATTGGCTAGAAGATTTCACAGACACAAAGTTAAATTTAAAGGTAAATTTCCTATCATATGTTTTAATTGAAATCAAGTAGGTCATATTTTTGTAAGGTGTACACAAAAAAAGAACTAAAAAGAAGGAAATAAGTATAAGAATAAACGAGAAGATGATGACAAAGATTACAAGGACAAGGGAAAAAGATACTACATCGTTGAAGAAGATTTAGATGTGAATTATGAAGAAGTAGCCTACCTAGCCATGAAAGATGAATCATATGAAGATGAGGCAGGAACACTGGCAATGTGTGTGAACAAAAATGACAAATGGATCATAGACAGTGGATTCTTAAATCATATGATAAGAGACAAAAGTAAGTTTATTACCTTTACTTAGTATGATGGAAATAGTGTTAGATTCAAATGGAAATGATGTCCCATGTCAAATCAAAGGAAAAGGTTTTATTAAACTTATAGAGAAAGTCTCATGTGATAATACATACTATGTTGAAGGATTAAACTTCAATTTATTGAGTGTATCACAATTAGGCAATGTATGTTGCAAAGTAGAGTTTGGAAACAAAACTACCAAAATCTATGATACTGATGGAAATTTGATAGAAAAAGGTGAACAAACTAGGAGTAATTTGTTTTACCTAGATATGGCAGATGCAACCTATCTCATTGTAAAACTTGGCGATGGCTATGGCATACAAGACTATGTCGTGTTAACTTTGATAATTTGATTAGTATCAGCAAAATGAAGAAAGTCAGGGGGTTGCTAAAATTGAAGAAGCCTAAAAATATAGTGTGCAAACAATGTCAACAAGGAAAGAAGACTAAGTCAAGTTTCAAAAGAAAAACCTACACCTCCAATGAAGTATTAGAGCTAGTCCATTCAAACTTATGTGACCCAATAGAACTCCAAAGCTACCAAGGAGATAGATATATAATGTTGTTTGTGGATGACTACTTCGAGATGATGACTGCCACATTCTTGAAGCAAAAATATGATGCATTTTAAATGTTTAAGTGGTATTCGACCAGAGTTGAGAAATAAATAGGAAAGAGTCTAAAGTATCTGAGATCAGATAGAGGAGGAGAGTTTACATCAAAAGAATTTGACACATTTTAAAATTACAAAGGAATTAAATGACAAACATTAGCACCAAGAACTCCACCATAGAATGGAATTGCATAATGAAGGAATAGATTAGTAATTGATTGTGCTCTATTAATGATGGAGAAGAATGTTGCTCTGAAGTACTAGACAGAAGCTGCAAGTACTATTTTTTACACCCTAAATTGAGTTCAAGTCAAGAAAGCTACAAATGCAACATATTTTGAACTATGGTATGGTCACTCACCCAATGTAAAACATTTCAAAGTACTTGGTTGTAAATGCTATATTCTTAAAGATAATAAAAATGGCAAGTTTGATATAAAAAGTGATGAAGGCATATTCCTTGGATACTCCACTTGAAGTAAGGCATATAAGTGTTTGAATACTAACAGTAACAAGATTGTAGAGAGTGCAAATGTAAATTTTTATGAGCGGGTGAACCCACAATACTAGGTACCACTTTTGTGGGAGGAAGAAACTTCAAAAAAATGACAAATTTTTGCATCTCCATTTCTCATACGTTCGCGCGAACACCCTAGACATGTTCGCGCGAACATGTTTTCACCAAGTGTTCGCGCGAACATATCGTGCCATGTTCGTGTGAACAAGTATGCAGCACATGTTCACGCGAACATATATTGAAAAAATTTCCAGCGGCTTAAAACGTCTTCTTCACTTTTCCAAATTCATTTTTACAGTGAGCACTGTTCATTGAGCGTTCGGGCGAATGTGTGACTTAAGAAACTTCCGTCGACATCATCTTCTCATTTTTGTTCTCATTTTCATTATCGGGTATGTCAAAATAATATTAATTTAATATTTTCAACATTTTTTAAGTATTTTTTTTTATATTATCAAAATAGATTTTAATGTTTTCAATGCATTCTTTTTGTGTTTTTAAAACATATTTGAATGTTATATAGTTTTTAATAGTTTTGAAAATATATTTGAATTTTATTTACATTTTTAATAGTTTATAAAACATATATAAATGTTAATTTAATATTTTTATCGTTTGTTTATATTAATTTAGAAAACAGAAAAATATTATGTAGAAAACATTAGAAAACATTAGAAAACATTAGAAAAAATAGTAAAAAATATGTAATATAGAATTTAGGAAAAACATTAGAAAACAAATTTTTAAAAAAATTACGAAAACATTAGAGAATTTATAATTTAATATAAAATTTATAAAAAAATTTATAAAAAATTATTACAAAACCATTAGAAAATTTATAATTTAATATAAAATTTAGAAAACAAATAGTTAAAAATTAGAAAAAAAATTTAAAATATTTTAAAAAATTTTAAAATATAGAAAAAACATTAAAAAAAAATTAGAAAATTTAGAAAAAAATATTGCAAAAACATTAGAAAATTTAGTAAACAAATTTAGAAAAAAAATTACAAAAATATTAGAGAATTTATAATTTAATATAAAAATTTTTAAAAATATTAAAAAATAAATTTTTAAAAAATTAGAAAAAATATTAGAAAATTTATAATTTAATATAAAATTTAGAAAACAATTTTTTTAAAAAAATTGCAACAACATTAGAAAATTTAGAATTTAATATAAAATTTAGAAAATAAACTTAGAAAAAACATTACAAAAACATTAGAAAATTTATAATTTAATATAAATTTTTAAAAACAAATTTAGAAAAAAATAAGAAAAACGTTAGAAAATTTATAATAATATACATTTTAGAAAACAAATTTTAAAAAATATTAGAAAATTTATAGTTTTCAAATATTTTGAAAATAAATTTAGAAAAACATTAGAAAAAATATTTTTAAAAAAATTAGAAAAACATTACAAAATTTTAAAAGTCAAATTAAAATATATATATATATATATATATATATATATATATATATATATATATATATATATATATATATATATATATATATATATATATATATATATATATATGTTAATGTTAAATGGAAATATCTCAAATTCACTTTAATGTCTTAATCTTAGAAGTTTAATTAAATGACATATCTTAAGGGTCTAGATCCTAAATTGTACATGTAAAAATATAGATTAAAATGTATAATTTTTTATCTTGAACATAGATGTACATGTATATTTGTTCATGGTTAAAAGTAAATGTATGTACATATTTTTAATAAATTCATATTTTTATATGTATAATTTGTGTATATGTTAACTATTGATCTTAATTTATCTTATAACTAAGTGTAATTAACTATATTTAATAACACATGTCTTAAGGGGAGATCCTAAATTATACATAAGAATGTAGATTAAAATGTATATTTTATTTCATAAACGTACATGTAAATATGTTCATGTGGTAGATATAGATGTACATACATATGTTTTCAATATTCATGTTTAAATGTACATATGTTATTATTTTTAATGTCTTAATAATTAGAAGTATATAATTAACTATATAATTCAATGACATGTCTTAAGGGGAGATCCTAAATTATACATTTATAAGAATGTAGATTAATTTGCATTTCTACCTGTATGAATATAACATACATGTACATCCAAACCCTAACCCTAACCCTAACCATTATCCAAACCCTAACCTTGACCTTAAAATTTAATTTCTAAACCCAATATTATAAATGATAATAAATACCCTAAATCATAATCTTGAACCAAATCATAAAATTCATATGCTAAGTTCCCTTATCCTAAATTCTTAACCATGGACTTTAATATTAACCCTTAAATTTAATGCTAGAAATTATGTAAGTTCGTGTAAACCCTGACAGTGTCATAAGGTCTTAAATCTTACCCTAAAATTGAGCCTAATTACACTAAAACCCTATTTGAAAACCTAATTGAAGCCTAACTTACATAAAATTAAAACAAGTTGACCCTAATCCTAAATTGTTAAAAATTACATTTGAGATACATGCACATACATGAAGTATGACCCTTGTTTTAAATGATATATATGTAACCCAACTTGAAACCTAAACCTCGAAACATTTTTTTTTTTTTTTTTTAAAAGAGGTAAAAATTTATTCAAATAAAACCAAATTACAGAAGGCCTCAGACCCAACCAACCAAAACACCAAACCAAAACCAATTAAATTCTATCCTTTTCTACTAATTGCTCGAAAGTCCCAGCAAGATTAGCAGGAAGATCATCCCTAACAGAAATATCCCAACTAGCACCTTTCTCTAATGCCCATTTTGCCAAGACATCAACCACTCCATTCCATTCCCTAGGATTATGACAGAAAGAGATCCCATCCACAAAGCTACTCAAGTGGAGAATCTCTCTAACAATAGAGGCAATTTGCCAGCTAGATTCATCCACTCTCCGATTATTTATCATATCACAACAATCTGAGAGTCAGACTCACACACCATTCTCCTCCAACCAAGAGAACAAGCCCACTCCATAGCCACCTTAATGGCAAAGCCTCCATCACGTTATTGGATTGAACTCCTTTCTGAATAGAGAATATGAAAATAACATTGTCATTTGCATGTCTCCGAATCCCCCCCACTCCAGCCAGTCCAGGATTCTCACGAGAGGAGCCATCAATGTCAATCTTTAGAACTGCATCAGGAGGAAGACTCCATCTCCCCACTCTACAAACCTTCCTCTTTTGTGGCTGAGATCTCTTACTGCTACTAGTTCCAAATCCTTTATCCACTAATCTTAAATTCTTGATAATACGAGAATCACTAGGATCTACCGGCTCTGACATATCACATTTAGCAGAGATAGTCTCTTGAAGCCTGGTTAGGATCAACTGCCATAGTTTAGTGGCTCCCAAGTTGAAATTATAGAAGATCTGACGGTTACGCTCCAACCAAAGATTCCATAGAATGAAAGAAGGTCCAATAGCCCAGGCCACCTAAAGATATTAAGTTTTCGTAAGGGGTCTGCCAAGGCTATCCCAAGATTTAATAAGAGATTCGGCATGAATACGGCTATGGCACCACGCCTCCCACCACTTATGCTAGATCTTTCTAGAGAGAGGACATAAGAAGAAAACATGAGAAACATCTTCCCCATCCAACATACATAGAGGACAGAAAGAGGGTCCCTGAAACCCTCTTCGCTGGAGATTATCCCAAGTAAGACACTTATTTTGCACAACCAACCATAGAAAAAAATTACATTTCGGCCAAGAAAATTTATTCCAGACCTTCCTCCACCACGAAACCACCTGAACTACATTACATTGGCTATCCAACCGAGCATATCCCTGGGCCACACTGAACTTACCTTTTGGGCAAGGACCCCAAGACAGGATGTCATTGTCTTTGGAAGAGCTATAAAGCCTAGCAGAGAGAAGATGCGCCAGTTCAGCCTGAATCTCTGAGGAGCCCCCTATGGACAAAATTTGTGGATCCTTCGAACTAGCCACCTCCATCAATCCAAACATCCGAACAGTCTTGAAGTGAGCTACCATGGTCCAACCTGTAGAAGAAAAAACTTGAAACAAAGGCAAAAGGTGGGGAAAATTGGAGAGAATAAGAAGGTGGCCATCCCAAGAGTCCTGCCAGAATAACACACTTGACCCCTCATTACAGATCCAGAAGAGGCCATCCTTGATAAGAGGAGCACCCCTTTTAAGGGTGTCCCAAATAAAGGACCCCTTACCATTAAGCTCAAGTCTAGGAATACCCTGGACCTCCACTCCTAAGAAATACTTATGGGTCAGAATCTTGGCCCAATCCCAATCTTGATTCTTGCACCATCTCTAGTATAACTTTGCAGCAAGAGCTTTGACACTAAGAGCCATACATTTAAGGCCTAGACCCCCAGCAAACTTAGGCAAACAAACTGTGTCCCAGTTGACTAAGCTCCATTTAGAGGATTGGAGATTGCTTGACCAAAGGAATTGTCATGACAAAGCATCAAAATCTTTCAAAACTCCCACGAGAGGTGTTTGCACTAAACACCTGTAAATAGGAAGAGCCTGAATCATAGTCTTGAGTAGGGTAACCCTCCCAATAGATGAGAGCCACCTATGAGTCCAGTGACTCACTCTACTAATAATATCAATCAAGAATTTCAAACCTGGAAACATTATCATTTAAGAGTAATATAAATAATTTATTAGGTACCCTTTAATTGAATTCTCCAATAATACCCTCCAAAATATAATAAAATCTTAGAATAAAAAATTAACTCTAACCATAACCAAACTCTCAACTTCAAAGTTGTCTTATACTTATATGCAAATTAATCTAGGTCTGGATGTGTTATAGATTATCTAGGTCCATGATGTGTGATGTATGTTCAATTACATGTGTATAATTTTTAATGTTAAAAATAAAAAAGTATGTACAACAGACAATTTAGCTCTTCATACATTTTTACAGATATGGCTTTACACGATATGCTTGATACAGCTTCTAGTGTGACACCTGATGTAGTTCCTACTGCAGCTCCTACAATGACATAGGTTGATGCGGTTCCTGTTGCAGCACCTGATGCAAATCTCGATATGGCTCCTCGTGCAACTCATGGTGGGGCTCGTGCTACAGCTTTTGGTGGGGCTCCTCGTGTACCTCGACATAGGGCTCATCATGTAGCTCATGTTCTAGGTTAGGCTACACCTACAGCTCCTGCTGGAGGTCCTACTGCACCACCTCCATGCATTGATATTGATGCATTATTTGCATTTTTAGAGCATGAGGTTGCTAGACTGCAACACTCTATATTGAGCTCTGATGATGGTGTTTATAGAGACATATGTACTACGATATATAGGAGTTTACAGGATTTGACAGCTAGGTTTAGAGGTCACCATTCATTTACTCCTGCCATATTAGCTTCCATATCTGGGGAGCTTAGGGCTGAGGTTTCAGGAGATGCATCATTTGATGACATCAAGAGGGTAGCCCCCAAAGACGTCATCCAGAGAGAGTTATTTCCAGCTTATGAGGGGACATAGGGTAGGGTGAGAGGCTACAGAGTCACACGATGCAGAGACCCTATTATTGCTAGCATGATCTATCCATGATTTTTAGCTGCATATGGTCATTATCCTAATAACGACCAAATACCCCTTTATTTTGCACAGCAGTTGTACACTGAGTTCTGTATAGGGCTCAATGTCAACTACTTGGATATTCTTGATTATTACGAATAGGGGCGTGGTCGGGTGGCAGATCGTAACCAGTACCGCAGTGTAGATCGTCTGCCACCTACAGATCTTAGACAGTTTGTTGGACCGAGGATGCCTCCTGTGATTCCTACACATGCGCCTATTGTAGATAGAGTTTTCATTGCTTCCCAAAGGGAAGCAATTGACACTATTGGGCACATTGCATTTGCGGCAGCTAGTATCACATCAGATTCTATTGGTTGTTATCTTCATAGTCAACGTCCTCGTCCACTTGGTCAACCATCTTCACAGGCATCTAGTAGCACTTCAGGTGCCTCCTCTGATGATGCATATAGAGCTGCTGGGCTACCACTACCAGGCGATATTCGTGGTCTTTCAGGACAGCAGACACATATGGATATGTCACTATATTTTTTGGAGGATATGTTGCACTTTATTAGCTATATTTTTGATACACAGAGGATTCCAGTACATGCGATGATGGATGTTGTTAGACAAAATCAGAGCCCCGACACAGTTCCACAAACACAGGATGCCATACCAGTGACAAATGATACACCTGTGCGTAGCTCACAGCATTCGGCACCAGACTCACGACACTCTACAGATGACTCGAGCATACGAGTTGGAGATGTCCATATCACAGCTGAAGGCCTTGATGATTTTGGTGAGCAGTTACGAGGCCTATCTGATATTGATACTAGTTTGACCCTAAGTCTTTCATCATACATGCACCTATTATTCGGACTTGGTAGCACTAATTCTACACCAAATGTACTCAGTGAGTTACACAGTCCACTTCACTCAGATTTACTAGCAGTTGGACATGGAGTTTCAGGCTCAGGTGCATCAGTAGATGATATGATGGAGTCTGCTGATCATCCTCCACCTCCGGAGACCCAGGTACATATATAATTTATTTTTAATTTTAAATATATATTAAATTAAAAAATATGTTCATTTATTGAAAAATTTAGTTCAGATATATATGCAGATATTTAATTTAATCTTTAACTCGTAATAAATCATGTAGGCACATGTTTCTGAGCACATGGTTACACATACTGTTGGTTCAGGGCATCATATACATGAGAGAGATGATTCTATTGAGGCACCTGGTAGTGCTCAGGTACTTTAGTTTTAAATAGTTTGTTTAAAGTTATTTAAATATTTTGAAAACTAGATATAAATATATATATATATATATATATATGCAAATTTGTATTTAATTTGAATGTATGTGTACATGATGCACGTATGTATATATATATTTTAAAGATAAAACTCTAACACATGTATGTATATATGTATATATATTTATAGGGCTTGGTTGATGCGCCTCGGTGAGAGGATGTACAGGAGACTCGATCAGAGGGCCGTTCTATTCGTATGTGTCTTGAGGGGTCCTTCTAGTAGTAGATCAGATTTATATATTTTTTGATGCATATATATTGGAGGTCCAGTTTACATGTATACATGTGTATTTCAGTTCCTTGATGACATCCATGTACTTTCACTTTATATTTGATTATTGAGTATTTCAATGTTAGATACCATCACATGTACGTATATATGACTTTTTATATTTTGCTACATACTTATATTTATTCGAGATTTATAGTTTGCATTTCAGATATATAGAGATATATTAGATTTGTAGATGTTTATTCTTGAGACATGTATATGTGTACAAGTTGATAAATGAATTTAAATTATTAAATTCATCCATGGTACAATTAATTTAAATTATTAAATTATATGATTTTTTAATACACTAAATTTGATAATTAAGAACTTATGATCATACAATTAAAAATATATTTAATTCAAGATGAAATTCAATAGCTTGAAAAAAAGTTGATATTTAAGAATTGTAACATAGATAATGAAATTGTGCAAGTTCAAAATTGTAACATAGATAATGAAAGTGTTGAAGTATAAAAAATACATAGAGGTACTATGCAAGACAAGCAAGCAATTTTTGAATTATGTGATGCAATCCCTAATTTTTGTCCCAATGAACTAATTGGTTTTGGAGTTCCTGGGAAACCTATTCGCGATTTCAAGCAGAACCTCTCCCCCCATGACTATTCAAGAAGCACTTCCGCAAATAAAAAAGTATTGGCCTTCATGGGATCAGACGACAAAAAAAAATTTCATAGACTCAAGACGATGTGGCACTGTCCTTATTGATCAACTGAGAGTTATAATTCAAAATGCACAAGGGCAACTGCAAGATAGTGCGCAGAAATATATACTTCAAAAGTGTGAAGAGTGGAATTTGGTATGGGTGGGGTCAGGTGACCTCGTCCCTCTAGAGCTCCATGAGATAGAGCTTATATTAAAATTTGATAGAGATCACACTCGTAGAACTTCTTGTCTGACTGACTGCTTGTGTTGTTTGGGTAATTCATTCAAAATAGATACAGTTGCATATCATTTATCAGTCTTGAAAGCATTATATCCTGATGGCGTCAAAGTACTTTCTCTATTTTATAGTATTGGTGGAGCAGAAGTTACTCTTCATCGATTTGGAATACATTTAAGTTGTGTTGTATCTTTAAATTATGAGTTTCCTCGCATTGTGATGGAAGTGAGAGAAATAATGCACTCAAAAGCCTCAACTAGTAATTTTTCCTGATCAATGTGTAGGCTCATTTTTTTTGTAAATAACTCAACGTTAATAGATTACCTGAAAAATAGAAAATTGATTTTAACCAGAATAGAATGTTCTCTACTGATTTTAAATTGTCAAATCAAAGGATTACATACCCTAACTAAGAATAGTAATTTTATTCATTTTCAAATTAATTTTATAAAGGTTTACAATCATAAAATACTTTTTTTTTAACAAGAGTTCAATTTTTAGTCGTCCAACAAATTTTTTTGAACCAACTCTAAAGTGGTTTGTTGTGGAAGCTTATCGTAATAATAATGTTTCTGATCTTATTTAACAGATGGTTTTTAATTATAACTTTTGGAGGACCTCCGTGGGCTTAGAAAGTATGCATTTTGTTTTACAATGATACAAAATCACCATATTTATTGTTTCCAACTACTTGAATTTCTTTGGAACCTTTTAAGGTGAAGAGTAAGAGGGTATGTGCATAACCTTCCAATAGAAGAGTGATTTCAAGCAAAACCTCTCCCCCCATGACTATTCAGGAAGCACTTCTGCAAATAAAAAGGTATTGGCCTTCATGGGATCAGACGACAAAAAAAAATTCCATAGACTCAAGACGATGTGGCACTGTCCTTATTGATCAACTGAGAGTTATGATTCATAATGCACGAGGGCAACTGCAAGATAGTGCGCAGAAATATATACTTCAAAAGTGTGAAGAGTGGAATTTGGTATGGGTGGGGTCAGGTGACCTCGTCCCTCTAGAGTTCCATGAGATAGAGCTTATATTAAAATTTGATAGAGATCACATTTGTAGAACTTCTTGTCTGACTGACGTAATTCATTCCAAACAGATACAGTTGCATATCATTTATCAGTCTTGGAAGCATTATATCCTGATGGCGTCAGAGTACTTTCTCTATTTTTTGGTATTGGTAGAGCAGAAGTTGCTCTTCATCAATTTGGAATACATTTAAGTTGTGTTGTATCTATTTTAAATTATGAGTTTCCTCGCATTGTGATGGAAGTGAGAGAAATAATGCACTCAAAAGCCTCAGTTTAGTAATTTTTCCTAATCAATGTGTAGGCTCATTTTTTTTGTAAATAACTCAACGTTAATAAACTACCTGAAAAATAGAAAATTGATTTTAACCAGAACAAAATGTTCTCTACTGATTTTAAATTGTCAAATCAAAGGATTACATACTCTAACTAAGAATAGTAATTTTTTTCATTTTCAAATTAATTTTATAAAGGTTTACAATCATAAAATACTTTTTTTTAACGAGAATTCAATTTTTAGTCCTCCAACAATTTTTTTTGAACCGACTCTAAAGTGGTTTTTCGTGGAAGTTTATTGAAATAATAATGTTTCTAATCTTCTTTAACAGATGGTTTTTAATTATAACTTTTGGAGGACCTCCTCGGGCTTAGAAAGTATGCGTTTTGTTTTACAATGATACAAAATCACCATATTTATGGTTTGCAACTACTTGAATTTCCTTGGAACTTTTTAAGGTGAAGTATTATTAAATTCATCCATGGTACAATTAATTTAAATTATTAAATTATATAATTTTTTAATAAATTAATGAAAATAAAGAACTTATGATGGTACAATTAATCTAAACACATTTAATTCAAGATGAAATTCAATAGTTTGAAAAGAAGTTGATATTTAAGAATTGTAATATAGATAATGAAATTATGTAAGTTCAAACTAACTTCTAGCCTATTTATATCGAGTTGTTAAATTATTAAATTCATCCATAGTACAGTTAATATTATAGTTTTTAAAATAAACTAATGATAACTGAAACTCAGATATTCAGATTAAAAACACAATTTCACCATAGTATGTAATTGAAAACACATTTCACCAAAGTTGATATTCAGATTATTATAAAATAAATCTGAAAGGTCTAATCAACCATGATGTACACTTATAACATGCAATATTTTTTCATGATCTTCACTGTCTAGTCTCCACTTGCGATTGGCACGCTTAAGTTTGACTGGATGCAGACAAAGCCCTGTAGCAATGACCAGGTGGCTATATTGTAAAACTTTGTTGTCAGGTTGATAATAAAAAAAGTGTATTCCATATTGGACTATTTTCTCTTGCTTCAAATATGTCCCCTCTATCACAACAGAACCTGTACCACAAATTTAAGTGTTTTAAAATTTGATAGATATGAAGTTACCTAAATATATATATTTATTTAAATATATATGTGCATGTACATATGTATATGTATAATTTACCTATGGGGAAAAACATTCCATCACTTTCTTCAGGGTCATATAACTTTGTCCTCTTTGCAGTACATCGCAATAAATAATAACTGACACATTCATGATTTCCAGGCTTAGCAATCACTACAAAGACATCTGCTACATAACAAATATACATGAATGCATGTGTACAATATATATAAGACAGTTGGAATCGATAATTAAATAAAAACTTGAGATTAATTTTTATGATACTCACCCACTTTTACCAATCTAGAGATATGATTATAATCATTAGAAATCAATGGAATATCATCAAAATTTTCATCTTCTTTATCAAATTTATCGGTAACATCAAGTGGTACTGAAATCCATGCACCTGCATATCCATGTGTCTAATTGATGCATTCTTCATAGTTTTCATCAATGCAACTGTCACAAAAACATGAGTATTCTCTTGTCTTCAATGTCCAATTGAAATTATTTGTACTCATGACTGAATGTAAAGAACGTGTCTTTTCTATCCTCTTGCAACCATGCATGTTTTTTCTATTGACACCTGAAAGTTCGTTAAATTGAAAATATAGAAAAATTAAATTTAAACTTCAACGAATTAAAAAATAAAACTTAACAATAAAATTTTATAATTTAATCATGCATAAAAGTTAAATGGATGTACATATCCATACCTGTTATCTCCCAGAAGACTCTATATGGTGTCTGTCGACTCATTGTTAATGATGTCCTAACCTCATCTAATGCAAAATGAGTCTTACACCATTCAACAACATCATGTGCATCATTTACACAAACTCCCTGATAATTCATTTGATATATTCGCAAAGAAAATTTGATGCAAGCTCCAGCACCATCATGTTCACCTTTTCCATGACCACTCTCAAAGAAATTCCATGTGTTTTATATTCTCATTGCGATGATATCTACACAATGCATAAAATGGTCTAGATGATTTAAACTGCGCGACACATCCATCAAACCAAACATAATGTTTATCAACATTTATGTTTCTTTCTTTCAAATAAGAAAAGAACATATTGAAGCAATGTTCTACATAGTTAATGTCATGTTCTTTATCATCACTTATATAAAAATGGTATTCCTTTATAATTACTCGTGCTTGAACTATACTCTGAACACCATCCAAATCTAACTGTGCATGTCTATAAAAAACATGTACCATAATAGTGACTTGCTTATTAAAGTAATAATCTGATTGAATTGCTTTCTGATGAACAAATGAATAGTTTTTTGCAAAATCAACAACTGATACAATTGTTCCAAGTGAAAAATTATCTCTCAGAGTTTGAAACTATTGTGCTTGCCACTTTGCAAAAAATGCATGACAAATATAAGGTTGAATCAATTTCTTAAATCTGTCCATAAATGTTAGAATAGGCAACTCCTCTTCAACATATTCCAACCTTTTTGTTTATTTCCCCAACTTTGTTTCATTCTTGACATACTTGTAACTTTTGCAATTCAATATTTTTGTTACATCAATATTTTGAGTTTTGAAAGGAAATAGAGCCAATTCACCACATGTTTCACATAATCCTTTGATGCAATATATTTGACTGGCTGGATCATCTATGTTGTCACACAAAATGGACGATATAAACTCACTTCTCCTACTAGGAGGAGCAACATGAAAACCATATGTGTCTTCTACAAACTTTCAAAATACCTGATAGTGGAGATCAAACTTAGTATGATGACAACAACAACACATTTCAAACACTTTGTTTGACCTCACAAAGGATGGCTTCAATTTTTCAAACAATGTTTGCCCAACTTTTACATTAGGATGTTGACTACAAAACGCCACATATAACTCATGTTGTGTTGTGTCCAACCAATGTTTTGTATGATGTTCATATTGACCAGGTGCAATCCTATGCCTCATAACATCTCTACTATTTGATGAAAAATGAGTGTTATCAATCCAAAATGATATGATTAATTTTTTTAATAACTCTTCAATCCTATCAGAATGAGGTGCTCTACACATGATTGCCCAATTTCCCTCCATAGTACTGTCATCCACAATTAATCTTCTCTTAACATATTCTCTCATTGTTTTCCTACTAAAACCCATTTCAAACGAAATTGAAGATATTTGTCTATTTTGGGTCATATTCTTACTTACAACTGACATAAACATCACTTTTCTTGCCACAGACTTATCTTTAGTTCAAGAGTGTTTTCCTATGTTTCTCAAAACTTGTTTAACATTTTCAATCAAATCAGTTTGCATGTTAGAAATTCTTCTCTTTTTTGATGTTGTGTTTACACTTGAAAATTTCAATGCCTCTTGCAACTTTTTTTTTGTAAGCAAAAGTGAAAGCAACTGAGCTTGTTCAAGTGTTTCAGTATTATCAAATTGAGTTATAATTTCTCTTATCTTCTTCTTCATTGACCTTCTCTTAGACAAACTTAATGGTTGAACACTAGCTGCAAATTTTCTCAATTTATCTACATCCATTTTAAGTAAATGATCTAAATTCTTATGAGAAATACCATACTTTACAGATTGGACAATATTTAAGAGTTCATCCATACTAGTTCCTGCACCTGATCTCGACCCTTCTCTGATTTTTGTTATTGGAATTTCTACAGGGACCGATCTTGAGCCTTCTCCAACATCCATTATTTGAGATTCAACAAGGAAAGATTCTAACCCTTCTTCGACTTCTATTATTTGAACCTCTATAGGGACTGATCTTGAACCTTCTTCAACATTCATTTTTTCAGATTTCGTAGGGAGTGTTCCTGACCTCTCTCCCATAGGCACTACTTGTACTTATGTTGAGCCTTCTTCAACATTTCCTTCACCTTGTTTAATTCAATGATAATGTGCCACAATTTTCTAAATATTTCTTTGTTCTGCTTCATCAGATCTTTTCCTTGCATATTTGTTTTTCCTTCCTCTCTTGTTTCCCATTATAAAATCAAAAAAAAAAAAATTATCCCTTGCCTCAAGATAAATTTCGTGCAGTAACCAAATAAAAAAATCACTGTATGGATTTGTCTTTCGCTGTCAGTACTTTTAAATTATTTGACAAAAATTAATAGAATGCAGTCGTCTGCAAAAAGACATAAATATTTTTCATTATATGACTAAAATCTGTGAGTCACATTCTTTACAAGTAGCAAAGCACCAAATCCTTCTTAAGCCATGATTGAATCACAAACAAATAACATGGTATGAATACTATAATGTTTGTCCTAAAAAATAAATTTTTCTTTCTTATAAAATATATAATTGTTTTGTCTCTTTAATTTTTTTGTTCTTATTTTAGGACTAGAAAAATGGGTTAAATGCATAATATACTATGAGAAATCAAAAAACTCAATCAACATACATTAACACCCACTAGTCTACCATGAAAGCCAAACTAATCAAAAAAAGTAAACACAAGGTTAGAAACCCCCTCTTTTATTTGTAGCTCCCATGTCCTTTTTTCTGCAAATGATGTAGCTCCAAAGTATCTTAAAATGCAAATTTTGAGTGTTTTGAGTGTTTCTTAAGGTCTTGGGATGCAATGCAAGGTGTGGAAGTGCAGATTAGGGTTTTGGAACCTAGAATGAAACACCTAATTACCAAGTGCACCCTAAAACTACCAAGTGCGCCCTGAAACTACCAATTGCACCCATGAAGTGTGCAGTTGGTAAAACAGGGTTGGAGTTGATAAAAGAGGTCAAAAATTGATAATTAAGATGTGGGTATGCAAGATATGGATGTTTTTTATATTTTTAAGTGTTTAGGGATGTTATGCAATGTGATGAAATGTTAAATGACCTAGGGTTTTGATATGCAAAGTACAAATGTCCTAGGGATGTTATGGAAGTGCAAATGCAAGGTGTCATTTTGAAGGTATGCAAGATGAAGATTATGATGTGCAAAATGAAGGTTAGGGTTATGTTTTGGACTTGGTAAGGATGTTAAAGGTAGGTGTATGCAAAGTGGACTATGCAAGGGATGGTTTCCTAGGGTTGATAATGACGTTTAGGCTATGCAAAATGAGGATAGGTGATCAAGAAGACAAGTTGGTTGATGGACAATTTGATAGGGTTTGATAGTGAAAATGATGTTAGGGTTTGAAAAATGCAATATGAGGGGGATATACCACTAGGGTAAGTCAAAAATGACATTTAGAAATATGATTATGCTAATGATAGCTCAGTATACATAAGGTTTTTTGAACTTAGGTGAAATCTTTACAAGGTATTAACCTAAGAGTTTAACGTTATGACAATAGACTTTGGATCTTGATCAAAAAAATGACAAAAAAAGATAAGATCAAAATGACAAAGCCAAATCTACCTTGACATAGGTAGCAGTTGGATAGCTAGGCTGAAACTAAGGCAATTGTAAGAGCTATGTTTTCCATATTTTTTGTTGAAAAATGGGTCAAAATTTACTAGTGTGTCTATAGAGATGGAGAAAAGGCCCAATTGGTGAAGGGATTGAGAAGAAGAGGGATATGGAGATAAAAGGAAGAGATAAACAAAGATAGTGAGAATGAAATATATAACTAAGAGAAGGTAGAGAGGGAGATATACGGATAGAGATGGATAAAGGGAGAGATGGAGAAGAAATATGGATATAGAGAAGAGGTGTATGTGGAGAAAAAAATGGATAGGTGATGAGAGAAGTGAAAGGGGTAGACAGAGATGGAGGGATGAATATAAAAATGAGACACAAGTAAATAGTGTTTGTGTGTGTGTGGGAGAGGGAGAGAGCAGTGAGGGAGAGACACATTGAAGGAGATAATTTGAAATGAATGCTCAAAATGATGTGTAGGACATCTGAAATGATGGTTAAAGTAGTCAAGATGAGCGTTGGGTATGCAAAGATGCAAGATGGAAGATGCAAAGTGATAATTTTTGAGGTGAAATGCAAAGGATGTAAGCTTAAATGGTAATGATTTCAATGTGAATATGAGGGATACTAAAAAGGTGCTATATGAAGTCTATATGATGTAAGTATGAGGCTCAAACTATGAAGAATGCAAGTGGATGTTATGCAAGAGTGAAATCTATGTTTTGCCAAGCACGTTTAGGAGCACAAGTTGCTATGTTTTCTAACGTTTGAATGTATTGAACCAAAGTTTGTAATGTTTTGACAATGTTTGATATTTTGACAAGGTTTTGCAAATTTTCAAGGTGTAAATTTGAATGTTGGCTTTTATCTTGATTATGTTTTACACACACGCAAGACACATTAAGACAAGAATAGCTGTTGTTAAAAGTGAACAGTCACACCACAACCTAGGCTTTAGGACTATATCCACTGAATTCCTACTTGAACCAAAGTTCAGCCACGCTTATCCAGAGTAGACAACTTAGGACCTTGGCACCATAGGCTCCCCCTTACAGCACACTCACTTCTCGGGGCTACCAAGATCCGCTTCCCAAGGGGCATGACTTCCCAAGGGACTATTGTCTCTACTAAGGACCGCGAGAATGTACGATGTCTTCACGGGCATGGGTGACCCCTTGAGCCAGTGGATAGAAAGGATTTTGGCCACTAAAACATGGTTTTTAGTAAGGGCATTCCATTCAACAAGTGATTGATAAACTTCCTCAGAAGGTCTCCTAGCCCCGAGAACTGGGGTTTGACGCACCACAAGGATACTAGAGGAGAGCTATCACTCAGCAATACCGCTAACATGACTTTCACCGTAATTGAGTTTTATATATTAGCTGGAATGTTGACCTGGCTTTTGGCGCATTACCGCTCTGAGGTCGTCCCTTGGCATACCCAATATCGAGTATCTTGGTCCAAGGCAGGCCTCCTATAGAAGTTACATGGATTTCTCTTACACCCAAGATCCACGAATGGTGAGGGGAGAGGATACGTCCAATGCAACTCCTAGGGATTTAAACACTATAAATATGCTAGGTAGAAAATAAAAAGTTCATTTTAAGCACCAAATGAAGTGTTATTTAATCTAATAAATCCACACACATGGTTTTGACAAACACACAATGGTCTTCGACAACGTCCTACAAAGCAAACATTAGTAGTTTGTTATAATCATGTCTTCATCCCACAATTGCCACATGCTGCAACGAGACCATTAGTAACACAAAATCATCTAATCTATGTTCTAGAAGGAAATGAAAACCTTAGATTATTTCTTTATAGAAATTGAGAATTCATAAATAGTTATGACACATTTATTTTTATTGAATGAATTTGATTTGAAAATAAAATTAAATATTTTTTATTAATTCAAGTTATAAATTAAAAAATTCAATTAAATGTGAACGAAGATAAGAAATATTGATGAAAGTGTGAACGAAGATAGGAAGAATATTAATTTGCAAATATTGAGAAATCTCTCACCTGCCCATGATTTATTTGTGGACAAAATTCGTGGCAAAGACAGGCCTGCAATGCACTATCAGGTTGATACTAAATACGAAGATTGATGGCACAAAATGATGTCTATAATAAAAATTTGCAATCAATGATTGAAATGTGAGACATCGTGGTTTTTGTTTCGCGGATAGAATGATGTTTCATGCATGTAGGTGCAGGGCCCATTTTTGATAATTTTTTGGCTTTTTTGATTGTTCGCATGAACATGAAATTTTTATCTATGTTCGCACGAGCATAGCCAGATATTTTTCTGGCCATTGTGAAAGTGCAACGAACATGTTCGCCTGAACATGTGTTCATGCGAACATGCATAATATGTTCGCTCGAACACAGTGTTGGAGCGAACGCTCAAAATTAGGAAAATTTGAACTCATTTTTCATAATTTTTTAAATTTTTTGCTCTTTTGACTCCCATAATTGCAGGAGAATGATCTCCTAGTATAAAATTAAAATTTTCAAAATTTGCTACTCGGAGCAAGCTTTCTAACGACTATAATTTTAATACATATTTTAGTCGTTAAGACTTTCAAATATGAGTTTAACTCATTATAGGTTCATTACTGATTGAACATCAACCGACTTCGACACTTCGGGAAAATTAGTAAATTAGGTCAAATGTTTTTTGAAAAATATGTAGGCACTAGCTTATTGAGATACCTTACTATTCAAAAAAAAAATTTAGGTTTATGATAAATTGACTTCAAATTATCTGTGTCAAATGGAACGTATGTCTAAATTATGATTCGTGTCACTTCAAAACTTCATAAACTATACAATATTCAACAAAAATAAATCAAACCAAATGCAGACACTGGATATTGATGTTACAAATCCAACACCAAAAGAATTACTTCATTATCATTTCTAGAAAAAAATTTGTGTGTGTCAAACGAACTGTCACTCTTTAAAATATTGAATTTTATTATGTTCCACTTTTCAAAGGAGATAAAAAAAAATTGACATAAATTTTTTTTTTTTTATATTAAAAAATATAGTTACAAAGTAGGAACAAAGTATTCAAAATCACTAGTTTATGTCATCTTGAAATTATTTATAGTTTTGAAGATATAGTCACTTGAACGTGACATTTGTTGTAAAAATATTGATTTCAGTGTCAAAATTGGTGAAAAGTGGAACCCATTATTGTGGGATCACCCGAGCATGTAGAAATTCAAGTTGATGAAATCAAGAAACTAGAAGAGTATAGATCCTTTGTATATTTCTATGAAGGAATGCTTATTGAAAATGAAATTGCCAATCAAGTTGGGAGTCAACAAAAAATTTTAGTATCAGCTAAGTCACAACCAGTGAATGTTGAGTAGTATTCAAAAGCTGAGTTGTAGAATTAAAATAATGCACATTCTAACTTTGAAGTTAGTACACATGAGAGAGATGATGAAATACCAAAAAGAGATGTGTACAGTGACTCTGAAGCTAAAAGATCAAACATGGAAAGAAGGACAGAATCAAGACTATCTCGATATGTGAGAAAACATCACCCTGCAGAATAGATCATTGGTGACAAGGCTGCCAGACCAATAACAAGGAACAAACTAAGAAATGAATCATGTTTGATGAGCAAGATTGAATCCAAAATAGTGAAAGATGCACTACAAGATGATGAATGGTATAACGCTATGGAAGAAGAAATAGATTAGATAAATATGACAAAAACCTAGACTTTAGTTCCTAGACCAGCTAATAAGAATGTGATTGGTACCAAATGGGTGTTTAGGAACAAGCTTGATAAGAATGGTGAGATCACAAGAAATAAGGCAAGACTAGTCTGCAAGGATTGGATTATGGGAAAACATTTTCCCCTATAGAAATAATGGAAGGAGTAAGAACACTACTTGCATATGTTACCTATAAAGGTTTTAAAGTCCACCAAATGGATGTGAAGTTTTCTTTTCTAAATGGTATACTAGAAGAAGAAGTATATATAGAACAACTAGAGGGTTTTGTTGATGACAACAACAAGGATATGGTTTGTAAACTACACAAAGCACTCTATGGTTTAAAGCAAGCACCTAGAACATGGTAAGAGAGACTGCATAAATATCTTGTGAAGATAGGATTTGAGAGAATAAATGACAATAATAACTTGTATATCAAGGTAGAAATAGGTAAAGACATTTTGATATCTAAGATCTTTGTTGATGATATAATATTTGGTGGTAAAGATGCCCTATGCAAAGATTTTGTTGATCAGATGAAACATGAGTTTGAGATGCTAATGTTTGGTAAAATCAAATTCTTTGTTGGATTGCAAGTACATCAACTGAGGCATGGCATATTTGTGACCCAATCAAAATATATCAAGGAGATACTTAAGACATTTGGCTTAGAAAATTGAAAAGCAGTCAATACACCAATTGTAATAGGACATAACTTATCCAAGAATGATGAATCAACTGAAGTAAATTAGCCATTATATAGATCAATGATTAGAAAGGTATAGTATGTTGTGCATAGTACACCAGACATTGCATTAGTAGTTGGAACAGTGGCAAGATTTATGGCCAACCAAGAGAAAATCATCTTATGGCAGTAAAAAGAATAATGATATACTTAAAAAGAACATATGACTTTGGCCTATCTTACATGATGAGTGAAAAGTTTGAGTTGAAAGCATAAATTGATGTAGATTGGGGAGGTAATATTGATGATAGAAAGAGCACTAGTAGAGGAGCATTTTTCTTAGGCAAAAGATTGGTTACCTAGACTAGAAAAAAGTAAAGTTGTACCTCACAGTCCACAATAGAAGCTGAGTATGTTGTTGTTGCTATCAATTGCACTAATATGTATGGATCAAACATTTTTTGCAAGGTATGAAGGAAGAGGTAATTAAACATGTGATACTCTATTTTGATAACACAAGTCCCATCAACATATCAAAGAATCTTGTGATGCATGCTAAAAAAATGCATATTGCAATTAAGTATCACTATGTAAGAGAATTGGTGGAAGACAAGTAGGTGAGAATGGAATATGTCAGTTCAAAGGAACATATTGCTAACATTTTCACAAAAACATTACCTAAAGATGCATTTGAATATCTTAGAGGTAAGTTTGGGGTGATACCCCTATCTAAGGCTATTTGAGCAACAACAAAGATTGCCCTGCATCAAATGAGTTGATTGTTGAAATTTTGTGAATTGACATAGAGGATACTTACTTTAGGATTTCTACCTAAAGTAATCAAAGTGCTGAAGTTCCAAATCAGTTACAAAGCAAGGTGACAGAAGGAAAAATTGGAGTATTTATAGATGCTATACTTGCATGATAAGATGCTAAAATAATATGTCTTTGGCATTGTTATCAAAGAGGGAGAAAGAGAAAAGAGCAGAAACTAATCAACAACATTTGAGGAGAAAGAGAAAAGAATAGAAACTGATCAAAATAATTCAATTGGATAAAGGGAGAAGTTGCAAGAAACTTATCAAATGGACAGAGAAAGAATTAGTTGATACCATAATAGAAGAACATGATCAATGCATACAAAGGGATAAATAATGTAAGAGGGCATCAAGAGTAGTACAAGAGAAAAGTGAACAGTGGTAAGCCACAAAAAATAAGGAGAAAAAGGATGTTCAGGAAGACATAGCAGAAAGGAAAGAGAAAGGAAACAACTAAGAGGGAGAAGCAGATGCAAAGTAGTAGCAAAGTAATTAGGATAGCATATCAGAAAGGTAGAAGTGAAAACTGATGGTAACACAATTTCTTTTTGGCATTTAATTTATTGTTTTAACCTAGTTAGCATTTTGACAACTTGGTTGATTAGTTTGGTTTGCCATCAATACAAAAGAGGGAGATTGTTGAAAATCTAATTGAAAAGATCGCTATTGAAAAAGAGTACTATCAAAGAGGGAGATTGTTGTAAAGAAGAAATATGGTTGATAAAGAATGTTTTCAATCATTGTTTTTTCATTGATGTCAAACCTATTATTTGTTGGAATGACAATGGCTTATAGGATCCAAGTACTATCACCTAGTTGATTGATAAAGATGATTTAATCAACAAGATGTAACAAAAGTACCTAAGGGAAAGGTTGAGTTATGATTTTGTAATGAAGTGCAAGGATTATTTAGGACATTGGTAAAATGATGTATTGACAATATACTTGAACATACATATGTTGGTCACACTTAGAAACACTGGAGGAATAACTTGTAATAAAGTTGTCTTCAAAGCTTAACTAAATTCATTAGTGAATGTCGAGAAAGCTAGTTCATGCAGAGAAGATTTTTAGTTAGTTAATAATATTATATTTCCACAATCCATTGCTAATGAGAGTATGCTTCTGGATTTGATTGCATTTTTTTTTTAATCATCAACATTTTAGATCACACTTTGTGATTCCAAAGTTCTATTTAAGGAGTCACAGGCCAAGAAGCAAGAGTTTCTGGTGTGCCAAATTATGAAGTGGTTGAAGGGTGTCAAGGAGAAGGCATCAAGGTGAAGAAAGAATAGAGCACAGAGACTCTACTTTGATAAGTGATCAGAGAGATAGGAGATTGCACTAGTATATCAAGCATGGAGACTCAAGGAGACAAAGCTTGAAAGGAGGACAAGCTATCAAAATTGTAGAAACTAAAAGCCAAGAAAATTGTGAAGAGTTGAAAAGTGATCTAAAATCTACAAGATAAGTTGTAAGTTGTATCAAGTCAAAAGCCCTTGTTGTTACTCTCTAATAATTGTGTTAGCTAGGTTAGAATCCTATGGACTTAGGTTGGTTTAATAACCATTTGTAAATCCTTTAACAGGGTGGCATTCCAACTGAATGTTCTAAAGTCCTCTGACTAGGACCACTCCTAATAGGGTGGTTAAATCCTTTAACTAGGTCAC
Source organism: Cupressus sempervirens (assembly GCA_028749045.1). NCBI lineage: Eukaryota > Viridiplantae > Streptophyta > Pinopsida > Cupressales > Cupressaceae > Cupressus > Cupressus sempervirens. The sequence goes on from CM053787.1 coordinate 684,912,856, forward strand.
ATTTCATAGTGTGGTGTAGCCTTTAACAGGGCAGGCCTTTCACAGGACATCACTTCAAAAGAGTGAGAATTGAGTAGCATGTTACTAGTGGTTTTTCCTAAATTGAGTTTCCATGTAAATCACTATGTTATGTGTTGACTCTTCATGTGTTATGCTTGCATGTTGATTTACAATAACTTGATAAGTAGGAAAAGTTAATGCTTGGATGAATGAATAGTTTGATGTGCTCACTTTACTTGATAAAAAAGTTTTATTAGGACATTTGGACCTTGAATAACGTATTCAACCCTCCTCTCAGTTATTCTAAAGCATTTCTAACAATTCTTTCATGTTGAGTAATCATTTTTCTTATGTCTCAATTTCCCGCAATATCACCAATCTCTTGGACCTCTAGATTGAGACATCTTCTCCTTTGATTCTCCTCTTGATTTCCCATTCTTTCCATAATTACTTCATCTCTTAGTCATTCTATCTCTACTTTGTGTATTCAAAGCTCTTCCTATCATAGATCCAGATGTGGTTTTCCTATGAGTTTCATCACTCAGAATAACAACAATCACATCATCAATTTTTAAAGTATTAGATCTAGAAACATAGTTACTGAAAGTCATTACCAAGCTATTCCAACTTTTAGGGAAAGAACATAAAATTAAGAGAGCCCTAATTTATTTAGCAAAATTAACATTCATAAAAGATAACTGACTAGCAACTGTAATAAACTCATTTAAATGATCTACAATAGATCCACCTTCTATCATCTTCATATTAAATAAATGCTTCATGAGAAATATCATAATTAAACTAGAGGGATTTTCATACGATCTTAATAGGGTTTGTATTAACTCTTCAGTCATTTTCTCTTTTTTCATATTAAATTTCACCAATTGTGATAGGCATCATTAAATACTTCCAAGTGTCTTTCTATCCAAAACTTTCCTCTCCTCATCTATCAAAGTTCCCTATTTCTTGCCTTTTCCTTTTAATGGTCACCATAAATCCTTTTGATAAAGATTTTCCTTCATTTGCATTTTCCATAACTAAAAGTTCTTCCCATTAATCTTCTCAACCTCTAGCTTATCCTTTTTTTCCATTGCTCCCACTGAATTATGAGACTCCCACTCAACCATAAGACCTTCCTACAAATGATAGCTAAAGAAAAAATAAAGGAAAACATCCTAGGTTTAAAAATGACAACATTATAGCTCTAATACCACTTGTTAGGATTGACCATGAGTAGAAATAACAATTACATGCAAATATAACCAATATCATAAAATAATGAATTTCATAAAAGAGAACACAAGACCCAAGAATTTAATGCGGTTCACCCAATCCCTAGCCTTTGTCCACCAATAGTGAGTCTAATATTATTATTATCTAGTGACTATAATTCACAATCCCTAATAGCTTAATAATGTCACAAGAAGCTACAATCTAATCATACACTATGAAATCCCTAATCCTAAGGCATTATATTCAAGCTTTTGTTGGTTACAAAATAAGCACTAGAATAAGTCATCCAATAGAAAAATAACAACAAATACCTTTAACAATTGGCACTACCCCAGGATCCTACAAGGGGCATTTCTCCCAAACCCCCATAGAAATAATTTGGAGGAAAATTGTGTTGAGTGAACCTCCAAGTATGATCAGGCTCCACATAACAATAGTTTTTTTATCATCTTCTTTGTTTTTAAGGCTCCTCACCCTCACCATTGTCTGATACCACCTCAATGTAATGGACCTTCCCCTTGCCTAACCATCAGTGCTCTTGTTCTCATGACTACTTACAATTAAACAAAACTTCCTCCTCGTCAAATTTTGTCATGTGGATTCATCCCTTTATTTCTTCTTTGGAGGGAGTTAGTTGTCATTCCCCTTCAGAGCATAAGGTGGCTTGATGTGTGATTAAATTTTAGAAGAAGAAGTGAATATCGCCATGTCATGTGCCTTCTTGATTGCTGCCATGACTCTGTTGGGGTTAAAACCCTTCATCCATGACCCATGTAATGCCCCGCCAAGGGATCCAAAGAATTACACTAAGTTTACCCAACGATTTTTTTTCAACATGAAAGATAAACCATTCACAACACTTGCGGAAGCAATAGCAACATCCAATTGAAAGTAAACATAACATAATAGATTACATTATTTAAAGATCCCTTAATGTTGTATCACATATAAATTAACTATTCATCTAACATCACATTCTTATGAAATAACAATGATACATCCAACATTCCTAAACAATTTACAAGTATCATTTTTGTAATTACATTTTAGATTGCTCAATCATCCACTGTACATGTCACAAGTGTGAAAGCACTTAAAACAATAATCATCCATGTAAATAAAGTACATCATCATCCAATATTAATCCATGATAAAATTAAAGTAAATGAAACCACAAATCATACATGATATATCATCACAAAAGATATAAACATCCATCATATAATAGAACCATATATCACAAACATAAATAACTAAGTGCACAGTTCCTCCCAACCGTAAATAGCATCATTAGACCATCGTGGATCCTAGCCATCCCTCTGTGCATAACATTCCAAAGCACCCAAGAGATCATCGGTATTATCATAGTAGGAATGTCACTCCTAAAACATCCTACTAACATGTAAAGTAAAGCATAACATATCATCAACTAACATATGCAAATCATCAATATAAGAAATATACCAGTAAATACATCCATCATAACGTATATCATCTATCATAATGCTCCAATTTCATAATGAAAATAAATACCAACCAAGAAAGCATCAGCCACGGTGTCTCAGACGGATCTCAAATGATAAGAGTGGAAAAACACTACCACTCGACTGCGTGGAACCTAAGTGGTCCACTCCCACCGTGCTGAGGAGATAATCTCAAGTCCCAAACAAGCTATCCAATACACATAGCATAAAAAGTCCAGGAATCCTAAAAGTATACTAACTCAAAGGTTCCAATCACACAAAATCGACATCTAATTCCTAGAGGCACAACAATGACATGTAGGAAACCTACTCTGCAAGCGAGAAAGTGTCATCGCATTTATCACATACAAGTTACCCTAGTAGTTAACTAAACACCATGGGTCCATACTGATCTCATGCAGCCACTAGTATCCTCTCATACTGATGAGGCATACTATGAAATGCACAGTCGCAACCATGCGTTCTGACTACTCCCATCCTAGCCTGTACAAGCGCTCAAGGCATGAGCGAGAACATCAAAACATTTATCTTTTTAGGTTCATTTAATCCTTATTTAGTGTGTAAATGTTATCACTTATTAACCAAACTTACAATGAGTTACCCTCGCAGCCACTTAGGGCCCCGACCCCCATTGCAAGCCACTTCTCGACACTACAAGTAGATTACCTACCCTAAGCTCATGAAATCATAAATCACCACAGTCCTGTACAAGCGAATGTAAAGAAAATCCAAAAGATAATCCATAAAAAGAATCATCAAATATCCATGATTAAAACATCAAATATCTATAATAAGAATCATCAAATGTCCAAGATAAGAATCATCAAATCTCCATGAGCATCTGAAAAGCATCCATAGAAAATCATGACCACAACAGTTCTCTATTGGCAACTGAAGGCATCACTGATAATCATAAGTATCCATAGATTCTCGATAACCAAAATATGTCTCAAGATAAATGGTTCTCAACAAGCAACCAAGAATATCTCAAAATCATACTGAATGAAGACTCCAAAATGGTTGAGTCAAACATATCACAACATGACATCATCAAGAAATAAATCAACATTTCAGTCCCATCATGGCGACTAGAAAGTAATCTAAGGATAACTGATCGATGACTCAAAAATGATTAGCTCAAGTGTCTCATACACATACATCTCAGCTTCACACATGAAAACTGATGAACAAATACAAACATTTCATAGAGCATACGATCACATACCATGGTTGGGCTTATAAAGATCGAGACCAAAAAAGATCAACATACCATCACATCTCATAACCCTCGAGCCTCTGGTAACAACCTAGGACTGGTCAACACTAGTCAACCCAAAACCCAAAACAAGAAACATATAGAATAATTGATCCAAACACATGTTTTGGTTTACTAATATCACATGAATGAGTTAAGTGTAGAGGTTTTCAGATTTTCGTTTGCAAGTATACTTCAAGTGTCTCAAGTTTCATCATTTGACCTACAAGTCAACCCATTTGTTCCCTGATAGCATTATCCTTCCATTATTAAGAATTACATTATAAGAATATCTTAAGGATAAATATTTACTCATTAAATCATTTGCTTTATTTGTTAAGATCCATAGTAGTAATTGGATAACTCTTCCTTAATGTTACTTCTACATTTCAACATAATCAAAGGATTATTATTTGTCTAAATTATAAGAAAGTCAATTACTAGTCTTTGAATAAGAAGATTATAACTTTATTAAAATGATCAATTTAATCAATCAATTAACATAGGTACACCATCTATGACCTATTAACATTCTAATAGTTCTCAATTAAATATTACTAAGTCTTAGTATTAAAATACCTAAGGTCGTTATTCAAGTCATGAGAGTACAACTTGTCAACTTCGATATAATTACTTAACGACTTCACTAAAAGAATCGATATTAGCATATAAATTAAAACTTTATTACATAACTTAATTATTAATTAAATCTAATTAACTCTAATTAATTTAATTAATAATTACATATCCATGGCAACGTTTCAATTAATATCAGTTGACTAATAACTAACTATAATTTTGTAAGTTAAAAGTCAACTATAATCTAGTACACAAATATTCATATTCATAGTTCAATAATAATAACTTGTTAATATTTAATAACAAGCTATATTGAGAATCTTATTAATAAATATATAATGACCACATTCGTCACTCTGCAACAATGTTCCTATTTATATTTTAATAATAATAAGTTATAATAAATTTCCAATACCAAGTATTATTATCTCAAATAAGTTTTTCCTATGTACGTTGATTCATTTAATTGATACTCCTCCAAATTATTAACCAATTCAATTTGATTAATATCTTTTACAGTACTTCAATCATTAACTAATCTCCTCTAGATTAACTCTGATCATATTAATTGATAATTGTTTAAACTATTTATACTATTATTTATTAATAGTTTGTTAGACCCAATAAACATTAATAAATAATAAACTCATCAAAATTATTATTAATCGATCTAGAGAACTTTACATAAGCTTCATTAGCTAACTTTTAATACCATTAAGGTATATCAATAATTTAGTTAATAATATATAATGTATTAATAATACCATAGTAATTCAAATTATAATAATGTTATAACAGTGACTCCATGTCAATTAAATCTTAATCCATTATCATTAAAGTCTCTTCATTTAAAAATGTAATATAAAATTACCATCTCTAAATTATTTAATATATATTAAATAGTATTTAATATACATTATAAAAAGTCTACTATATAAATTATATTAAAATCTCTTTTCTTTTAATTTTCTCTCATTTAAAAATCTATTTACTTAGATTGACTAATAATTAATTACACTTCTCTCTACTATTAACTAATCTTAATTAAATTTGATTTAATTAGATTAGATAATAAACCATATAAAACTAATGCATATTAATAAGATTCTAATAAGGGAATATTGCAATAATATATTTAATTCAGTGTAAAGAACTCTTGGTTATGAAAAATGGAGAAATATTTGTCCTTGAATAAAATAGTCTTAGTATGACAGCCATATCTCCCTAATGAACCGTTGGATTGGGCTGAAATTGAAATATGTTGGAGAGGGCCAAGTTGCACCAATTCTGACCGGAGCGATCAAATAATTTCGATCATGATAAAAAATTATGAATGACTGAGTTCGGGTCTATCCAAGGGGCAGCGACAGGACAATTTGTGATGAATTAAGAATTTTCTCTTAAAATAATTGTTCTCTAAACATATCCATTAATCCATCCAATAGGTTTAACTATAAATTTGAAATCATCTTTCTCATTTTGATTTCTAATTCGAACCCAAACCCGATTCAGATCTAATTTCTTCCTTAATTGGATTTAGGGTTTTCTATTGTTTTCTATTCAACCAAAAAAAATCTAGATTCCAATTTAATTGTAGATTCAATCACAAAGAGTATTCAGACACATAAAATAGACATGATGGAGACAAGAAGAGAAATAGTGCAAAGAGAATATGTGAATATCACAAGTGCACCTAGACACTGATGCTAATCCATTATGCCTCAGAAGTCCATAGAAAATCACTTCATTCTTCATCATTCGCAACTCCTCCAAGATCCAAGCCAACCGAATCCTCCAAGTGACTAGAAGTGCTAGAAGAAGCATAGAAGCATATAGAACATATGAGCATATGAGCCTCTCCAATTCATGTAAGCTTGAAGCTTCCGTTTTAACTTGAAGCTTGTAGCTTGTAGCTTCCATTCAGCTTGTAACTTGCAGCTTCCATTCAGCTTGCCAAAGCACACTAGGAGAGCCTCTATTTAAAGGCCTCTAAGATGCATCTAGAGTGTCTCTAGAAACAACTAGAAGATAAGCATGACAACCAAGCATGAGTCTTCTCCAACCTTCTAGATGAGTCTTAAGGTTGTAGACACCATGTGCTCAAATAAAATGCTAACTCCTAAGTGTAGACAACTTGTGCATTCTTAGAGTGCAAACTCTTGTGTTGTCTACATGACAACTCTCGAGAATTTGCCAACTCCTATGTGAGCAAATATTCAAATAATGCACATTAATTAATTTAATATTTACTTTTACTCTTTTCAATTTAATTTATTTATTTATTAAATCTCATGCACTAACTTTAATAATTCCATTTTTCAATCTTAATATATTTATATTTTAATCACATGAGATTTAGAATCTTTTATTAATTTAAATATATTTTCCACTTTTAAATTTCATTTTTCAAAACTTAATTGCTAAAATATCTATTAGCTTTAATAATATTATTATTTAGTCATTTATTTAAAAATGAACTCCAAATATATTATTATTAAAATAAATGTTGTCACATTCCAAATTTTAAACTTTAAACTTTTATCTTCCAATTTAATTATTTTATTTAATTAATTTCCCAATTAATTAAATAAAATAAATATTAAAATACCATATTAATTTTTCATTAAATTAAACCATTAATTAAATCTTTTAATTAGGCTTAATTAATAGAAAATACATCAAAGACTCATAAGGTAGAAATACGAAAACCCTTCATAAAAAAAATACATACAAAATCAAACCAAGGGTTAATATCATGAATTATGTTATCTAACATATTCGGAGGGTACTCAACTCAGATACTTGTCCTAATTTTCAATTAGGACAAATGGCTTAAAGGGTTGGGATTTGGACTTGAGAATTTATCTCCCCTCTCTTATCATTGAGATAATATGATAGGGTATGCTCATCCTAGAAAATTCAGGGAAGTCGATACCCGGTACTTGCAACCTGCATAAAAACCATGCATGTACAAGCATAATATATACTAAACTAAATAGGCAATGGCAGGAAGTGGTGCATCGTGTAGATCCTGACTAGCAGGTGACTACGACTCCCTTCCTGAACCACATCAGACATGCCATACAAACACAAACACACAAAGAAAACACGCACACCATACACATGTAAGTATGGGGTAAGTATCCATAATAAAACACATATGATAATAAATCATCTTACTAATCATCATTAATAACTGCAAACACTAAAAATAATCATCATACATACATGAAATGTAGATTCTAAGTAATCTCATCACATAATAAACTGAATCCATAGCAGAATATCTGATAATCTCAAAACAATGCTGCTAACCATCAACATAAAACTAGGCCTAAAAGAGTTCAGCAATGATAACAAAATGTGAACCAGGGGCAGGCACTACAACCCAATCCTTGAAGGGTCATTCAATCCATCCATGAATAAGACAACAAGTCTTCCCTCTAAAATATTTGTTACTAGTAGTGATAGTCTCTAAAATTTCGTGATGTAGCTCTCCACAGATCCAATTTTCTTTAGTTGTGCTAACTCCTTGAAGTTGAGCTCTGGATCCTTTTCATCAAAGGGGTCAATAAGTCTCCACATGAAGCCAACATATAAAGTGACTCCATCATGACTGAGGGTGACCATCCCATGGTACTGTTATTCATGAGTGATTCCCTCTAGGTGAAGCTTCACAAAATTGATTACCTCTTCTTTAGGCATGGGATTGAGTTGGAAGTATGTATCAAAATTTTGAACCTATGCTCATATCGATTTATGCCCAGATCCATCAAATCATGATAGTTTTCTTTCCAATATTTCATTTAATGTCATCATTATAATGGCCTTTCCTCTTAGAATACCTCATCCAAAAATCAACATAATCCTTAAAGGATAATTCTAGGGGATTATTAAGATTTAATAGGATATTATGTCAATATATGTTGATTGATTGAACAGGCTCATAGGAAAGTTAATTAGGATTTAGGGGCTATGATGGTCTTGTCTCTTGAGGTTGGTGATCTTATTAGTTAGGGGGTTGGGCCTAGAATGCTCATGAGGTTGAGTACAAAGAAGAAGAAAACTATTGTCTCTCCTCTAGATTCGGTGGACTTAAAGAAGATGGTGTGAAAGGTGTCTGATCTTAGGATGAAGGGGCTTTCCCTCTTAAGAATCTAGTTTGACTTATGGTGCTCTCTAGTGAGGGTTTTTGTTTTTTTTCTCATGGTTTTAAGCATATTATTAGCAATCTCTCATACAAAATTATTTAATGGTAGACTATATTACCTTTGAAGGATGGCTACTTCATTAGCAAGTCCATGTAGTTCTTAAGAGATATGTATGTCTCTCATAGCCCATCTACAAAATCCTAATTAATTTTCTTTAATGACTTATCTAATGCGATAAGATACAATTATAGTTACTAAAACTTGAGAGGGAAAATCAGCACCATTAGTGTCAAGTATTATTTTAATGTGTGTGTGGTACATCACCCTTTACTATTGCATTTTCCATGTCCTTGAGTTTCTCACCAACCTACTTTTTTCTAGTTGATAGGGTCTAGTAGAGCTATTGTTGAATTCCTTTTAGCTATGTTAAAACATCTCCCAATGCATTATTAGGTGCAATGATTCGATAAGAATTCTTTTATAGGTTTGTAACAATGTCAACTGTAACAGCATTGCAATGTACCAAAGCTAATAATTCCATTAGCAATGCATCTGGTATGAACTTTCTCCTACACCTTTTTCTCCTACAAAAAATTTCTTAAGTGGACTGTTGTTTATTTTTGTGGGCACACCTCCTTTCACTGCATTAACATTATTTCCATATGATGATGTAGGGTTTAATCCACTCCTATATATGATATTCTTACTCTTCCTGATATGGTATCACTTGCCTTACACCTCTATATAGTAAGATTTTGTATAGTCACCTATATGGTGATATTACTACAGCTGTATGGTATCTCTAACTACTCGTTTATATGGTCCAATGCAAATGTATTAGAGATTTCCTTTGAACTCTACGATAAAACATGTTCTCCATATGATAACTATGAGCCACTCGTAGTTTCATATAGTCTATACATACACATAATTAATAATCACGCCTTTAGAATTAAATTCATAACTAATATCATGAAAGTTATCAAATAATCTTTGAGAAGAGAATATACATTATCAACATCAAAATAAATGAATGACTACCTATTTGAGAATATATTCTTAGTTTAAATCTTTATGCACAAGATTTTCTTCATCATGGGACTCCACAAATTTGATAATAAAGTTCAAGGTGAAATGTCTAAAATGATAAGTCCAACAATATTTTTGTGTAGTTTATAAGAACCAAAGTTGTAGATACAAATAGAGAGGGTCTTTGATACTTGAAATAATTTATAAGTAACCTTTAGCCTCCACCTTCTATAAATATAAACAAGATTTCAAATAAAATCCATGATCATTTACAATGTGCATCCATCTCCTTATAAAGGCCTCCAAAAAGCATCTAGAAAGTTACACATGTCACATGATGACATTATTTATTATCATTATATTTATTATTTTGGGCATTTTATTTTGTAGCTAAATTAAATATTTAAAGAAATCCTTTTTTAAATTTTGGATGACTTGTCAAAGGGATTTAGCTTAGTTGGTTAAATCAACAAGTTCTCATTGTAGAGACCCTAGTTTGAACCCTGAGAGGGACATTTCTTTGGATTTCTAAGTTGTAACTCTTGGTCTTCCATTTTTTGCATTTATCACATTGTAAGAGGTGATCATTAAGTTGAGACTCTTGGCCTTCCAATTTTTGTTTCTAGTGTAGTCTCACATAAGGAGCTTGAATAAACTTGTAAGTCTCATGAAATTTCTCAAATGAGCAATAAATTTGCAAATAATATTCAATATATATGTACATACACATAAAGACACACACACACACACACACACACACACACACACACACACACACACACACACACACACACACACACACACACACACACACACACACACACACACACATATATATAATTGGACCACTTAATTAATTGATTTAATTAATTAATTTTATTAAAATTAGCAACATTGCAAAATACCTCTCAAGTATCTATGCTTTTGTATTTTATTGGGAGGTAGTATAGGTTGATAAAGATTTGAATGAATTTTACACAATGATCTGTAATATTAAAATTTGGCAACCAATTTTAAACATGTAAGCCACAATTTTAAAATAATACTTGTTTTTCTTAAAAACCTTGTGATGTCCCCAATATTATTAAATAATTATTTTTTGTTATGTCGCTGCAATCAATACTTTTATCTTCTCAAGCCCACTGTTTTATTTTTTTTGTAACTTGTTGGCATGTTGGTCTTTTTTTAATCCCTTGGGAAGCTTCCATGAAGACCTATATAACACCATCGTTGTATGTTAGTATTATTTGGATATTATCTATATTCAATATATATTTAGGCTTGGTATTTAATTGAAGGATTTTGCATTCTCATAATATTTTCTTCTAAGTTTGTACTCTCTTTCCAATCTCAATGCAACACCTTCCATTTGCGCACCATACTACCTCCCTCCATCCATTATACTACCTCCCTTCATACTTCTCCCTCCATCCATCATACTACCTCTATTTGTACTCCTCTCTCCATCCACTATACTAACTCCCTCTGTACTCCCCCTCCATCCAATGTACCAACATTTTGGTATGCCAACTTCCCACCTAGGTTGGAAAATTAGAGTGGTATTAGATCTAGTGATCTTGCTAGTCTTTCAATGACATTGGATGTGGCTAAGATCCTGATCAGTATGAAGGATGAGTGAATCAAGCACTAATATGATGCAACTTCTAAGGGAGCTAACAAGAGGATAACAACAAATGAGTGAAACATTCTTAAACGGACAAAAATAGCTCAGTGAGACCTTGGAAAAGAGGAAAGAGAAATTGGCAAGATCATTTGAGTTCTGGCTCTATCTTGGAGGGTGAACCCACAATAGTGGCTTACACTTTTTTTCCTAAACTAACACTAAACTATGAATTTTTTAGGGTGAACCCACAATAGTGTGTTAGGAATTTGAAGATGAATTAAATTATATTTTTAAAGGATTTTCTATCTAGATTCTAAATATATTTCTTTAATTTTTTTTAATTGATTTTCTTGAATTAATTTTTCTCCCACAAGAATTGGTATGTTATCAAAAACCATATTCTAAAAGTGTGACACTCCTTTTGACAAACACAACTTTATTTATAAAATAGATATCAATTTGATTCTTTTGAATTTAGTTTTTTGACATCCATACCAAAATTGTGGAGGTGGTATGATGTCTTTATCCTTAGTATTTCATATTTTATCGTAGTTTGAAGTTGACATAAGACTAATTTGGACATACGTGGCTTTTGAAACTTGTACCTTATTATATATTTAACTAATTTTAAATTTTCTTTTTTTCATTCAAAGATATCTCAAATATGGAGATAATAGCTATTTTTCAAAAAATACTCTCTTAGTTACTATGTTTCCATGAGTGTCAAATATAGAGGTTTATTTTTTATAATGAACCTCTATTCAATTCATGTAAAACAATGTATACCTAAAAAAGTAAAAATGTATCAAATTCATAGTCATTACAAAGCTCATTCAGAGTACTTCTATCATGCAAAATGGCATGTATTTAGTGCTCTTTTTGAACCTAGAAGCCATGAAAATACTAAAAATATTCACACATTTGGACAAAACATGTAATAGAAAACTATAAACATTAGTTTCAATAGAAACAAGATCCTATAGTCTCTATCAAAACTAAAATTGTAGAAAAATGCGAGTTGCATGCATGGTCAATTAACCTTAGGAAGTTTCAGTTGAAACTACCTAGGTAGTAGTTTTGATTGAAACTCTTGTCATACTTTAGGGGGTTCTTTGTTATTATTAAAATTATCACATAAATTTTTTTTTAAATTTATTTTTCAATTTTAACATTCATATCCAATTAGATAATTCACACTTCAATTGGCAGGGAGGAAACATTTTTCAACTTGTTTGTTTTCGAATTTTGGAAGAAGAATTTGCAAAATGGGCAATAAAGATAAAAGAGAAAGTAAATATGCATAGAGAAGAACTCACAAAAAAGAAGATGAAAATTGTTGAAAAACTTTAGCATGCTACTATAGGAGGCAAGGTACACATGAGCAATCTTTTTTCCAATGCATATTAACTTATAACATACAATCATACTCTAGACTTTTTGTACATATAGTTAGGATTAGGGTTTATCCAATTAGGAATATGGTAAATATTAACTTAGGGTTACTATTAACTTAATATTAAGGGTATATTGAATTATAAATATCTAGGATGAGAGTTTATTATATTATGGTTTTTAAATTATGAATATTTAGAATTAGGGTTCATTTTAATTATGATCTTTTAAATTATGAATTTATTTAGGACATAGTCAACCAAGACAACCTGCTAAAGTTGGAGAAGGTTCATCACAAGTTCAAATAGGTATGCATGCATGTATCTCTTACAAGTAAAATATCTCTCTAGATTTATAGGTCTAGGAATACTTTACATCTTTGATTTTTAATTTTAGAGACATTTCCCCTAACAAAATTGCTTGACTTTATTTGTTATATCATGCATGCATGTGGTAGTAGATGATGAAAATGTTTGATATGAGGAAATTAAAGATGAAGAAATGGATATGAAAGAAGGATCATCTGAATATTAGATAAAATTGTATTTAATATTTTACTTGTTACATATATACACATATGTCACCTAAAAAGAAGTTGTATCTTAAGTCTTTATTTTTATTTTTCTTGCAACCCGAGATCAAACAACAAATGAAAATGTTAATATAGCTCAAATATTGATGAGAAAAATTAATCATATAAATATAGATCATTTATTTGAAATGGATGTGGAAAAATTGAGAGAATATGCTAGTCAACCTACACATACTACAAAGAGGAAATTGAATAAAAAGTCTGAAAAAATAATTGCATAATTTGAGAATCTTGATAGAGTGGAGGAAACTCAACTATTATCAATTTCAATTATTAATGATGAATTAAAAGAGTCATTGAATCTATTGGGGATATACACAAGTATAAAAAAGAGGAAGACTTCTAAACTACAAAAAGATATTTTTGGAAGTGCTAACATTCCATTGGGAAAAAAACTAGATCTACAGATAAATCCATTGCACAAAGAGTGATACTGACATTAGTTTTAAATAAGAAATTATGGAAAAAAAGACATATCTCTTCACTATCAGCTCATATTGGATATAGTGAAAAGATGATATTACACTATCTAAAACTGAGAAATAATTTGGATGATAGTACATTAGAAGGAAATTGGGCACTAATGTGTAGATCTCCTTGATCTAATAAGATTTTGGAAATAGTTAAGAACTTCATTATTAAATTTTGGATTGATAATACTCATCCTTCACCAAATAGAAGAGATATTATCAAGAAGAGGATTGGGCCTAAGGATTATCTTCAACATGCAAAACATTGGTTGGATGTCACACACCATTAATTGTATCTCTCATTTTGTAATTTAAATCTTGACTCAAAGATTGGAAAAAGAATGTTTGAAGGATTGAAACACTATTTTGTGAAGATAAATAAATATTTTGAAACATTTTGTTCTTGATATTATGTTCAATTTTAATTTTACTATCAAGGGTTCCAAAAGATGATAGAAGAAAGTGGTGGTCCTCATTTTATTTTTTCATAAATGACTGAGCCAATTCATAACATCAATCTTATGTGATAAACTAAATGATCATGCAATAAGTGAAATAGATTGCATAAGAGGAACTTGTAAAACATGTGGTAACCTAAAAAAATTTCCTCTTAGAGATGAAGATATTGATATGATGAGGAAGGTAAAATGTAAGAGATATAAGTACATAAAGTTGGAAATAAAAGTTGGAAAAGAGTCAACAAGGTTGAAATATGTAGAGGATGGCATACCTACTACAAAATTTATGTCAATTTTTTGTAAATTGATTCAACCATATATACATCATAATTTTTTTGTTAAGTGGCAAGCAAAATAGTTTTAAACACTAAGATAAACTTTCTCACTTGAAATAATTTTATTTGATGTTGACTTTACAGAGAGTTACTCGCTCAGTTCTCAAAAACAACTTCAAGCAAAATACTACTTTACAAAGAAGGTTACTATTATGGTTAAAGTATATTATTGACATGCACAAATTGATTTGGATGGTGTGGAAAGTATAAATCAAGCACAAGTCATTAAAAAAAAGTATCACTTTTACATTGTGATGACAAAGAACATGACACACATTTTGTGGAACATTGTCTTAAGATATTTTTCAAATATTTTAAAAAAAAAGGCATAAAAGTGGAAAAAAAATTGTGTATGGTTAGATGGATGTGTAACACAATTTAAATCAGCTAGACCATTTTATGCATTATGTAGATATCATTGACACCTTAATATACCACACATTTGTAGTTTTTTCAAGAGGGGACATCGAAAGGGTGGGCATGATGGTGCAAGAGCTTGTATCAAACATTCTTTAAGAAAGTATCAAATAGAATATAAAGGATTTCAAATAAATAATTTTCATGATGTGGTTGAGTGGTACAAAACATGTTTTATGGTTCTAGCAAATACAGATAACATATCATCGCAAGCTGATCAAGTCATACCATTTAGAGTGTTTTGGGAGGTATCAAGTATAAATTAATTTGAATATTATAATTAAATAAAATTAATATTTAATACATTAGGTGATAAGTAAATTATGTACACACATGTTCAAAACTCATTTTTCATATTTATGTATGGACCTTACATTCAGTTGTTGAAAGAAGATCGATGCATCCATGCAAGAGGGTAGAGAAGATACAATATTTGAATTCAATTATGAGTACAGATAGTAATGTGTGGTCATTGTACACAAGTGAATACTCATGTTTTTGTCCTAAATGCATTGATGAAAACTATAATGGTTGCATTAATCAAGAGCATGGATGTGTGGATGAAAGGACTTTGGAACCACTAGGTGTTATCAATATGAATGAGTTTGAGGATCAAATCTATGATGACATTCCATTAATTTGTAGTGATTATGACCATATTTTAGGATTGATTAGAGTTGGTATGTATGCATATGTACAAGTGTATTTATTTCATAATTTTGGTTAATTTATTTAATATATATACTCATGTGCATGAAACAAGACATTTATATACATATACTTTGTGTAGTCAATGTTTTTGCAATCATGGAAAAATCTAAAAATATAGAAGGTGGTAGCTATTATTTATTGTGTTGCAGCATACAAAGAGAGAAACTAAAAAAGACTAAAATAAGTGATGGAATAGTTGAATCATGTATGCACATATGGGTATGTGCAGGATCATGGTGTGCCAAAAAGTGGCGATCTAAAAAATATGTAGTTCTTAAATGCCTCAAAGAATTTCAAAATCTATTCCAACCTTTTTCCCACCTATCTTGATACTAAATGAAAAAAATTAATACCTTTATAATTCCTACTATATCTTTTGATACCAACCTTATATGGTCATCTTTAAAACATCCCGAAAATGTGTTTTTGGCATGTTCTTATGTGTTTTTTACTTCAAGCATGTAGCTAACCACTTTTTTTTTAACAAAATTTGATGTAATGAAAAGGGTTTCTTAAGAATGTTCTTAGCTTTTCATAAATGTAAGGTTTGTCAAATTATGAGTTTAGTAAGTAATTATTACTTATTTTCTAATGGAGTTAGCTACAAAGTGCTAATTGACATACTGGTGGAAAAATAGCTATAACTTTCAAACTGTATAAGAATTGTTAAATCCAAAAGATGCGTCACATTCTATGCTTCAACTAGTATAAGAAAAAAAAAAAAAAAACTTAATTTTGATTTTTTTTGAACTAGTTAAGGTGGTCAGACACGGGAGTTTTTAAATTCTAAAAACAATATAATAGAAAATTCATAATTAATTATTTATTTAGAATAAAAATTCCCAAAAATATGCATCACATCCAAGCATGAGTCTACTTTTTATATCTAAAATTATATTTAAAAATATTATCATTTGATTATGATTAAGGTGGTCAGACATACACCTACTTTTTATTTTTGCCCTAAAAATTTTGTAGTACTACATTAAAATCCAAACTTTTGACCAATCAAATACATTTTTCTCTAGATAAGGCCTTGTAGTTTAGAAACTAGATTCAATTTTCTACAGATTATTTTCTTACAACTTTATCATATAAATTTCAAAACCACTTTAAAATTATGTGTCAAGTTGACATAACCCTGATTTGCTGGTTTTTCACTGCCACTTAAGGCCATAGTTTGGTACACCATGATCCTGCACATACCCATCTATGTTTATTTATAAATTCAAATTTATTGACTTATTTGATTGATTTTTATATATAGATATGTGTATATATATTTAGTAATCAATTAATCTATGTGATATTTTTTTAATTTGTATGCAAGTTTTGTTGTTGTATAGGGAACATATTTGAAGCAAAGAACAGTACATAAGAATGGGATTCATTTCACTAATTATCAACCTAAAAATAAGGTATCTCAATATATTAACCATATTATTGCCACTAGTCTAACTCTTCATCTAGTCAAAGGACTTGGAAAATGTAAGTGGAGGCTCGATATTGATGATCATGAGAAAATATTAAATATTATCCAACAACGAGCTGACCTAGTTGATAAGAGATAGAAACAACTCGTAATTTGAAATAACTTGAACATCTTGAAATTTGGTTGAAATATTTGAAATTTGGTTGAACTAATTATATATTAGTTTTACTCTTTCATTTAACTTATCATGTTTAAATTATGATTTGTAACTAATTATAGAAATTAGTAACTTATATTCAACTAATTAGGACATGTGCCTTGAGGGGAAGAAATTTGAACACTTGTCTTAAAGGGATGAAATTAGGAATTGCAACTAATTATATATTACTTTTACTATTTCATTTAACCTATCAAAATTAAATTTTTATTTTGTAAATAATTATAGAAATTAGGAACTTATATGCAACTAATTGGGACATGTTCCTTGAGGGGAAGAAATTTGAACACTTGTCTTAAGGTGATGAAATTAGGAATTGTAACTAATTATATAATATTTTTACTCTTTCATTTAGCTTTTTGTCATGCCCAAAAATTAGGGCAAAAACACACCAACAATTTTTTTTTAAAAAAGGATTAATAACACCACTAAGTTTGATATGTTTAATTGCATGTGTTAAAGTATAGGTTCAAGGAGGAATAGATACAGGATCTCCTAATGATGTCTTGACATTCCCATCTAAGTTAATAATCGTGAGTGGGAATAGATTGTTAAATTTAACTTTTGTTATTAAATCGATCGATTGAATTAAACATTCCAATTTTAATTAATCAAAAGGTTTAACACATTATCACATTTATTCCCTTTTAAAGTATGAATGAACAATACATTTAAATTATATGGAAATCAATTAAATAATAAACAAAATAGATCTAATTATTTTGAAGTATTACAATCATAAAACTAATTCTAATTATTCAAACATTTGATATAAAATGAACCCACCGAAAAGAAAATAGTATCTAACATTCAATTACTCGGCTTGATTTCACACTGACCTTATAATACCATCATTACCCTAAAGTTAAATAATAAGTCAATTAAAACAACTAACTAATATTTTGACATTAACAAAATTATACCCATTTCAAGTTTAAATATTAAGACGAAACTATATCCTGTAATATTAACAATGTTAATTTAGAACGTTTAAAAGATAACTAAGCTAACAAAATCAAAATACTTACTATACTAATTTTAAATTAAAACATTTGAAATCAAATCTGATTAATACCCTAAAACTAAATACTACATATCAATTAATTAACAATTTAGAAATGAAAATCTAACTACCTTTAATTAACAAAATTTAAAAATGACATATACTAACTACATTACCTTTTTATCATTCACCGATCTCTCATTATCTACTAACTTAATGTATTAAATTTTATAGATTAATTAAAACACTTATATATATATATATATATATATATAATCAAACTAACTAAACAACTCATATACCAAATTATACTAACTAATTAAAATAGTAAACAAAAACAAATATCTAACATTAATTATAATGACTTAAAATTACTAAATTAAACTAATACTAAATTACATTCAAATACATTTTTACCTAACTTTTTCATCAATTAAAAAAACTAAATTTACATTATCTAGCTTTTACTAACCTCAATTAGAACTCTAACATTTGTTACATACTAAACATAAAAGAAACTTAATTTAAAACCATGCTAAACTACTAACCTAAGCTAAGCTAACAAATACTAACATCACTAAAATAATAATAAATTACTAACAACACTAACAACTACCAAGCAAATCTACTCACCCTAACATTAACCTTTAAACTAATACTAACACTATTAATATTTCAAACTAACTTCTACTACCACAACTTAAATAATAAAAAAGAAATAAATACATAAACTAAAACTGAATTTAAAAAAAGACATAATCTTTAACTAACAAGCTGAACCTATTACTTAAATTAAAAGTACTACCGACTTCCCTCTACGCCAAGACTAGACCCCTACTCCTACCCACGTGGGCTCAAGCCCCCAAATGGTCCCCTCTCACACTTAGCATGGGCTGCTCACGCAGCAAAACAATGAGGTGAGATAAAAGTCAATGCAGATTTTAATATCATAAACATAGTGCAGATTTTGTTTCTTTTTTTGTTTTGTTTTATGCAACTTGCTGTCCACCTTTACCATTGGACCAAGGAAAAGATCATGTTAGGCTGAAATTCATATGGGACATGATGAAAGTGTAGACTTTAACCTTCCTGCAACAATTAATACCTTGTCCCCCCTTCCAAATTTGATTGTTTTTATTAAAATGCTTCCTTGCTTTAGGTGAGATAGTTACTTGATGTCACGAGACTTATATGAACTCTCATTTCTATGAATATAATAAATTGTTTGTTATGTTATACTATGTTATTAGGGATGTAGGTTTATAATCAATATTGAGGCACTTGATCCTAGGGAATATTCTTGGATTATTTTAATGTTTGTATTATAGGAATAGATTATTTTTCCTTCTCCATGCATTTTCTAGAGAGGAAAATGACATCTTCAGCAAGTTTGTATCTGGTGTCTACATATATCCTATTTCATCTATTCATAGTCTTACTTCTATAGTTCAAGGTATTTATACTATGTTGTTGTAATGATAATTTAGGAGTCATTTATTACGTTATATATATAGTGTAGATTGATGAATTTATTGATTCACTTAGACTACATCTCAATACAAAAGCTCATATAGAAGCACAATAGAAGTCATGTAAAAATAAAAATGAGTACTCTTATCTTGAATAATTTTGTGAACCATCTACTTAAGAGCTAACATTTCATTCACATGCAAGGATCCAACTTAATGATGTATGTACACTTATTATTCAAGAGAGTTACAAAGATAACATCCTTCCATGAATTTAATTCTACTCATATGACTATTTTATTTCCATGATAATTAAACTCAATATTGTAATTTGCATAAAATCCATGGAGCTAAAACTCTAAGAACACAATAAATGTTCCCTCAAATAATCCATACAATGCAAAAAGGTGGTAAGACCTTCATAATACAACATCACAAGAAGGATGCTATTCATATAATTGATCATCACCATTTACCCTATCTATCAACACAATTATGCAAGATCTGAATAACGCAAGACACATTGGAAGAAAGTTTCTCAATCTTTTTTCCTCTATTAATAAACCGGGTTCAAGGCTCCATCAGGAAAGAGCCAATAAGAAAACCTGATGTCTTTGCCAATACATCAAATTTCAAACACATTTTACATAAATTCAAATACATTTTACATGATATTACAATTCAAATGAATTCTCTTCTAAAATCATCACAAGTGCTTTCTTCCAATAGCTTCAATT
Organism: Cupressus sempervirens; assembly: GCA_028749045.1. NCBI lineage: Eukaryota > Viridiplantae > Streptophyta > Pinopsida > Cupressales > Cupressaceae > Cupressus > Cupressus sempervirens. The sequence goes on from CM053787.1 coordinate 684,933,444, forward strand.
CTTCAAGGAACACAAGGAGAAGACAAGAGCTGACTTGGGGTAAAACATCACAACATCGATAGCAATTCAAGCATACACCCCATCCTGGTTATTCACAATAGGTAAAAACATAGAACATGACTAGGGGGGAGGTTGATTTTCCCAATGGGAGATGTCAATCACCATGCCATAACATAGCCCTTTTGAGGCTAAAATTTCAAGAACTTTCATTCTTCTACAAGGCCCTTTTGAGGCTAATACCACAAGAATTTTTATTCCTTTTCATATTCAAGAATTCACAATATCAAACAAGGCATGTGATGACAAGTAGGGGCCCATACACCCTACCCTCTTTCGCTCCTCTCACCATGAGAGGAGACTTTACACCATTGAGGTCGAACTAATGCCCTACCCCCGTACATGGCCACTTCTTCCCTATCCAAGGGTGAGTAATGCCAAAACAATCCCCATGAAATCCCCTCAAAAACAAATCATCAAGACAAGCATAAGAATGCATCAAGAACAAACAAAAATCCCTCCAAATCCCTCCCAACACACAAGCAAGCAAAAACAAGAACAACACAACACTTTATGCAAGATTTAAGCATGGAAAACATGGAGAACAAAACCAAAGGAGTGAAGAACTCCTACCTTCACAAAATGTTATGGCAAAATTGTAAGTTGAGAAGAGCTTTTCCCTTTTCTTCCTTCAATCTTCCAACTTTCTCTAAGACTAGAGATTGGGTAACAACCCCAAAACTACTCCAAAATTCCTCTAAGTATGATCCCTAACTCAACTAGACTTCAAGTAACTCAAGATGGAGTTTTGAGTACAACTCAAGTAGATGAAAATTAATTTTCACAATCCATCAAAAATAGGGCTTTTGAGTGACCCTAAAAGTCAAACTAAGAGGCTAAGGGGGTGGAAAGTACTCCCCACCCATACCCTTACCCCTAGGGCACTTGAATTTGATGTTTTTAAGCCTTAAAGACATATTAGGAACAATTAAAAGCTAGGAGAATAATAAAATCAAATAAAAATCTTTTAAAGATAGACAATGCAAAGATAACATAAAATAGACAAGGGGTTTTAGTTCTGTCTTTCCATTAGGTTTCCCAACTACATATCCTGCACACTCATTGCACACATTAGTAGGTTCAAGAAATCACATGCATTATGAAATTTATGTATTAGAAAAATCATACAAATTAAAACATTCATTTTTCTAATAATCAATTATTTATCTGCTTCTACTCATATTTTTGACTATTAAAATTGCATAATCAAAATACTAGTCTTTTCACTACATCATCATACATGTTCATAAAGTATTAAATGATGAAATTAAATATCAGAAATAAAGCATCACACATCATAAATAGCATAATAATGTTCAGTGCATCAATTAATGTTCTGACATATCGAGTCATGAATATCAAAAATAATAATATATCATTGGTGCTAAGATGGGTCAGGGTGAGGCCTCACACTTTTCAAGTTTAAATTGTGATTTGTAACTAATTATAGAACTTAGGAACTTATAGACATAACTAATCAAGACTTTAATCATGTCTAAATTAACCACATATGTATATATATCAATTTCATAAACCAACATCATCTAACATGTATTAATCCAACATAATCCAACATAATCTACCATAATCTAACATGTAAAAGAAATGGCTAGATAATGTATATGTGTAGGTCAGTCATCAAACATGTATATGAACTTGAACATAAACACATATGTCAAACATCATTCTTGAGTCTACAATATATGTATCAATCATAAAAAATATAACAAAAACATGTATAATCTAGATCTCAGAAGACAATATCAAATATAAATAGAATGCATGTATACATCCACATATCTATCTATTCTATGAATGTCTCTCTGGATGAAATTTTAGATCAAATAATCTATAATATAAAAGAGCTATAGATTATTAGGTGCAAGACAATCATTGTGACATCTCCTCATAGCACAATCTGAAGACTGACTATTAGGATGCTCAATAGGATGTGTTGACTCATATATATTCAAGAGAAAGTGATATCAATATAAATAATTTCATATTAAATTAAATCTCTTTTAAATTTACAAATTTCATGCAATTTATATGTAGATATGTATGCATGTGTACATGTTTCTAATTCAAAACATTTAAGACTCAACTGTTCACTACTGGCATCATTGAATGAGTCTCAATGACATATATGATCTGGCATTAAAGATGGAGTAAAAAGAAGCATCTCACCCTACAATCCATACATACATGTGCAAAAAATAAAATTGGAAATGTATAATTACAAAGGCACAATATGTATACATGCATAAATTATTAGTTTTAAACAATTGAAATTTTAACATGAACAAAAAACTATAGATTTACCTATGTAGATTCTTGCATCTGATAATACTTAGACTACCTACCATCGATCATGTCCACCAATATATCCAAATTTTGTTGGCCCTCATATAGCTCCATCTCTACATCAATGTTAGCATGACTGGTCACTAACACACATCCTAATAACGATGAGCTAAGTGGATTGACTAGATGAGATGGTATAGAAATAGAATCATCACATGTCAAAAAGTCCATCCATCCTGTAGTCGACAAGCTAAAGTCAACATCATCAAGGCCCACATTTGAACTCTTACCATGCCCTACACTACCTAAATGGTCTGTACTAGTATGTATATGTCCCTCTATAGAAAAAGAGTGGTCAGTAGGTGGATCATGACATGTATTACCACCACTACCTAGTCGGTGAGAGGAATGTGGCTAAGGATGTGTCCCAATACTACAATGGAAATGATGTCAAACATCTAATATGAGTATGCCAATATTCTCTAATATGAATCTATATGAATATAATAGATCCTTAGCAAGACTAGCTATAGTATCTCATGCCAACACTCCAGTGAGACCCTCTAAGCTAGTGAGTGAAGGGATATATACTACACTATACAAGTCTCTTGAAGATGAAGCACCAGATGATGATCTCAAACACCAACAAGACATCAAATTCTATCCAACCTCATCACTCAAAATAGATCTAATAGTTGTGACAATCTCTCCAACTCCTTGAATCACCCCCTACGCCTCATCAACTAATTGACCTAATATATGGGAAATAGTAGGTGTCCTCTCTTCGATAATCAACCTATGTATCTATGGTGGATGACTCGACTGCCTATCCACTATTATACTATGCCCCTATCTTAAATGTGATGGTAAATTAGTATAGTTCATCACCCTTCTTAAATGAACCTTAGTATAAATTTATCATGCAAAGTAGAGTGGAATTTGTTCATTATTTGGATAATGACCATGAGGAACATTGAAGCATGGGTATATCAATTCAGTCTTCTATAGATATGTACACTTAAGGGGTGAATACTCCTTTGCATACTTTTTTGGAGCATAATGTAGGAAACATTCCCTCTTCAGGACCTCTTTGGGCACTAAGCCTTGTACTTGCTATAGTGAAAGACTTGAAGAGACCTCTCATCTCTTACTGTCAAGGAAAACCTATATAGTATGTGTAGAATATGGATAATCACCATGAATCTCATCTCTAATATATGTAAGGCTATGTAAGATGCTCTAACATGTACTGCTATATATGAGCTAGAGCATGAAGCACTAGCCAGTGATTCATTAATTCTCTGAATCTCTTGGTGAGTGCGATCATAAAGCCCATGGTTTCAGATAGGCTATTGATCTGGGGGAATAAGTCACCACTAGGTGGGACCAGTTGTTTCTCAAGGGTATAGGAGGTTGCTTCTCAGGAGGGACAAGCTTCTACTCTTAGGGGATAAGGCTATTGCTCGAATAGGATAGGTTAATTCTTAGGGGGGAGAGGAGGTTGTTAATCTACCATGTGGAGCTCAATGTATGTAGTATGCACATGTATAATGTGTAAACCTAAAAATTAAATTTAAATATGACATTTAATAAACTTGAAATTTATTACAATGACATTTAAGAAACTAGAATTTTGCAAACATGGAATTAAATATATAATACATATAAACATGAAATGAACATAACATACATACAACATGTGTGTTTTACATCCTAAATTAAAATATGACATTTAATATAGACTTGAAATTTATTACAATGACATTTAAGAAACTACAATTTCCTAAACATAAAATTAAACATATATTTGTTGGATACAGTCATTTAATTGTATGTTTCCTTTCATATTGCACAAATGTCAAGTCTTTTACCGAGCAATCAGTGTCAGCCAAACTCACTCGGGTGTTGGAGGATGTTTCCTATGTATGTCAACCATTCTAGGAAATACAACACAAAACTAGTGTCAACCAAATTCATTCAGATATCAAAGGAAGTTGGCATGAATTTAGTGTTAACTGAGCTCACTCGGTTACCAAAGGAAGTCTGAAGGAAAGTATTTTTTTGAGTTAGTGTTGACTGAGTTGGATTAGCTAATGAAGGATTTTCTTGTATCACGTTATTTGATCTAATAGTTTTGTAAGTTAGTTCTAGCTAACTCATGTGATGAATTTCATTTGTTTGAAAATGTGTTCAAGCTAACTTGAAAAGGTAAAACATATAAATATAAGGTCAAATTGAGGATTGAATTGTGAGAAAGAATGAGATTGAAAAGATAAATCAAGGAAGCATATCAAAGTATCTTAGTTGACTAAGTAGCAAAGAACATTCTAATCAAGGAGGATCTAGTATTAAAGCCAGAATAGAGATTTAAAATCAACAAAGATAGCTCCATCAGCAATCAGGTCAAGCAATTGTTACTCTCTAATAATTGTAGCAGTGAATCAAACCTCCTAATAGAGTTAGGATAACAACTATTTGTCAAATACTCTAACAAGGTGGCATTTCTAGATTAAATTTTCTAAAGACCTCTAAAAAGGGTGAACTAAATCCTTTAACAAGGTCACAACTAACAATGTTTTTTTTATCCTTTAATAAGGTTGTCTCTTAACAAGGCTCACTTCAAAAGAGTAAAAAATAGTAACTAGTTACAATTGGTGGTTTTTCACAAATTGTGTTTCCACATTAAATATTGGTGTCTCTTGTATTCATGTTATTTACTTTATGATTTTGAAACTAAGTTAATTAAGGTTAAATTCACTAAACATCTTAAGAAGTGATTATTTTAGTGTTTATTGAGTAACAATAATTCTTAGTGTAAACTAAGTGTTCATGTGTTAACCAAGTTACACAAGTATTTAAGTTTCAAGAGAGTATTGGTTTTTGAATTGTATTGAAATCTTAAGGGATCTTGGATTTTTTATTTTATTTTATTGTAACTGATTCACCCCTCCCCTCTAAGTTACTCCTTTTATATTTCCAACAATATTTACATGTAAACATGAAACAAACATAACATACATGTGTACGTGTGTTTTAGTTCCTAAAAGTTTCAAATTTGAATGTTGTATGTGTGAATATATGAACCCTAATACTTATCCAATAAAATCCTAATTTGAACTCCACATAAAGTGTAATCAAACCCCTAACCTTAGAAGCTTAATTATAGTCCAAATGTAATTCTAATCCTAACCTAAATGCTCACTCTAGAAACCTAACCATTATTTTAATTCTTCATCAATTTATACCATGTGTGTGTGCAACAACTTCATAAAATTGTTGATAAATTTTATAGAGTCTAGATCACATGGATGGACTACTCGACACATAACTAGGTTAAATATAGAACTAGATTAAATAATAAATTAAGGGGTCCTAATATAAAATGTCTTAAATTTGGATCTATGTTTAGGACCTATTCATAAGTAAGCCCTAGAGCTTGGAGAATATATATAATCTAATGTATGTAAATTTCTATATATACACATGAAAATATATTTCAAGCTCAATCCTAAAATGATGGCTTAAAGGTCCAAAATGTCAAAATTTCTATATACATGGGTATTTGTAGGATCATGATGTGCCAAAAAGTGGCAATATGAAAAATATGTAGTTTTAAAATGCCTCAACAAATTTCAATATATATTACAACTTTTTTCCCACTAAATGAAAACAATTAATACCTTATAAGGCGTACTATATCTTTTGATACCAACCTTATATGGTCAACTTAAAAAATATCCTAAAATTGATTTTTTGTCTTGATCTTGTGTATTTTCTACTTCAAACATATAGTTGATGACTTGTTTTTCACCAATATTTGATAAAATGAAAAGATTTTCTTAATAATTTTCTTAGCTTTCTATAAATGTAAGGTTTGTCAAAGTACAAGTTCAATAAGTAATTACTACTTATTTTCTAATGTAGTTACATATAAATTGTTGATTAACAAACTACTTGAAAAAAAACTATAGCTTTCAAATGGTACAACATTTTTGAAATCAAAAAGATGTATCACATTCTATAGTTCATCTACTATAAGGAAAAACAAAGAAAAAATAAATTTTGTAGAGTTTTGAATTAGATAAGGTGGTCAAAGATGAGAGCATTTTTATTCCAAAAATACTAAAGTAAAAATTAATAATTAATTATTTATTTAAAATAAAAATATGCAAAACTATGTGTCACATTCAGGCATGAGTCTAATGCTTCTATCTAAATATTATTTAAAAATATTATCATTTAATTTTTATTAACGTGGTTAGACATATGTCTATTTCTTATTTTTGTCTTGAAATTTCTGTAACATTGCATTAAAATTCAAAATGATGAGAAATCAATTTCTATTTTTATTATCAGATAAGTCCTAGTAGTTTAGAAACTAAATTTAATTTCCCATAGATTATTTTCTCTCAACTTTTTGATATAAAGTTTATAACAAGTAAAAAATTGCACCTAAGGTTGACATAACCTTAATTTGCTGATTGTTTATTGTCATTTAAAAGCATAGTTTAGTAGACCATGATCTTTCACATACCCACATATATCATATGAATTTCTAAATTACAAACAAGTGTTATGGTCTCTAGTTTTTAAATATATGTATACATTTAAAGGGCTAATAGATCGGACCTAGGTTCATGTTATTCATTAATATGGTTTACTAATGCAATTTTTTAAAGTGGTTTTTAGTTATGTTCAAGTTATTTACATGAAATAGGGAACTTTATATATTAAATTCTGTGTGTTCACTTTACATTAATTTAGACTTATGATTCAAATCTTTTTAATTTAAGCCAAGTGAAATTTAGGGGAAGTACTTAAAAACAAATTGTGTACATGTTAATTTAAACACACACACACACACATGAGCTTAAATTTTAATATATTACAAGTTTACGTCTATACATTAAAAATTTAAATGTATGTGTATATCCATAATATGTATGTATACATACATACATACATACATACATACATACATATGTGTGTGTGTATGTGTGTGTGCATATATATGTATATATATATATATGTGTGTGTGTGTGTGTGTATATACATATACAAGTGTACACACACATGTATATATGTATGTATGTATGTATGTATGTATACATATATACATGATATATATGTTAGAAATATAAGAGTAACTAAGAGGAGAGGGGTGAATTAATTACTACAAAAATAAATCAGAGATCCCTTAGATATCAATACAAGTCAAAATCAAACTCTGTTGAAATTGAAAATACTGTTGTAACTTGGTTAGCACTAAATCACTTAGCAAACACTAAGAATTATTATTACTCAACAATCACTAAAATAAATGCTTCTTAAGATGTTTCATGTGATTAAACTTAATTAACTTAGTTGCAAAATCATAAATAAAATAACATGAACACATATGACACTAGGATTTGACGTGGAAATCCAATTTGGCAAAAACCACCAATTATTATTTTTCACTCTTCTCAAGTGAGACCTATTGGGAGCCAACCTTATTAAAGGTTACAAAATGCATTGTTAGGTGTGACCCTATTAAAGGATTTAAATCACCGAATTAGAAGTAGCCTTATTTTAGGGCTTTAGATACTTCAATCTAGAAATGCCACCTTGTTAGAGGATTTGGCAAATAGTTGTTAAGCTAACTCTGTTAAGAGATTTGATATACTACTACAATTATTAGAAAGTAACAATGACACAACCTGATTGATGTTGCAACTATATTACTGATTTTAGATCTCTATTCTAGCTTGAATAATTGATCCTCCTTGATCAGATAAAACTTTGCAACTTGGTCAAGTTAGGATGCTCTGATATCCTTCCAATTTGCTTCCTTAATTTATCTTCTCAATATCATGCTTCTCCCTTATTCAATCCCATAACTTGACCTTATAAATATATCATTTACCTTGTCAATTTAGCTTGAATACACTTTCAAATATTCAAAATCCATCTTTTAAGTTGGCTAGACTTAACAAATAAATTCATCAAGCTAAATATGCTGACTCAAGAAAATCCTTTGTCACCCGACCTAGCTCGGTCAACACCAATTTAGAAAAGAATTTCTTTTGATTTTCTTTGTTAACCATGTGAACTTAGTTAACATTACATCCTGAACTAAATTCCCTTTGTTAATCAAGTGAGCTTCATTGACACTAGTTGCCAACTTCTCTTTGGCACCTGAGTAAACTCGGTAGATGTTGTCTTCTTGAAAACTTTCTTTGGTGCCTTAATGATCTCCATAGACATTGACTCTAAAATTTATTATCTTTGGAATGCTTAGTAGAAAATGGAAGCTATCTTCATTGCCTGAGTGAGCTTGGCAGACACTAACTGGTAAAGACTTGACATTTTGTGTAACATCAAAGACAATATATAATTGAATAATTCTTTTCAATAATACATACATATATACATGATATATATACATATAAAATTAAACTAAAAATATATAAATGAAACTAAAATCACATAAAATTTAACTAAAATCATATAAAATGGGTAAAAAACTTGAAAATTTATGCCATTTTTTGAAGTCTAATGAGTCACATGCCTATGCCTCTACCTATGCACTTGTAGTGCCTACCCTCATTCACATCTTTTCTGGACATATTATTGCTAGTATTATCAGACTATGATATACTAGCTTTCTATTAATGGATTAGTGGTATTGTTTTGACACTATCAGACATTATGTTATGGATTCAGTTGTTATATGATAAGATCATTTAGAATTTACATTTCATGTATGTATGATGATCATTATATTATTTTCAGTTATTGTTGATGATTAGTTAGATGGTTTATTATCTCATGTGTTTTATTATGGATACTTACCCCATACTTGCATGTGTATGGTGTGCATGTTTTCTTATTGTATGGCATTTCTGATGTGGTTAAGGGAGTCATAGTCACCTGCTTAGTCAGGATCTACACGATGCACCACTTCCTTCCATTGCCTGTTTAGCTTAGTACCATATATATTGTGTGTACATGCATGGTTTTTTCTACAGGTTGCAGGTATCAGTTATCGACTTCCCTGAATTTTCAGGATGAGCGTACCCTATTATACTATCTCAATGATAAGAGAGGGGAGATAAATTCTCAAGTCCAAATCCCAAACCCTAAAACCATTTTTCCTAGTGAGTTAGGACAAGTATCAAAGTTGAGTACCCACTGAATGTGTTGGATGACATATTTCATGATTTTTAATCCTTTAGACTGATTTTGTATGAATTGTCCTATGATGGGTTTTCATATTTTATCTTGGAGGTCTATGGTGAATTTTCTATTAGTTAAGTCTCAACAAATAGATTTAATTAATTAATTAATTATTTGAGAAAATTAAATATCATGATCTTTGATATTTTGATTATAATTAATTAAAGGATAATTAATTGAGAGAAAAGAATTAAATAAAAGAAAATTAGAAATTAAAATAAATAATAATTATAAAATACTAATAAATTAATAAACAAATAATAATAATAATAAAAGTTATAAAAATTAAAATAAAAGTTATAAATATTAAAATGGAAGTTATAAATATTTAAATGGAAATTATTTAAAAAGTAAATTGGAGTTATAAGCTTGCATGGGAATTAACACATTTCTCTATTTCTCATGTGTCAACAACACGGGGGTTAGTGCATCAATTAAGCACATGGTGTCTACAACCCTATGGCTCATCAAAAAGGTTGGAAAAGACCCATGCTTAGTTGGTGACACCTTCCAGCGGTTTCTAGAAGCATTCTAGAGGTTTCTTGAGAGCTCTTTATATTCAGGCATTCCTAGAAGCTTAGATAGAGCGTGGATAGCGTGGACAACATGGTCAGCAATTGGAGCATTGGAGGACTTGAGAACTCTGAAGAGGGGAGCTTGCTCTGCGAGTTTTCTAAGGAAGCATGAATTAGCATCAGAATCCGGGTAGATTCTTGTGATTTTACTTATGCTATTTCCGCATCATGCATTCCTGTCTTCTTCATCTCTTCCATATGTCTTCTGAGAAATTTCATATTTCTATTGTATGCATTCTCAATTTGAGTAGTTAATTTGTCTGGGAATTCTATATGCATAGATCTGAAAATAACATGGGGCTAGGGTTGCAATTCATAGTCAAACCCATTAGAATTAATTATTGGAAATTTTGGAGATCAAAGGTCTATAGGAGAATTCTGAAAATTAGAGGTTTTAAATAAACTGTGTATATACATGATTATACAAAAAACTTTTATATATAACTTGATTAAAGTCTGCAAATGCATATATATGTGTGTGTGTGTGTGTGTGTATATATATATACATATATATACTGATTAAGGGCATTTTATTATTTGCAATGATGAAATTTTATTTCAATTTCGAACCCCATCAATGGGGAAATGTTTTATTTAAAACGTTGTAAAAAAAAAATATAAATAATATTGTGTTTTTCGCAAGTGGAAATCCATTTAGGCTGGCGGAGTACCTGCCATCGTAGGTACTGCGATGATAGGGGTACTCCGTACCCGTTGTCGCCATAGTACTCTGCGACAGCAAAGTACAAAGAGCTCATGGCTCTGCGGCGAAGGGAGTAATTGTATTTTTTTTTTTATTAAAATAGTGTCGGATGATATTATATGCACCGCGATTTCCAAATCACAAACAATTTTTATGTGATGATGCGGGTTCAATGGTAATGTAGTAATGTATGATGTTATCAATGGTAGCATTGTATGTTATGATATTATCATATGAACTCAAAGATATATGTTTTAATAGTTATGTGATAAAGTTTTTATGATCAAAGTTGTTATAATTTGATTTGTTTTTGTTGAAACATAATAATAATAAATATTTATATATTATATATATGTGTATATATATTTCAATATATATATATGTATATATGTAATATGTAAATATATTATTAATAATAAATTTAAAATTGTTTGATAAAATGATGGGGACACAACCCAAGAACAAAATGGAACCAATAGAAAGGGAAAACTATATTAACTGAGAAAATAAGCTAGTACAAATAGTGTAGGGAAAATAAACTTCAAAACATGCCCTAAGGGCTTACAATAGCATAAATCTGGAGATAATTTCTCCCTTTTGTACCTCCTCTCAAACTCCACTCTGAACTACCTTTTACAATGCCAAAAATCTCCTTAAATAGACCCCGGAGGGTTAAGGACTAGGATTACATTCTAGAAAGTGCTAGTAGGCATCCACCGACCAAATAGAAGATTCCAGAAGCTGCGTTAGAGGTCGGTGCAAATTTAGAAGAATCTAGAAACGGTAACCGAACTTCCGGGAGGCATAACTTTTTAACCGTAGCTCCGATTGACGAACCGTTTACATTTCCGAAAAGCTCTCGAAGCGCTCTATAGCCCTATGGACCAGCTTTGCTCACCCCCCATTTTTGGCCCTTTTTGAGGTCATTTAATGCCCCTAACCCGTGTTTGAAGCATTCTTAGGAGGTCTCCAAAACTCGAAAAACTGCAATAACTTTCAAACCATGGGGCCTTTTGACCTGATTCTTTTTTTGGAACACTCTAAATAACAATTATATTCATCTGGTCAATTCACACCTTCTAGGTCACCAAAATGATGGCCAAATTGCATGATCCTATTTTTTTGAGATTTTCAAACACACTGATAGTGGAACTGTGAGAGTTGGAACCTTTATTTGACCCAAATGGGTATCCAAAAATGAGAACACATGAAATAGAAACTAAGTCTAAGTACATTTTTTTGGGTGACACAGGATTGCCCTTATACCTCTGGATGCCCCTGCATTAGACACCTAGGGTAGATTGAAAAGTGACCCTATCACTTTATGGATGGTAGAGGAAATCCCAAATGGGAAACCTCAGCTGCTGAAATCCAAGTTGATTCCTTGATCGGTCATCCTTTCCATTTGACCAAATACTCTTCATACTGCCTGTTTCTAGTACTCCTACCCACACGATGATCTAAAATGTCTTCTATCTCCTCCTTCTTAGAAGCAGGAATTGGACATGGCTCTAACACCAGCTCATCATCTGCACCGTCATCATGATACTCTGTTAAATCTGCAATGTTGAAAATAGGAGAAATGTGAATACCATCTGGCAGCGCCACTTCATATGCATTTCCTGAGTCATGTTTCTTCAAAATTTTGCAATGGTCAAATTTCTTCATTTTTAGTTTATTGTAAGTACCAGCTGGAAATCTTTCTTTTCGTAAGTGCACCATAACTAGATCCCCTACTTACAATTCCTTATGTCTTCTCCTTTGATCAGCCCTAGCTTTATATTCTTGATTCATCTTCGTAATGTGTTCTTGAACCTCCTCATGTAGACACTTGATATGTTCAAAAAATTCCTTAGCTTTAGCACTTGTCCTCTCCCCTTGTTCTATCTTCCTCAGCTCTGGTGCAGTCCTTGGGCTACTCCCATATACAATTTGGAATGGTGATTTTCTAGTACTCCTATTTATAGAGTTATTATAAGAAAACTCTGCCTGTGGTAGAATCAAATACTATCCCTTGGGCTTATCGCCAACTAAACATCTCAACAAATTACCCAAACTTCTATTTACCACTTCTATTTGATCATCAGTCTGCGGGTGATGCGTGGAACTAAATTTTAGGTCTGTTCTCAACTTCTTCCATAATGTCCTCCAGAAATACCCCACAAATTTAGTATCTCTGTCAGAAACTATACTCCTTGGAAGACCATGTAGTCTTACCACCTCTTTGAAAAACAAGTCTACAATATGGACAAGATCATGAGTTTTGTGGCATGGGATGAAATGTGCCATTTTGGAGAACCTATCAACCACTATGAATACTGAGTCATTACCCCTTTGTCTCCTTGGCAATCCAAGAACAAAATCCATACTTATGTCCTCCCATGGCCTTGATGGAATAGGGAATGGCTGATATAGACCAGTATTGTGACTAAACCCCTTGGCAACTTGACAAACCTAGAAACTTTGTACAAACTTCTTCACATCCTGTGAAATTTGAGGCCAAAAATAATGTTCTCTAAGAATGGGAATGGTCTTATCTCGACCAAAATGTCCTGCCATCCCTCCACTGTGTTTCTCCTTAATTAGATTTTCCCTTATGGAACTCCTTGGAATGCACAATTGACTACCTTTGAACAACATGCCATCCTGAATCAAATAGTCTAACCACTTGGTGCTATCTATAGCAAAAGGTTCTCTACAAGGTTCTCTAAAAGGTTCTTGAGTTCATCAAACCCAACTACTTCAACCTGCATTACTATAAGTAGTGACTGTCTCCTACTTAGTGCATCTGCAACCCTCTTAGATTTTCCACTTCTATGCTTGAACACAAATGTATAACTCTGCAAGAATTATACCCACTTCATATGCCTCTGATTCAACTTACCTTGGCTATTTAGGTACTGTAATGCCTGATGATCAGTATACAAAACAAATTCCTTTGGCAATAAATAATGCCTCCATTTCTTTAAGGCCTGAACTATTGCATAGAACTCTTGATCATAAACAGAATACTTCTTCTTTGCATCATTCAATTTTTCACTAAAATATGCAATAGGCTTACCTTCTTGGCTTAATACAGCCCCAATAGGGTTACCACTAGCATCACAATTCACCTAAAACACTTTTCTAAAATTTGGAAGTGCCAACACAGGCTATTCAGTCACCTTCTTCTTTAGTAATTCAAAACTTCTCGCAGCTGTTGCAGTCCACTTGAACTCTTTTCTATCCCCTCTTATTGTATCAGTTAGGGGTGCACATATGCCATTGAAATTCTTAATAAACTTCCTGTAAAAACTAACTAGACCATGAAATGATTTTACCTTAGTAGCAGACCTTGGAGTAGGCCATTCCAAGATGGCTTTTACCTTCTCTAGATCCATTTTGAGACCTTCAGGTAATATAACAAACCCTAAATAGACTAACTCCCTTTTTTCAAAGACACACTACTTTAGATTAATTAATAGTTTCTCTTCCCTTGGCCTTTCAAGGACACTATGAATATGCAGTAAATGTTCTTCCAAAGTCTTGCTGAAAATTAAAATATCATCCAAATAGACAATAAATTTTTTTTCCAAGAACTTAAGCACCTCATTCATGAGCCGCATGAAGGTGCTCGGGGCATTCGTCAATCCAAAGGCCATGACTAACCACTCATAAAGACCCTCCTTGGTCTTGAAGGCTATTTTCCACTCATCTCCTTCTTGAATCCATATTTGATGATAACCACTCTTCAGATCTATCTTTGTGAAGTGCTGAGCTCCAGTCAAGAAGTCCATAAGATCATCCATCCTTGGTAAAGGAAACTGGTACTTGATGGTTATCCTATTTATAGCTCAAGAATCTATACACATCCTCCACTCTCCATCTTTCGTTGGTGCAAGTACTACATGTACTGTACATGGACTTAGGCTCTCTCGAATCAAGCCCTTCCTCAATAGCTCCTGAACCTATCTATTTAGCTCCTCTATTTCAGTAGGAGTCATCTTGTGAGTAGCCTTGTTAGGCAAACTAGCTCCTAGAATCAGATCTATCTGATGACCGATTTGCCTTACTGGTGGCAATCCATCTGGAACATTATCAGAGATAATATCGCCAAATTCCCCTAGTAAATCTAAAACTTCAAATGGTATTTCACTACTACCTTCTTTATCTTTCCTAGGAATCAAAGCATAGCACATATATTGATGTTTCATTCCATCTAAAAACTTCCTTCCATCAATAAGACAAATCCTAGCACTGCTACATACCTTTTCACCTTCCTTTTTCATGGGCTTCAATTTTTGGCGAACTCCATCCTTTTTCAGAGAGTATGTGTTTGCATGTCCATCATGTACTACATGTCTATCAAACTGCCATGGTCTACCCAACAATAGATGACAAACATCCATGTAAATAACATCACAGAGAACTTCATCATGGTAACTCCCAATTTTGAATTTTACTAAACATTGTTCACTTACGAGGACCTTATGATCATCTTTTAACCAAGAAATCTGATAGGGCTGGGGATGTTTCTCCCTCTTGAGCTTCAGCTTAGAGACCATCTCTTCTGATACCAAGTTATCATTGCTACCACCATCAATGATCACATCACAACATTTATCCTCACACTTGCATCTCGTACGGAACAAACTCCTCCATTGTCCTGGTTCATTCTCACCACTTAGTAGGACTCTTTCATTTACCAAGGTCTCTCCTCTTTTTGCATCCTCTGAATGTGATGATTGTGCATCCTCATCCACATGAGCAACCCTAGCTTGGCCCTCAGTTCTCCTATCTGTCCTTCCTTATCATTGAGGGCATTAAAAGGCATGATGACCTTCTTCATTGCAATGGAAATAGGTACCACGAAAGCCTCCTCTTCCTTGTCCATGTCCCCTACCTCTTCCTCTCTGATTTCCAAAGTCTTGATCACAGGAGCGGTTGAAACACTCATTCCTCTGGTTCCTACTAGTACCCTCATCTTCATTTTTCTTTTGAGTTTCATTATGGCCTCCAGATGATCTACCGCTTCCCCTTCCTCCTTGACCGTGCCCTCTTTGTCTTCCTTCAAACCTCTTATTTAGCTTCTCTTTAACTCATAGGGAAAAATGGTATGCCTCTTCAACGTTGGTCATTCTTACCAGACTTAATTCCTCCTGGATGCTAGGTCACAACCCACTGACATAACGAGCAACCTTCTCCTTATTTCCTTCTACATGTCCCGCTCTAATCAAGAGTCAGTAAAACTCCTCTATATATTCTTGGACTAATCTTCTTGCTTGCTTTAACACATGCATCTTCTTAAATAGATCCATCTCATAGTCCACAGGAATGAATTGCTTCTTCAATTTGTCCACCATGCGATCCCATCTTGTGATCTTATCCTTTCCTCTTCTATTTCTTTCCAATTAAACCTCTTGCCACCAGATTTTGGCATGGCCTTTTAGTTTGGCCTTTGCAAACTTAACCCTATCTGGGTCCCTGATATCCTCATACTCAAAGTATTCTTCCAGTTCATTGATCCAATCGATCAACTCATCTAGTTTCAGATTTCCTGAAAATACACCCACTTCAATTGTGGGTCTTTTCCCAAACTTAGTAATGGCTCTAAAAAGCCTTTCCTCTACATGATTTAGAACTTCGCCATCAAATTCCTCTTCTGGTCCCATTAATTCTTCTTCATTGTCATCTTCACTGTTGTCACCTACGACAACATTTGCTCCTCTACGGAGCTCTTGTTGCAATGCCTGCACCTACCTTTGGAGGGCTCTAACCTCCTTAGGATTAATAGCTCTAGCCCTTCCACCATGCTCTCTTCGTGGAGGTATCTTCTAACTCGAACCCACAACCACACAGTCCTAGTGCAAACTGCCTCACAGTCGGCGCTCTGTCTACACACTCAGGAAAATTCGCTCTAATACCACTTGATGGGGACACAGCCCAAGAACAAAATGGAACCAAGAGAAAGGGAAAATTATATTAACTGAGAAAATAAGCTAGTAAAAATAGTGTAGAGAAAATAAACTTCAAAACATGCCCTAAGGGCTTACAATAGCATAAATCTAGAGATAATTTCTCCTTTTTGTACCTCCTCTCAAACTCCACTCCGAACTGCCTTTTACAATGCCAAAAATCTCCTTAAATAGACCTTGAAGGGTTAAGGATTGGGAGTAAATTCTAGGAAGTGCTAGTAGGCATCCACCGACCAAATAGAAGGTTCCAGAAGCTGTGTTAGAAGTTGGTGCAAATTTAGAAGAATCCAGAAACGGTAATCGAACTTTCGGGAGGCATAACTTTTTAACCGTAGCTCTGATCGACGAGCCATTTACATTTCTGGAAAGCTCTTGAAGCGCTCTATAGCCCTATTGAGTAGCTTTACTCCTCCCCCATTTTTTGGCCCTTTTTGAGGTCATTCAATGCCCCTAACCTATCTTTGAAGCATTCTTAGGAGGTCTCCAAAATCCAAAAAACTGCAATAACTTTCAAACCGTGGGGCCTTTTGACCTGATTCTTTTTCTGGAATGCTCTAAATCACAATTACATTCATCTGGTCAATTCACACCTTCTAGGTCACCAACATGATGGCCAAATTGCATGCTTCTATTTTTTTGGGATTTTCAAACACACTGATAGTGGAACTATGAGAGTTGGAACCTTTATTTGACCCAAATGGGTATCCAAAAATGAGAACACATGAAATAGAAACTAAGTCTAAGTACATTTTTTGGGTGACATAGGATTGCCCTTATACCTCTAGATGCTCCTACATCATAAAAGATTTAAGGATTCATTTTTATAATGACGAATTATTTTATAATATTATAATTTGACTATTAAGATTTAATTGATAGTTTTAAATTATAAAATATGTAAAGTATATGAAATTTAATTGGAAGTTGGTGGGGAACGATTTTAATAAAATATTATACTAGAAATTGGATCCATCCAAAAATGGTCCTCCATTTATTCTTTTAACTTGGAAATGTAAACCGAGATTTTTGTATTTAAATTCAAATTTGAAAACTTAGCAAAACCCAAACATGTGTTTACATTGTGTATTCCTTATGCTAATGTTTTGGGTTTTGGGTTGACTAGTGTTGACCAGTATAGGATGTCTACCAGAGGCTTTGGGGTTATGTGATTGTGATGTCATGATGATGTTTTATTCTCGATCTTTATAAAACCAACCATGATTATGTGATGGAATGCTCTATGTATTGGTTGTGATTACTGATTGTTAAAGTTGAGATTCTTATGTTTGAGACCCTTGACTTAACCATTATTTTTGGTCATCGATTAGTTATCCTTGGTTATATTCTAGTCGCCATGATGGGACTGAAATGTGGATTTATTCTTAATGATGTCATGTTGTGACATGTTTGACTCAACCATTTTTGGAGTCTTCGATCAGTATGATTGAGACATATTTTGGTTATTGAGAACCAATGGATACTTTGATTATCAGTGATACTTCAGTTGCCAATAGAGAGCTGTTGTGGTCATGATTTTCTATGGATATTGCTCATGGAGATTTGATGCTTTTATGCATATTTGATGATTTTATCATGGATATTTGATTATTCTTATTGTGGATATTTGATGATTTTATTATGTATTTTCTTTGGTGATTTTGATTATTTATGATACCATGAGCATTAGGGTAGGATATCTGCATATAGTGTCAGGAAGTGGCTTGCAATGGGGGTCGGGGCCCTAAGAGGCTTCCTAGGTAACTCATTGTAAGTTGGATTAATAAGTGATAACATTCACACTTAATACTAACTGAATGAACCTAAAAAGATAAGAGTTTTGGTTCTCGCCCATGCCTTGAGTGCTTGTATAGGCTAGGATGGGAGTAGTGAGAACGCATGGTTGCAACCTTGCATTCCATAGTATACCTTGTCAGTATGAGAGGATACTAGTGGACACATGAGATATGTATGGACCCATGGAGTTTAGCTAATTGCTAGGGTAACTTGTACGAGATAAATGCAATGAAAATTTTTTGCTTGCATAGTAGGTTCCTACATGTCATTGTGTGCCTTTGGGAAGTAGATGTCTATTTTGTGATTGGAACCTTTGAGTTAGTATACTTTTAGGATTCTTGGACTTTAGAGACTTGTTCTATGTGATTTTGATAGCATGTTTGGGACTTGAGATTATCTCCTCAACACGGTGGGAGTGGACCACTTAGGTACCATGCGGTCGGGTGGTAGTGTATTTTCCACTCTTATCATTTGAGTTTCATTGAGACATCGTGGCTGAAGCGTCCTTCGTGATGGTGGATATGTATCCTTTCATTGATGATTAGCATATGTTAGATGATGTTATTTTATGCTTATATTTGCATGTTAGATTACTTCTACATATGATTTTGTATTTATTAGGAGTGACATTCCTACTATGTTAATGCCGATGATCTCTTTGGTGATTTGGGATGTTACGCATGGAGGGATGGCTAGGGCCCACGATGGTCTAATGACGCTATTAACGGTTGGGAGGAACTGTGCACTTAGTTTATTTGTTTGATATTTATGATGGATGTATATGACTTCTATGATGATGTATCATGTGTATCATGTGATTATCTTTACTTTGATATATCATGGATTAGAATAGAGTGATGTACTATATTTCACATATGTATATCCTTTTAAGCCTTCATACCTTGCGACATGTACAGTGGATGATTGTGCATTCTGGAATGTAATTTATAAAGGACATTTGTAAAATGGACTTATCATTATTATTTCATGTGGATGTTGTACTATATGGAAGCATGTATGTAATTCACGTTAAGGTATCTTAAAGAATGTAATCTGTTAAGTATGTTATGTTTATTTTTAGATGGACATTGCTATTGCTTCCGTTATTGTGAATAAGTTATATGTGGTATTTACTTTCATGTAATTTTTTATTTTTTTAAAAAAATGTTACTGAATTTAGTGAAATTCTAGGTTAATTATTTGGATCCCTTGGCGGGGTATTATAGCACTTCCAATTGAAACTCTAGCTCTACTATTGAAAATGACATGTGGGGTTGTAGATGGCCTATTTGAAGCTTCTAATTTTTTCAAAGAATTTCAATCAAAACTTAATTAAGAAGTTTTGATTGAAACTAGCAAGCCTAAGACCAAGGTTAACAAACCCCATCCAGGCTTGGTGGTTTTGATAGAAACTATGTGGCACCCAAATTTTCTATCGAGACTAGATGCATAATTTGTTTTGATAGAAATTATATAATTTCTATTGAAAATTTTATAAAACTTTCTATCAAAACTATGAAAATGAAAATTGATGGTTGCATAATTTTGGAGGTATCTCTTCCTCTAGAAAAAGTGTAATCCACTATTGTGGGTTCAGCCTAGGCTAATGTTTTCCTTGGATCATGTATCACTTAAACAATTTAGCATCGAGGTCCTTATGATTTGAGTCTCAGCCTATATTTATGTATTACATTTTCTTGTTCATGGAAAATGTGATTGATCATGTTGACATGTTTCTTATGAAGGCTCTATATATTGAGTTATTTTTCACTTTTTGTAGGAGGATTGGTGGGTATCACACTCTTGATGGTTAGAAGGACCTAAAACTTTTGATTTTATTTGTTAAATAGGTATGTGTGGCTGGCATGTTGATTGTTGTTTTTCCTTCTTGCAACACTTCCACTAGCAACTATGCCATAACCTTGAGTCAACATCAAAAATTATCATTGGTATAAATCATATGTTCATGAAGGATTTTCTTTTAAATCAGTGGATGAGCCACTAGGCTAGACAAACCAAAGAGCATAATGAATAATGAAATGTATTTTTAGATCTACTTTTTACTTAGGTGAAATATCATTATCTAATGGTTATCTAACATAATTTTTAAGCTATAGCTCATAAGTTGTGGTCATGAAGTGCTTATATATATTTTCATTGCACTAGATCAAACAACATATTAATGTACATGATGCATTATAAGTAATAAGAATGGTAATGACATTTGTATAGAAGTATGATTTAAATTATATTTTATTTTTAAATTATAAAAGAAAAGAGGTTAACCACTAAATATGTTGATTAAGTGGTGTTGTTGTTATTGTTGGTGTCCCCGTCGAGGTTCAAACTTTTGTTGAGCTATTGTGATCACAATATAATTTTTCATATTCTATTTTTTTTGTGAATTATCACGGCTATATCTTTTTTCATCCTCTATTTTTATTTTTATCACTTCAAAAACAAATTCTTAGTGATATTGATTAATGAATTTATAGGTTGCATGATTTTATAAAGCACTTCTAGATTTACATCAATAGACATTCATAGGGAGAATAGGGATGAACCAATCCTAGGTTCATGCTTCTAGTCTACCTCTAAGACTTAATATGTCTTACTAGATCATCAAGTAAACCTATAGAATCCCATTTAAGCAAAGATCTCCCAATCCCAAACCCCACTCCACCATCTTGATCAATCTTCACTTCTTGCAATCTGCTAGGTTCATCCTGAGGCTTCCCGATCATACGAATATTTTTTTAAGCGGAGCGTAAAGGTCTTTTGTTCTTTGAAAGAGGTATTATGGGGATATGAGTAAGCAATTGAATGAAAGGGTAGAGAGGTATTGAGTTATGATTTATGCATATACGTTTCAATGGATAGCATAAGGGCATAATACCTAAGCATGGTGTAAAGCATGATCTGAAAGGGTGCATGAAAGGATTTACGATTCTATGGGTAAAAGGATTCCATAAGAACAAAAGTAAAGTTCAAATATGATTAAGTGCATACATTTTTTTGAGCTCGCGAACAACTATAAAGCCATGTTTCAGCAGTAAAAGTGTCGAGTGGGACCTGTTGAGTCGTCAAATGGGCCCTGGTGCAAGTGAATTAGATGAAGACACGACATCCATGTTAGATGGGCCCAACCCACATGGCATACAACTTAAGGTCTAAATTTTGCATGCGCACAAAATCAATAGCAATGCTATTTTTTGATTTTCTAAGATCAAATCTAGTTCATGATACTTCAAAAGGGCAGTTTTGTCATTACGCCATTATGATTGCAAGCTAAGCATATGAACGAAGAACCTTTTTATCCTTTCTCTATGGTTACAAGTTGAGTTTTAGCGTATAAGCATAAAAGGGTAGATAAAGGAGATGAAGAGAAATCTATATGCTTCTATGAGAAAGGGTAAAAGTAAGAGCGGGATATCATCTAAGAAGGCTCTTTGAGGTTACAAGGTAAAGGAAACTTGTAAGGCCATAAAGGAGAAACAAAAGAGGTACAAAGTATAACAATGCTATGGGTAAAGATAAGAACATATGATCGAAGGATGAATTTTGAAGTCTTACGATATCCCAGGTAATGAAGTAAGCAGAGCAGCATAAAGGAGATTTTTAGGGTTTTTGTTGATATGTGTGCATATGAGTGTAAAAGGTAGAAAAAAAAGCCTTAGCAAGGGTTTTATGCTCATATGAGGAATAGTTGAATTGTAAGAACAGAAGTATCAAGTGAAAAGGTTTGAGGTCATACGGGGTAAAGGGCATCGTAAGAATGTAAAGGGGATTTTTAGTATAGTGCCAAGACATCATTACGTTCTTATGATTAGGGTATACTAAAGCATCTCAGAGTAAACATAGAAATTCATCAAGGGTATCTTTGGTGTTATGAAGATTGAAGGTTTGACTCAACATAAGAATGGGAGACTACAATTTGAAAGAAAGCATCTAATGTGTCATGCCAGGTAAGCAGGAAAGACAAAATTTCCATAGCCAAGTAAAATAGAGCTTTGAAAAGTACATTAGAATCAAATTTCACAATTGATATACCTTAATGACAACTTGCATGAATCGTTTTAAAGCTTGTGCATGCTAAATTTATTGAAAAA
This sequence comes from Cupressus sempervirens, assembly GCA_028749045.1. NCBI lineage: Eukaryota > Viridiplantae > Streptophyta > Pinopsida > Cupressales > Cupressaceae > Cupressus > Cupressus sempervirens. Next base: position 684,956,158 of record CM053787.1, read on the forward strand.
GTTGGTAGATGCATGATTAAAAGATCAATGGTTTAATTAAATAACAGAATATTTGCCACTTTGAAGAATTCATTTTCTATTCCATTCTAAAATCTACCAATTGCTGAGTTTTATGTATCCTGTGTAAAGAGTCAAGAGCATACTTATAGAGAATATGGTAGACAAGGAAGCTAAAGAAATGCATGAAGAAGAAGTTGAAGTTGAAGACAAGGGTGACAATGTTGTAGAGTTCACACCTAAAGGAAAAAGGAAGAAATCTGCTGCTAAGACCGAGAAGAAGTCAAGGGTTAGAAAACCAAATAAGCATGTTTACGATTGGCTGAAAATTCTCCCAGGATCATCTAATGCAATTTCAGCAAATGATGATGTTTTCCAAGACCAGTATGTTTTTGTTCAATATGTTGCATGCCCTAGAGTGACTGGCTATGATCTTTTTATGTACTTCTATCAGAATAGAATATAAAATGTGCCAGTGTGTAACCCATGGAACAAAAATATCAAAAAATTGATATTTCTAGAGATATTCATTGATGTTGATTTGTTGAAAGCCCTGATGAATTCCTATAATCCAATAACTAGAACATTCCATAGGCATAATGTGAGTATACTATGCATGTTGGACAGAACTTCTTTTGTTGAGGCCTTTGGATTAATGGGAAAAATGGATGTACCTATTGACATTGTAGATTTGTAGGGAAAGCTTGGCAGGAATAAAACACACTTTGTGAACAATTTTATGCTACTAGATATTCCTTACAAGGTTAAAAAGGTAGGGTTACTTCCAAAAAAGGTGGTGGATTTTTTTCCTTTGAGTAGATTTAAGAATTATTTTAAAAAAATAGTGTATGGGTTGCACAAAGTGATGGTGCAGAGGATTGTGTGTATGGTTCCCTTTTTCTAATGGCATGTAATATACAGAATCCTTTCCACCACAAGGAGTATGATTATGTAGCCTTCATCATTGACAGTATGCACATCTAGATTTTCAATGCAAAGAAGGGAGAGATGAAAGACTTCAAGTTCCACCATTATTCACTACTGATGCACATTATTCTATATAACAACATTGGATACATCAGCAAGGACTTCATTGACCAAACCTCTAATGAATTTGGTGAATTACCTATGCAACTCTAGACTCATATTTGGCACAAGGATTTCTATTATTCAAATGCCCTTGTGTTCTTTAATTTGTTTAGTTATGTTATTATGAGGATGGTAGACCACAGATTTTTCAGAGCCCCAAATGTTTTGAAACCTTTTCTTAAACCTACTTTCCTAGATGAGAAAAATAGGATAAATCAAAATTCAGGGGACATCTTTTTGTTTAAGGAATGCACATTGATTAGGGTATATGCATGTCCATAGCCTCCTCATATTTTACCCAAATATGTACTCCCCAGATTGGCCATTATTGAATTCTTTTGGCAATTTCTATTAATGAACAAGGAAATTATCCCTCCTACCTTACACAAGCCTGCATTTGTTTGTAAAACTTTTAAAATAGGGGATTTTGAAATTGGAAAAAATGCATATGAGGAATTGATTGAGTATTTGAGCCAATATAAATTTTCTACTAGGCCATATAGGATGTATGACCCTGAAAATCATATTACCAATGAGGTCAAGGCCATTAGGGGATATGTCCTATCTCCAAGCAAACCTATTCTTGTCACGGATTTGATTGCAAATATAGTAGTAGTAGGGGAGGCTGATGAGCTACTTGAAAAGTATGGTGAGATTAGGAAGGTGGAAGAGACTTTGAGGAGAAAAAATCCTGATTTTAAGGGTTTTTACATAGAAGTTCCCTATCCTAAAAATTTAAAGAAAATGGTGGAGACTTTTGACTACATTATGTCCTAAATGCTGCATGAACCAGAAGGAGAAGAGCCCACTATAAATAGGGAATCACCTAAACTAGATGTGCAGGTGGAGGTTGAGTTAGAAGAATAACAACCATCAACCTCAACATGGGTCCCTAAGGGAAATAAAATACAAAAAACAATGCATATCCTGGAGAAGGTAGTGAGTAGAGCTTTGCAGGTAATCCTAGGAAATGATGAGTATTTTTTCAAAATTAGGAAAAATTACCTATACCAATGAGCTACTGAAGCAGGAAAGGCTTCCACTTATTTACAAATTGTCGCTTCAAGGCTGGATGACAGGCTCATCCAATCTAAAAAATTTATAGAAGATGATGATTTTATTAAATCATCAAAGTTTAAAATTTTCTTGTATAAAATAAAACAAAATGAGCTCACTTTGAGCCTTATGCCAGGAGAAGTCCCTAAGAAGAATAAAGAACTAGTGGACAAACTGCTTGCATATGATCCAAAGACTAAAACAATGACTCCTGTAGAGGCTAGCGAGTTGGTACATAGGAGTGGTATGATTCTTATACCACATTGGGATATTGAAAGGGCTTTTTTTTTGGATCAAATGAGAAGATAAGAAAAAGCTATTAGTTATGAAGCCTCTAGTAGTGAGGGTTTTAAAAGAGGGTTAGGGTTTAATATAGACACAAAAACCCTAATATTTTGGATTGTGGCCCCTGAAACTAAAAAGCCCAAATTGATGGATATAGAGGAAACTACACAAGGCAACATGATTGTGTGGACTTTGGAGAACACTAATGGGAAAGAAATCTCCAGCTTAGTCAAACACTTTGCTCTCATGAATGAGGTAAAGGTGGATGAAATTGAAGACAAGCTAGCTACAGTGTATAATGAATGTTTAGATATAAAGAAGTTGTATGAAGAAGAGCTCAAGATGAGCCATGTGCAAAAACAAAAGATAGAAGAGTTGGAGGGGAAGATACAAAATTTAGAAGCAGAAATAGTACCAAGGAAGCTTTAGAAGTAGAACATGCACCAAGGTAGGAAATATAAGGAAGGCACACTATAGAAGAAAAGACCCAAATAGAGGAGATACCTATAGGGTTAATAGTGCTAGTGCATGTGGTTAGTGTGGAGACATGAGCTTCCCAATCTGATAGTACCACCAAGAAAAATGCTTTGATAAATGTATTAAATCATAGAATAAGAACTCTGAAAAGAATATCTCAAGATGAATATAATGCATTCATAAATCTACAATCTGTAGAATAGGTATGCAAGGATGCAATTGGATGGCTTGAATCTATTTTTCAACAATGGGGGCCATATATGAAATTCTTTGATAGGTTGATACTCTTGTTAGCCAAGAAGCCATATCTCCTAGATAAAGTTATTACTGTGAAGGAAGGTATGGATAAAGTGAAAGACTTATTGCAAATTTTCATAGGGAAGCTAGCAGTAATTCAAAGCAAAATGAAAGTGCTAAAAAATGGTTTTTATTCTTTAATTCTTTTTGTAACTAATTCTAATGACAAAATAAAGGATTTCAATAAATGGTCTAATTCTTTTGACCATATTGTATACTTTCCACAAGTGGCACCCACTTTTTAGAATGATATTGATGAGTATGTTTTGAATGAACTAATTGATACCCTATTCAAGGTTGAAACTGAAATGAATAGGTTTTCCATAGAAGGAAGGGTGATTACTGATGCTAGGTTGCAAAAAACTATTGGTGAACTAACAACAGTCAAGGAATCTGAATGGTCCACCAAAAGAGAAGTATTTGTCTAGGAAGTGATTGCAAAAATCAAAGCTATACCAATAGGGAGCAATTAAAGAAAAAGAAAAAATTAAAGATCTTATACTGCAGCTGTCATCTGCAAATATTTTTTGTTTCTTTTTGAATTAAGCTGTCCAGATATTTTTGAAAAAGGTTGATGTACTCATTTTTTTGAAAGGACAACTGTCAATCATGTTTTCCCTTTTCTTGTTGCAACTCATGCCTATATAAATGATTTTTCAAGAAAATGAGAGGGTTCAAATTTTGTATAATTTTTAGTCTTTTGAGAGAATATAGTCAGTCCAATAGTGTTTAGTTGTTTTGAGTTTATTTCTAGTTGTACTTTCTGATGATATATAGAAATGACATAATCAGTAAGGTATTATGGGCTTTCCATTATATTGGTCATTGTATTAGTCATCTAAAAGGATAATACTAAAGGGTATTTACTCTATATCTGTGTCATCAATTTCTATCTCCATTTTATGGGTTTATCTACTTTGAAGTCATTTAAATAAGGTTTAAATTGACTAAATGCAATCTAGATGCATTGTATATTAATTTCATTGTTGCTTTTAATTCAAGGAATTATAGAAATGCTTTAGTGAATTAGTAGGGCTTATGAGTTTATGAGAGGGATACTTCATAAGAATGGGAATGAGTGATTACAATTAATTCATTCATTTAAAAGTTATTTGAAATATATCTCCTACCAATAGTCAATTTTTTGCCCGATGGATAACGCACTAGTCACATAAGTTAGAAGTGAACAAGGATGAATTTTTCTACTGCATATCAAACCAATTATGAAATCAAAATCATTTTCCATTCCATTTTGTTCAAATTTATAAATAGTCATCACTACTCATTTATATCCATTCTCTGAGTCTTAGGTAGCTACTATTTCCAGGAATATTTGTAAATCCTTGGAGAGTAATGACTAGATCTGCTAATAAGGGATGCATACAAGTTTGAGAACATTAAAAGAAGTGAAGTAAATTAATCATGTGTTAGTGGGTAATAGATGAGAATCAGAATGAAACCAAAGGAATCTCTACATTGCAGTTTGCATTAGAATCATCCCTAGGTATACCCACTGTGGTTTTTCAGAGCCTAAAGAGTAGAAAACCATTTTTGGTTTTGTTTAAGTTGGGTCAAGGTGGTTTATTCCTATAATTGCTACTAGGAATTAGCTAATCCTTAGATTGCGTGAGTAATGTCACTGTGATATTGAGCATTTTGTTGCTCAATAGTTTGAAACACCAACACAATACACTTATTTTTTATTCCAAAATAACTCACTGTGATTGTGCTTCCTACTAATTTCACACTTTCCCTTCAAAATGGGGCTACAAGAAAGAGTCTGAATTAGTCCTCTTGTTCCTACAAATTAAGGATTTTCTCAAATTTTCTCCACTAAGAGTTCCAAACTATCTTCATAGACGCCTATTCATATTAGGACTACTTTTAAAATTCCTAGGTTTTAGACCCCAGAACTACCATATAGTACCTTTGCTGAATTTGAGGGTTTTGAGGATTTTAAAGGTCAATATGTTCTTTGGACTTTTTAGGTACCTTAAAGGATTGGTAACACCTTTTTGCTTCTACCCAAGGGATCTTCTCTTACTCCCTTTCAATCTCCATGTTCACTTTTCAAGAAATCTCAACAACCTTGCAAATAATAAGCTCTACAATCTCATTATTCCCTAGTCAGGCATGCTCTGGATCACCTAGGGTAAGAGCTTAAAAATGCTTCCCAGACCTTTAAGGGAACTTCCTTCTACCAAGAGGAAGTACATCATGTAAACTCACTATCCCCAAATGTCTGTAAATTTCCTATAGGGGGATAGTGAATTACATCATTTCTAATGCAAACTACCTAGAACAAGACAATAAACTAGCTATAAAAGAAAGATTTTTAAAACAATGAGACAAAGTACAACCAAGACTGACTTATTGAAACAAAAATGTTCTAAAAAAAACTATCTATAATTCCAACTAGTAAAACACTCAAAAATAATGTTAAAAAACCTTCCACACTCACTATTTCAATCTTTTAAAAATCAAAAATCATGCTACAACTTATAGTCCATACACTGACATGTGACATCTACCAACTTTAGGGTTTGAGAAGCGTATATATGTCCTCCTAGGTCTTTATCCTTCATATTTAGGGCTTTCATCAGCCTCCTCCATGTTTTGAAAGGAAAATAATCATTTTTCTCAAAATTGCAACATATCTTACATAGAAACTTTTGTAGTTTTTCTTGTTTGCAACTTTTAACACCTCCTACTTGCTAATTTGGCCATCCCTTAGCTTTTCCATGCTAGGGATCCTTCCCTAGGCTAGAGGCCTATTCTCTAGGTCACTTATTTCTCTAGGGCAAGGCATACCTTGATTCTAATGACATTCAATGACTTCTTACACCCTAGTTATTGTTTCCAAAACACAACTATGTCCTCAAACCCTTATTATACTTACAAAGGCTCTCCTGGAACATATCACAAAAAAATTTAAAATGGTGAGGGCCCTATGTTACAAGGTACCCCTACATGATACACTAGTACAAAAAAAAATTTGTGACTAAAAAAACACTAAAAATTGTATATATGTGAATAAAATTAGTCAAGTGATTAATTTTTTTTTTATCCAATCATTTATAACCCTACAAAATATACTACTAAGTGATTTTAGTCACTAATTTTGATCTATCACTAAATTATACTACTAAATATATTACTTATTTAGTAGTATAATTTAGTCACAGATCAAAATTAGTGATTAAAATCACTTAGTAGTATATTTGATAGTGCTATAAATGACTCGATCTTAACTACTATTAGTCACTTGACTGATTTTTGGTAGCATATTTAGTAGTATATTTTAGTCACAAATCAAAATTAGTGACTAAAATCGCTTAGTAGTATATTTAGTACTATTATAAATCACTAGATATTAACTACTATTAGCCACTTGACTGATTTAAGTCAATATTTTTTATCATTGATTTAGTCACACATTTAGTCATATAATTAATACTATATTTAATCACATATTTAGTCATAAATTTGAAAGTTGATTTAGTCATATATTTAGTTTTATATGTAGTGATCTATTTGGTCACATAATTAGTATATTTAGTAGTATATTTAGTTATAATAGGGCATGATGGAATTGAACCACCATCCTCCTACTTTAAAAGCAAGTGCTCTTCTATTGAGCTGATACCCTTTGAAGAATAATCATACAATGTGTATAGCATTGTATGAGTATATTTTCTAGCATATTTAGTAGTATATTTAGCTATAATAGGTTATGTGTAGCATTAGGAGTTCCAAAGCTAGATGACTTGAAGTTGTTTTCAATCCTATCTTTCATTATATCAAGTATTGCAAGGAGTACACTAGAAGCTGTGCCTTTCTCAAATCATTTAGCTTGCAATATCTATGTAGCAAGTGCTTGCATTTGGGTACAATCATTTCTCTTCCACTTATGATTTTAAGTATTGTCTTAATTATTGATGTAACATCACCAAGGTCATGCATAAAAAATGTGGTTGGATCTATAAATTCTACATCCACCCTTTGACCATGCAGTTACATAAAATAAATGCTTATTTTTTAAGGAAAGAACAGATGAACAATTTTGATTATAAAGTATTTTTCATTTTAAAATAAAATGGTGAATACTAAGCCCACATGAAATTGTTCATAGATAAGCCACAAAAGAGTTTATTTTTAGGAGTAATAGTATCCAAAAGGAAGTAAGTGAAAATGTATCAGGAACACTAAAACAATAATCACTTATATAGGAAAATTCAAAATTTTCCTTGCAACCACATCAATGAGCACAAATAAGCATGTGAAGTGTTCCATAGGCATGAATTATATTTCTATTGTTAAAATAAATTATCTTTAAAAATTGGACAACTAATTCCACCCACATTCTTTGGAGGTGACAACTTGTAAGATTCCATGTCAAAGAGGCTAAAGGGGTTTTATACATTATTGAAAACATAGTTGCTCTATTTTGTTGGTTAACACAAAGGTCCAAGTAAAAATTCATATCAAAATTTTAAGTACCAAATTACTATTATATTTTACTACTATGGTCCACATGGAACATCATATAAAAGGAAACTCACAGTTGATGATTAAGGTTGAACAAGTTACTGAGGTGGTTGTAGTTGAGGCTAATGTTGTTGCTAGGTCTACTAAAGCTGTGGCTGCTATTGTGCATTGGACTACTGCATTTGAGGTTGTTTTTGTTGTTCAGGTTGTAGCATTTGAGGCTTTTGTTGTTGATGAGGTTGTTGTAGTTCTAGCCAAGGATGTTGTAGTTTCTTTTGTTGCTCAATTTTTTTTAGCATGACTACTAGTTGCAAGATAACATAAATTGGAAACCATAAGAAACTGTATCAATTTTTTTTTTAAATGATAGCATTTTAACTTAAATGAGTGGCCCCTATTAAGCAAGTTGCATAGTCTAAATGTTTAACATTAATAAAAAAGTTTCAAGTGAAGCTAACAAGATTAAATAAAAGAATGTTTCTTAATACCTTTCTTTTGCATGTCACACTATTATAATAATATAGGTATCCCAGTGGAGAAGTATGTCCTATCCAAAAACAATTGAGTAGTGTAGAACTAGGGGCACTAACTGGTGCAACAACTATAGTAGTGTATAGTGGCTATGGTGGCTATTTCTGATAATGCAAGAGAAACGGGTATGAATCTTTTGAACAATGCCCGCAATAGCATGATCGAAAACTTCAAATCAATTAAATGGCTTTTCCATGAGCTTGAGGATGTCAGAGATAGGGTTTCCCAAATGGAAAAAATTAAGAGCAAGACAGGTGCTGAAAGCCAAGGCGACTGGAACAGCTGGGAGACTCTGATGGAGAGGAGAGTAAAAAATATTGAGAACTACAATCACAACCTGGCTAGTCAAATGATCTCCCTCCTCGCTTCGATCAATGACAACATCCTCTCTCTCTTGGATAATCTCAAAGACAGGAACCAGATGGAGGAAGATGATAAACAGAATAGAGACAAAGATAGGCTGGATGTGGATAAAGCCAAGGACAGCACTATGGAGTAGGATTTGACAAACACCCAGGATCATAAGGTAGAAGAGCAACAAGAGTGTGCCGAAGCTGCCCAGACCATGCTCGAGATGGAGAAGTAGTCTGCTAGGTTTGGTCTCTGTCCTTTGGTTTTTGTTTCGCCTGGCTTTGGCTTTTTGTCTAGTCTCCTTTTTTTCTAGTTGATTCTCTGGCCTTTTTAGTGGGCAGCTATTTCGGGTTGGGCCTTTGGGCTTATTTTCAGCCGTAAGGATTATGATTTGGCTGGGCAATTTTTTGCTTATTTTCAGCCTTTCTTGTTGTTAAACTTATGGGTTTCAGGACCCCTTAAAACCTGTTTACCTTATCAAAAACAACTATAGTAGTGTTGGTTTCAAAAGATAGAAACTGTGCTTGTGGAGCTAGTTGTCACAATTTCTTACAATTGTGCTAAGAATGTCCATGTCTTTATCAACAACATATAACAATGTTAATACTATACCACATTAATAGTCCTAAATAAATTAACAACTAAGTGATAGATGCATTACTAACTTTTTGCAGTCTAGCTTATTATATTGGAGCCACTTGAGAATAACCCTAAAAAATGAAAATCATGAATAAGTATTCTTAAGATATTTCACATTTAGTCAACTAGTTTGAGTCATTATATTTATGAACAATGTTTAACCTAAACTTTCTTTTCCTGAGGCTACATCAAGAGTGGTTGTTGCTGGGATTGAGTTGAGGCCTGTGCTAAAGGCGCTAGTACTAGAGGTGATTGGATCTGCTATTGAAACAAAAGGCATTCTTAAGGTTGAATATTATTCTATGCAACATGCACCTACTATTGTAATATTTGACTATAGGGCTTTTGTTGTGATAGTTGCTACACTGGCTATTGTTATGATAGTTGTTACACCAGTTGCTATTGTGATAGTTGTTAAGCTAAGGGATATATGTTAGATACTGACATGCTAGGATGAATCTATTGAAGAGAGGAAAAAACATTTGGCTAGATTAGAGACTAAGAAATACGCAACTACCTATATGTAGATGGTTTTTATGAAGCTGGTGCATGGCCAAATGAGGTTTTTTGAACATGTTCTTGTGAAGATTACAAATGTTGACCATACTATTGCAAAGATTGTTGGGACTACAATTGTGAATGAAATTGTGTGGGTTGTTGGGCATGTGGTTGTGAGTGTTGTTGCACCTATTGATAATTATTAATATAAAAAAATAAATATATAATGAAAGTTTATTGTAGGCATGGTATATCTTCAGTATAATTCTTTTTCAAAGGTAAGAGATACTAGCTATAGTACATCTCCCTTGTATTGATAATAATTGGAAGTAAAAATAGAATCTTAAATTATTATTTTTAAAAAATATATTCTATAGTAAGTGTACTCCATCAATAAGGTATACCAAAATAATTTTCCAAGATAACTTACTGAGTTACATGTGATAGACTTCCACGAAACAAATCCTACACCATAATTTTTGCTTGAGCAATTTTTGAGAGACTAAGAAATTGTTGCAATAAAGAGAGAAGTAATGTCAGAAGTTCATGACTATCCTATTGGACTATATTATCTAGTTCCAATGTTCTTGTAAATATAGTTGAGTCTATTGTAACCTTTATTCCTAAATGCAGCTATGAAAATAGTCATGAAAGTTGGCATAAAACTAGTTGTTCTTGCAAAAGTTCAGGCTCGGTACAAAAGAAACCATTTCTAAACATTGTATTCATGTAAAGGCATTGAAGTATGCTATTAGCATAACATGTTACACCTAGGTTTGTTAGACTTGAAGGAAAATTCAAAGTAGAATTTAATGATTCATGTGGGTCTGCACCAAGTGTCATTGTGGTATTTGCGACTTTTTTCCATAGCCCTTATTTTTGGACTCCATTAGCTGGTGGGATCAATGCACAAAAGAAATTTGGTGAATGTTTGGAGTTGACTTGGTAACGTTGGCAAATAGGTTTCCCATCCTTAGAAGTGAAAGGAAAGAAGTTTCCACTCTTTGTATTAATTTCTATACTTAAGGATAAATCAAAGAACGATGCTGAAGATTAGATTGAGGAAGACAATAAAAAATGGAACATTCAAACTTGAAGGTGAAAGTGATAGAAAAGAAGAAACAAAACATAGTAGAAGAAGTTAAACCAATTTTGAAATAGTACAAGGAAATCATAGCTGATAGAATACGAAGAAGTCTCCCACCTATGAGAGAAATTAGTCATTGTATTGATCTCATACTAGGTTCAACATTACCCAACAAGGCTGCATACAAGTTAACACCCAAATAGAATGAAGAAATGGCAAGGTAGATTAAAGAGTTACTAGAAACTGGTTTGATTAGAAAAAGTTTAAGCCCATGTGCAATACCTATAGTCCTAGCACCAAAGAAAGAAAGGAAATGGAGACTATGTACAGATTCGAGAGCATTGATCAAAATCATGATAAGTTACAAATTCCTAATGCCTAGAATAGATGATTTACTTGATTGTTTGGGTAAGGCAAGATATTTTTTGAAAGTTGATTTAAAAAGTGGATATCATCAAATAAAAATTAGGCTACGACATGAATGGAAAATAGAATTCAAAACAAACAAGGGATTATATCAATGGAAGGTAATGCCATTTGGATTGTCTAATGCTCCTTGTACATTTATGAGACTTATCAATGAAGTTCTAATAGATTTTACACGAATGTTTGTGATGGTGTATCTAGATGACATTTTAGTTTTTAGTAATACATAAGAGGATCATTTGAAACATTTAGATTTGGTATTGAGGAGGCTACAAGAAGAAAAGTTGATGCTTAATTTAGAGAAATACATTTTTATGCAAGAGGAGCTAATGTACCTTGGATTTGTAACATTGAAGAGCACACTCAAGATGGATCAAGATAAGGGAAGTGATATTCTTTCATGGCCAATTCCTAAAACTATTACATAGTTAAAAGTTTTCATGGTTTCGTGACTTTCTACAAAAAGTTCATTAGAAATTTTAGTTTGATTTGTGCACCTATTTTGAATACCATAAAAGGAGGACAAAAATGTAAATTTTTTTGGATAGCAAAAGCTAGTGAAGCCTTTGAACTTCTTAAGAAGAAAGTAGCCCAACAACCAGTCCTTGCATTTTTTGATTTTAATAAAGTCTTTAAATAGAATGTGATGCAAGAAACATAGAAATAGGAGGTGTACTTAGTCAAGAAGGTAGGCCTATAGATTTTTCTAGTGAGAAACTCAAGGGAAAACCAAAATATTCTCCATATGATTTAGAAATGTATGCCCTTTTCCAATCCCTTAAGAAATGGAGGCATAATTTGCTACCCAAGGAGTTCATTGTATACATAGATAACTAGGCCCTTAGTTTCTTAAGCAATCAAGAGAAATTGAATCATAGGCATATGAAATGGATAGAGACATTGCAAGCATTCACATTTTCTATTAAGCACAAAAAGCGAGTTGGAAATAAGGTTGCTAATGCGTTAAGTATAACTTAACTACATCACAAATTCAATTGGAAACTACAAGAATTTCAAGTCATAAAGATATGGATGTTAATGATGCTGATTTTAAAGTGATTTATCAAACATGTACTAATCTATATGATGATACAATCATTAGTATGCTGATTTTCTAATTCAAGAAGGATTATTGTTCAAAGGAGGACAACTTTGTATACCAAAATGTTCAATGAGAGATAAAATAATATATGAGAAACATAGTGGAGCATTACCAATCATTTTGGACTAGATAAGACTTTGGAGTTGGTTTGTAGAAATTATTTTTGGCCAAAGTTACAAAAAAATGTGAGGAAATTTGTGGAAGAATGCACCATTTGTCAGAAAACCAAAGGTAAAAGTGCTAATGCAAGATTATATTAGCCCCTACCTATTCCTTCAAGACCATGGGAAATTATCATTATGGATTTTGTTATGGGATTACCAAGAACTCGAAAAGGGTATCTAAGTTTATTTTTTTTTATGGATAGGTTTAGTAAAATGACACATTTCTTACCATGTAAATCCACCAAAGATGCATCATACATTGCAGATTTATTCTTCAAAGAGATAGTTCAAATTCATGGATTACCACTTAATATTGTTTCAGATAGAGATGGTAGATTTGTAGGTCATTTTTGGAGGACAATTTGGAAGAAACCTAGCACAAATTTATCTTTTTTATTTGCATATCACCCACAAACCGATGGTCAGACAGAAGTTGTGAATAGATATTTGGAAAATATGTTAAGATGGCTTAGAAAATAGCATGGAGAAAAATGGGATTATATACTTTCTCAAGCTAAATTCACATAAAATGATACAATGAATAGAAGTACAAGGAAATATTCATTTTATATTGTGTATGGTACACATCCAAGATGAATTCTCAAGCTAAGAGAACTTCCAAACACTTTTTTGAGTAGTTCACATGGGTAAGAATTTGCTGAAGCTATTAAAGAGATACAAGATCAAGTCAATTTGTAGCTACAAAATTTAAATTAGAAATACAAAGAAGTTGTTGATCAAAAAAGAAGAGAAGTACAGTTCAAGGTTGGTAATTTAGTATGGGAATATTTAAAGAAAGAAAGATTACCTCAGACAAAGCATACAAAGTGATTACCCAAGAAGGTTGGTCCTTGTCAAATTTTGGAAAAATATGGACACAATGCATAAAAAATTTAGTTACCTATAGATATTGGCATTTCACCCATATTTAATGTTTGTGATCTCACACCATACAAAGGTTCAGAAAAACAACTAGCACATGAAGATTCAATAAAAATAGATTTACAACAAGTATCTAAAAAATACCACCTAAATTGGAGAAGATACTAGATATAATGATAAAGAAGACTCAAAGAAGACAATACACTTAGTATTTAGTTAAACGAAAGAACAAACCAGCAATAGAGGCTATTTGGATGGATGGAAAAAAAATTAGAAAAGATGGCTCATCATTACAAGATCTCATCTCAAGTGGACTTGAGATTTATTCTACATGGGAGTATGTTGCAGTGGTAGATCAGACAAGTGCTACATCAACTAACATTGTTGAAAATGCTACATAAAGTTAATATCATGTTTCATGTGTATTTTTAAATTTTAATGTTTTAATAAAGTCCTATGTGTGGTGGCATAAATGGAGTTTTTACTCAATGAACTCTCTAGGTATAGCCACCTAGAACAAGGTGTATTGATTTTCAATTGTGTCAGTTTTCTTTAAGTTAGAGTTTTTGAGTGTTTAATAATTAAAAACCAACTAATCTTTGGATAGTGATAGGAAGTTGGTGACATTTTTGGATTCTTCATGATTTGTAAAATAACTCTCTATTCTTGATGGAAAAAAATGACATTTCATCTTCCTACATGATAGAGAGGAAAGTATTGAAAAGTCAATTTTTTTAGTAATGAGAGAAGGGATTGAATATAGAGGAGAATATAAAGTTTTTTGTTTTTTTTTTTCAATTTTCTATGGTTTGAGTTATTCAAAAATCTGAATTCTAAGAAGATATTGATAAACTAATGTTTGTATGACAAAAAGGGTGGATCAATTTATTGTGAACTAGAACTAACTTTCGATTCCATAATTTTATTACAAGGAACTCAATTTTTCTAAGTTTGTACATGTAATTATTTGTTGTTTTGAGAGTCACATCAATAGATGGAGTTTTCTTAAACTCGCCATGATTTGGTTTTCTAGACCATGGAGGAGTTATGTATTATAGGTTTTATATTTTTTTATGTTTTCCTTGTTCCTCCTATTTTGTCTAATACCCATGTAAAATCTAAATTTTAATTGGGTGAATATATCCATGTATTCACTAGAATATTAAAATTGCATATCTAAATGAAATATGAGAAATTTTTGGGTTGCATATTGAACTTATAGATTTGGTTAATGAAAAAGGTTTCATGTCAATGGGCTTATCTATTATCAAGTTGTTAATCCATGGATGTATAATAGTGACATAAGTTGGAATCAAATAAATGTGGTTTGATAGTTATATTTTGGTTGATGTGGGTATTCAATTTTAAATTCAAGAAATGACCAAATTATCTAGGTATTTCAATGTTAGTGCAGAAAAGTCAGATCGGTCTTGCATTTAAGTTGATGCAGGAAATTGAAATGTGTTGATAGGAGGTCAAGAAAGTTCATGTCATAGGTTAGTTTTTCAATGTGTATTGAGAAAGTCAGTTGGTTAGTAATCTAAAGGAGGTTATAGTTGTTCCTATAAGGTGCATGTGCACTTTGATGTAACTTAGCTAACTGATTAATTTCCTCCTAAATTTTCCAATGTGAGGCTCTGCACCATTTTTGGTATCAAAGCTAAAGAAGTTTGCAGATTGTGTGAAGTTACATGCTGTATGTTCCTAATCAAGATTCTTTAGTAGGGTCAAGCAAGATGATGACTAATGTAGAGTTAGCTAAGAAGGTTAAGAAGCAAGAAGAACTCCTCTAGAGAGAAAATCAAGAAGTGAAGGGGATATTGGTAGAATTGGCCAGTAAGTTGGAACACATGAATAATATGGTTGAGAAGAAAGAAATGAAAGTAGAAGTAGAAGAGAAGGAAGAAGTACTAGATGATGATAAGGATGAAGTACATGAGATCAAGAAACCATTTTTTCACAACTTTGAAGGATTTGGGAGGAAAACCCACTGAGTTACCTATGTAGGAAAGATGGATGTTAAATTAGTGTTGGAATGGATTGAAGCTTGAGAGAATAAATTTGAATGTGAGAAGATTTCAGAATTGTAGTAGGTCAATTTGGTTAAGTCTAGAATGAAGGAAGCAACCCTTACATGGAGCAATTTTGTACAAGAAGAAAGAGTAAAGGAAGAGAAGAGAAAAAAAATTTCATACCATGATAAGAGAGACATATTTCCTTGAAGACTATGAAGTATAGTTACATCAAAAAAGACAAAATATTAGACAGAGATATGGATATCTACACTTATATAGAGGAAATTTAGAATTTGAGTCTAAGATAAAAATTGGTGGAACCTAAGAGCATAAAGGTAGCAAGATACGTAAATGGTTTAAGAAAGAACATACAAGAGAAGTTGTAGTTGTTGAGTCCTAATATAGTAGCTAAGTGTTATCAACTAGCTTTGAAAGTGGAGGATAAAATCAAGAGGAGACAAGAAAATAGCAAAAAAGGTAGAGGAAGGTGACCATTCAAAGGAATAGACACATTTAGAGGAAGAAGCCCAAATTTTCAGCCACAAATAGAGACATATAATGAAGTAAACAAATTTGATAATTTCAAAGGAAGTTTCAGAGGTAGAAGGCCAAATTACAAAGGAAGATCACCAAGAATAATGAATGGGGCAATAAGATGTTACAATTTTAATCAAGAAGGTCATATCACACACAAATGTCTAACAAAGGCAAGCTCTAGTACTCATTGAGAAAGGAGAATACACTTGACAAAGAAAGCTAATTTACAAGATGATTTATAAACTTATGGTTATCCAGAAAAGGGAGAAGCACTTATAATGAGAAGAACACTATTGAAGATGCCTATAAAAGTAGAACCACCACAAACGAAGTTCATTTTTAGAACTACATGTAAGTCTAGAGGAAAGGTTTGAAAGATATTGGTAGATTCTGGTTCTATAGAAAATTTTGTATCTCTTGAAATGGTGGTGAATTTAAAGCTACCAAGAATACCACATCTATACCCTTACAAAGTGTCTTGGTTAAATAAAGGATAGAAGACTATAGTAGAAGAGCATTTGAAACATTTAGATTTGGTACTAAGGAGGCTACAACAAGAAAAGTTGATGATTAATTTGGAGAAATGCAGTTTTATGCAAGAGGAGCTGATGTACCTTGAATTTGTAATCTCGAAGGGGACACTCAAGATGGATCAAGATAAGATAAGTGCAATTCTTTCATGGAAAATTCCTAAAACTATTGCAAGAGTTAGAATTTTTCATGGTTTAGCCACTTTCTACAAAAAGTTCATTAGAAATTTCAGTTTGATTTTTGAACCTATTTTGAATACTATAAAAGGAGGGTTGAAATGTAAATTTTTTTGGATAGCAAAAGATAGTGAAGCCTTTGAACTTCTTAAGAAGAAAGTAGCCCAACAACCAATCCCTTCATTTCCTAATTTTAATAAAGTCTTTCAAATAGAATGTGATACAACCAACATAGCAATAGGAGGAGTGCTTAGTCAAGAGGGAAGGCCTATAGCTTCTTTTAGTGAAAAAATCAATGAAGCTAAAAAAAAATATTCTTCATATGATTTGGAAATGTATGCCCTTGTCCAATCCCTTAAGAAATGGAGACATTATTTGCTACCCAAGGAATTCATTTTGTACACATATAACCAAGCCCTTAGTTTCTTAAATAGTCAAGAGAAATTGAATCATAGGCATATGATATGAGTAGAGATTGTGATGCCCAAAATATAAGGGAAAAAACACAAACAAATTTTTTTTTTTAAATAAGAACTATGATCAAAATACCACTAACCTTATAGAGAACTAATTAACTAGTCCCTTTTTGTTTACTTAATAACTTGATTGACATTACAATTTAAATCATTTAACATTAAGAAGATTTGAAACCCTAGAAGATCAATTAAATTTACTATTCAATGCATGCTAACTACATTTTAAAACTTTAATCCAAAATCTAACTAACCCTAGATATACACATACAATAGAGGTAAACATTATCATCAATTATACTATCTACATTTAAAATTTAAATTTTTCTCCAACATATTTATAACAATATCATTTTACTAATCCATCATTTATAATTTCAAATTGAAGACTAGAATTATTTCGATTAAATCTATAGGTAGATCTAGACATTATTCTAAACTATTATAAATTTAAGTTCAACATTAAAATACCAATATTATGATTAATCTCACTAAGTCAAAATATTATAAAACTAATTAATAAATCATTAAAATTATTTTAATTAAAATATTCTAATTTCAAATTAAAACAGTTAATTTAGAGCTACTTTAATATTCAAACAACTTAAGACACTATTATATACTAACATCTATATTAACTTAAAACCATTATATTTCTTCCTAATATTATCAAAAATATACTAATCTACTAAAGATTTAATGCCACTCTTATTTAAAATTGAACATAAATCTAAATCCTAACTAACATTTACTAAACTATCCTAAAACTACATACTAACTAATACTAACAACTTATACTAACAAAAAAATAATACTAAACCCCCACACCCCCCCCCCCCCACCCAACCTAAGACGTACCCCCTTCCTACATAGGCTAGTGGGCGTTGACCCAAGGGACAGTGCACTGCCCATGTACCTACATGCTAATGCAGGCCTAGCAAGTGCAAACCTATTCCCTTGGTCATGTGAGGGATGAGCTTGTCCCACTAGAGCGCATGGGAATAGAGTCATGGGGTGGGTATAAGGTTAAGCAATGGTTTAAAATCTTTTCTTTTTAAAACAAACTTTACTTCTCCCCCTTGTGACATGACAATGGTTTTAATTGCAATGGTAGGTGGTGGAAAAGCCCACACCTAGCCTTGGATAGCAGAGTGGGAAAAAAAAAGTAAGAGATGGGGGTATTAATTTTAGTGGGTGTGATTTTGATTTTATTTTATTTTTTTATTAATAAAATAAATGAAAATGATGGCCTAAGCAAGTAACCTGTCCCCTTAGCCACTAGGAGTTTAATGCAAAAGTTTTATGGGTGAGATATGTCAACAAGATATCCACTTAAATATTT
This sequence comes from Cupressus sempervirens, assembly GCA_028749045.1. Taxonomy (NCBI): domain Eukaryota; kingdom Viridiplantae; phylum Streptophyta; class Pinopsida; order Cupressales; family Cupressaceae; genus Cupressus; species Cupressus sempervirens. The sequence goes on from CM053787.1 coordinate 684,974,601, forward strand.
TAATTTCAAATGTATTTGATTTATATTGTTTTAAAAATATTTGACAATGATTTTTGTATGAATTTCAAAGAAATAATTTAAAGAATAATCTCTATAAACTTGGGAAATTAACATTTTTCCCCATACATTTTCCAGAGAGGTTTTTTTTTCACTCTTGGAGATGTAAATTTTATTTTGAAGCCAATTTTCTAAGTGATGACATAACTTGCTTCTTACCATATATATAGTTTTTTATATCAAGAGTGCATTCTACCCTAATGACAACATAGATTTCTTATGAACAATATACTAATACAAGGATGTGAATAGGGTTATTCTTTTCTTTTCTCCTATAATTCATGTTTTATCAATCATCATATAACAAGGTGTGTGTTCCTTTTTTATTCATAATTCAAGGTGATGCATAATTCTTAATCAAATTTGATTGTGTCAATTGTGAGATTTCACAAGGAGAGAGCTAACTTCATTGTCCACAATGTAAGATTTTCATTTCCTCTTAATACTTAAAACATCAAATTGGGAATTTCATCATGTCAAGTTAGTTCCCATTAACATAATTGAAAACTTGAGAATTCATAATTCAAAGACATTATCTATTGAGCTATTTTCTCACATACATATGAAAAATTGAAATCACATAAGGGCAATACAAGGAGGTTTTCATAATCTTTTTTTTTTCTTTCTCTATTATTCATCCTAGTTCAAGGCTCCATTGGGAAAGAACTAGTAAGAAAACCCAATGTCTTTGCTAATACATCAAAGTTTAAAATACAATTTTACAAATATTACAATTCAATTGAATTCTCGTCAAGGGCTTTCAAAAAAGATCTTTAAAAAAGTCTTCAATGCATCAAGGAAACCATGGGAGAGACAAGAACAAACATGAAGGTAAAACAACACAATAAGATGAACAATTCAAGCATGCATTCCCAACCTGATTTTGCATAATCAGTTCAACAATGAACAAAAATAGGGGGCAAATGGATTTTCTCAATAGGAGATGTCAATCACCATAAAATAACATAGTCCTTTTGGGGCCAACATTCAAGAACTTCCATTATTCTATAAATGCCCTTTTGAGGCCAATATAACAAGGGTATTTATTTCTTCCCTTCTTTAAGAATTCAAAAAACTCTCATACAAGGTATGGGATGACAAGTAGGGGACCATACGCCCTACCCTCTTTCCCTCCTCTCACCATGAGAGGAGACTTTACACTATTGAGGTCCAACTAAGGCCCTTCCCCTATACATGGCCACTTCTTCCCTATCCAAGGGTGAATGATGCCAAAAAAATCCCCATGAAATCCTCTCAAAAACACAAAACATCAAAGCAAGCATGATAATAACATCCAAAGAAAGACAAGTTAAGATCCCTCCTAACCAACCCAAACACACAAGCAAGTAATAAAAAAAAGAAACACAATGCCTTATGCATGATTCAAGCAAGATTCAAGCATGAACACATGAAGAAACAATTAAAAGGAGTGAAGAACTCCTACCTTCTCACCAAAAGAGTTATGGCAAAAATGGTGGTTTGAGAAGAGATTTTCCTTTTCTTCCTTCAATCTTCAAACTTTCTCCAAAACTAGAGATTGGGTAACAACCGCAAAACTCCTACAAAATGCCTCTAAGTATGATTCTTAACTCAACTAGACTTCAAGCAACCTCAAGATTGAGTTTTGGGTCACCAACTCAAGTAAAGAGATAATCCATTTTTGCAATCAACCAAAAGTAGGGTTTTTGAGTGACCCTAAAAGTCAACTAGGGAGGTTAAAGGGGTGGAAAGTACTCCCCACCCATACCCTTACCCCTAGGGTACTTAAATTTAATGTTTTTAGGCCTTAAGGACTTAATAGGAACAATTAAAAGCTAGGAGAATAGTAAGACCAAATAACAACCTTTAAATAATTACAATACAAAGATAGCACAAAATTAACATGTGGTTTAGTTCCATCTTTCCATTGAGTTTTCTTGGCTAATTTTCCCGCACACTCATTGCACACATCAGTAGATCAGGAAATCACATGCATTATGTAAATTATGCATCAAAAAGATCATATAAATTAAAGTATTCATTTTCTAATAATCAATTGTTTATCTAATTCTACTCTCATTTCTGACCATTAGACTTGCATAATCAAAGTGTTAGTTTTGCATTCATTTACTTCATAATTACACATGTTCATAAGGAATTAAATGAAAAAATCAAATAACTGAAGTAAAGCATCACACAACGTAAAATAGCATAATAATGTTAAGTGCATCAAATAATGTTCTGGCATATCGAGTCGTGAGTATCAAAATAATAGTGTATCATCGGTGCTAGGATGGGTTGGGGTGAGGCCTCACACAGACATTGCAAGCATTCATGTTTTCTATTAAGTACAAAAATGGAGTTGCAAATAAGGTTGCTAATGCATTAAGTAGAAGAACTTTAACTACATCAAAAATTCAATTGGAAACTATAGCAATTTCAAGTCTAAAATACATGTATGTTAATGATGTTGATTATAAAGATATTTATCAAGCATGTACTAATTTGGATGATAGATACAATCATGAGTATGTTGATTTTCTTATTCAAGAAGGATTATTTTTCAAAGGAGGACAACTTTGTATACCAAAATTTTCAATGAGAGATAACAAAATACAAGAGAAACATAGTGGAGCATTATCCAGTCATTTTGGACTAGATAAGACTTTGGAGTTGGTTTGTAGAAATTATTTTTGGCCAAATTTACAAAAAGATGTCAGGAAATTTGTGGAAGAATGCACCATTTTTTAGAAAAGAAAAGGTTAAAGTACTATTGTAGGATTGTATCAACCCCTACCTATTCGTTCAAGACCATGGGAATTTATTAGTATGAATTTTGTTATGGAATTACTAAGAACTCAAAAAAGGTATGATAGCATTTTTTTTTGTTGTGGATAGGTTTATTAAAATGGCACATTCATTATCATGTAAATCCACCAAATATGCATCATACACTACAAAATTATTCTTGAAAGAGATAGTTCAAATTCATGGATTACCATTGAATATTTTTTCAGAGAGATGGTGGATTTGTAGGTCATTTTTGGAGGACACTTTGGAATAAACTTGGCACAAATTTATCTTTTTCACCTACATATCACCCACAAACTGATGGTTAGACAAAAGTTGTTAACAAGTCTTTGGAAAATTATTTAAGATGCCTTACAAAACAAACATGGAGAAAAATGGGATTCTTTACTTCCTCAAGCTGAATTCTCATACAATAATACAGGGAATAGAAGTATAGAGAAATATCCATTTTAGATTGTGTATTGTACACATCCAAGAAGAATTGTTGAGCTAAGAGAATTTCCAAACACTTTTCTGAGTAGTTCACATGGGTAAGAATTTGGTGAAGCTATTAAAGAGGTCCAAGATCAAGTCAAGTTGTAGCTATAGAATTCAAATAAGAAATACAAAGAAGTTGTAATAAAAAAAGAGTAGAATTATAATTCAAGGTTGGTGATTTAGTAGGGGCATATCTGAGGAAAGAAAGATTACCTTAGATGAAGCAAACCAAATTATTAACTAAGAAGGTTGGTCCTTCTCAAATTCTAGAAAAATATGGACACAATGCATACAAAATTTAGTTACCTACAAATATTGACATTTCACCCATATTTAATGTTCGTGATCTCACACCATACAAAGGTTTAGAAAAAAAACCAGCACATGAAGATTCAATAAAAATAGATTTACAACAATTATCTAAAACAAGACAACCTCAATTAGAGAAGATACTAGATACAAAGATAAAGAAGACTTGAAGAAGACAATACACTCAATATTTAGTCAAATGGAAGAACAGACCAATCTCATCTCAAGTGGACTTGAGACTCATTATATAGGGGAGTATACTACAATAGTAGATCAAACAAGTACTACAAGAACTAACATTGTTGAAAATGCTACATGAAGTTAATGCCATGTTTGATGTAGGTATTTAAATTTTAATGTTTTAATAAGGTCCTATGTGTGGTGGCATAAATTGAGTAGTAATTTAATGAACTCTCTAGGTATAGCCACCTAGGACAAGGTGTGTTGATTTTTAGTTGTATCAGTTTTCTTTAAGTTAGATTTTTTGAGTGTTTAACAATTAAAAACCAACTAAGCTTTGGACAATGATAGGAAATTGGCTAGAACCTTTTGAGTGTTCATGATTTTTGAAATGACTCTCTATTCTTGATGAAAAAAATGATGTTTCATCTTCCTACATGATAGAGAGGAAAGTATCAAAAAGTTAGTTTTTGTTTTAATGAGAAATGGGATTGAATACAGAGTAGAATAGAATGTTTTGTGTTTTTGGTTTTTGGTTTTCTATGGTTTTAGTTCAGAGTGTGTGACCTTAGTTTCTTTCCAATATTCAAAAATCTACATTCTAAGAAGATATTGATAATTTAAAAACTAAATAAAAAATGAACATTCAACTCCATAATTTAATTACAGGTAACTCAATTTTTCTAAGTTTGTATATGTAATATTTTGTTTTTTTGGGAGTCGCAGCAATAGATGGAGTTTTCTTAAACTCTCCACGATCTAGTTTCTAGGATTGTGGAGGAGTTACTTATTATAGGTTTTCTATTTTTTTTAATGTTCTCCTTATTCCTTCTATTTTGTATCATACCCTTTCAAAATATAGATTTTAATCAGGTGAATATATCCATCTATTCACCAGAGTATTGAAAATGCATATCTAAATGCAATATGATGTTTGGGTTGTATATTGAACTTGCAAATTTGGTTAATTAAAAAGGTTTCATGTCAATGAGCTTGTTTGTTATTGGGTTGTTAATCCATGCACGTATAATAGTGATATAAGTTGAAATCAAATAAATTTTGTTTGATAGTTATATTTTGGTTGATGTGGGTATTTAGTTTTACATTCAAGAAATGACCAAATTATCTAGGTATTTCAATGTCAATGCAAAAAAGTTGGGTCAGCCTTGTATTTAAGTCGATGTAGGAAACTGAAATGTGGTGATAGGAGGTCAAGAAAGTTCAATTCACAAGTCATTTTTTCAGCAAGTATAGAGAAATTTAGTTGGTTAGTAAGCTAAAGGAGGTTATAAATGTTCCTAGAAGGTGTATGTGGTGCTTGATGTAACTTAGTTGAGTGATTAATTTCCTCCTAAGTTTCCAAGGTGAGGCTCTACACCATAAGCTAGTAAAAGGAAAATGAAAAGTAGAAATCTTGTGGATCATCCCACAAAGCATCAACCTAGCTTTGACCTAGCAATGGTCAAATCAATAACTATTTCTTATAAAGCTCAAAGATTTCAAATTATCATCATTCTCCATGAAGACTATACTAGAGTTTCTCCATTAAATCTGCTACCCAAACAGAGAAAGAATGGACAATACTAAAGACAATGACTTTAGGAATGTCAAAATGGAGTTGACTTGGCAAGAAAGAAGAATATCTTGCATCTATCATAATTATAAGTATTTGTTGGGTGTTGTGAAGAAAGCAATGAAAAAATTATTCAAACTTCAAACCATAAATGTGAACCCTCCTCAGTAAAGAGAACTTGTAAATAAGTTGGATGAATAATGAGTGGACTCCATTCCTTCTAAGAGATAGTAAATAATCTTAACTTTTGGATACAAAATTAAGGAAAAAGAGAACAAAGGTGTTTCTATCACTCTCCCTACAAGGAAGGGCAATGGGAATATTATAGTAACAAGATGACTCTATGAACTTTAGAAGGCAATGATGTAGATTAGTATATGCTAAGGACAACATCACCAAAAGCAGTATAAAAATTGGCTTGTTGACTATGATTTCCTTCAAATAAACCAAAAGAAAAAGATGCTCATTAGAGACCAGTGACATTCTAGACACTTCAGAAAAATCCAATGATACTAGATTTGTATCCATGCACTTGACCGCATAGATGTACTCGAATATACTAAAAACTTGATAAAGATAAAACATTGAAAATGTCACTACAAAATATAGAGTATCACTTTCTAACAAACAAGTTTACCACTCTAACAACACATAACAACTTACAAGTATCAACAATCCAAGAAAAACACAAAAATGCCATAATCCTTCGAATAAGAAAATTTCAAGCTCCTTAAAGGATTATGTGACACCAGTTCAAGGCACTTATCACCATACTTTTCAATCCTCAAGCCTAGATAGAGTAATGTTTTCCAATTACAAATTACCAGCCAGAGTAATATGCAAGCTATCTCAACATGGAACCTCTAGTCAGCAACCTAACATACCATTCCCAAGTAATCTTTCTTGTGTTATCACTAGTACAAACACAACAATATATGACTAAGTAGACCACTAAAAAATGTAGATATATGACCAATTTTGATCATGTGACCATTGGTAGTTTATTGATGATCATTAATATCACAACCAAATTTATGACTAAACTATTTTAATCATTAATTTGGTCTTTGATTCTATTGTTGATAGTTATTAAATAGTAGTTTATTTGGTGGTTTATTTGGTAATTTATTTGGTGATTTATTTGGTAGTTGATTATTATTAAAAAGTAGTTTATTTTGTAGTATATTTGATAGTATTTTTGGTGATTTATTTGATAGTTGATTTGGCAGTTTATTTGGTAGTTAATTTGATAGTATATGTGATAGTATAGTTGATTTGACAATTGATTTGGTAGTTGATTTGGTAGTATTTTTAATACTATATTTGATAGTTGATTTGGTAGTATATTTGGTATTTGATTTTGTAGTATATTTGGTAGTTGATTTGGTAGCATAATTTGTGGTTGATTTGGTAGTCAAATTAGTACTTGATTTGGTAGTTGGCTAGTCATTTATTTGACAGTTAAATTCGTTGTTTATTTTCTCATTTAGATTAATTTAACTAAATATAGTTATGAAATGAATATTTTATTCAATACCATGAGTTTCAAAACACAACAAAAACATGATATTAGAGTTGAACTAAAACATTAAAGAAAATAAAATTATTACACATGAACAATATTAAAATTAGAAGATTTATTCAATATCATGTTCAAAAAAGGGTAACTTGGGTTAAAATAAATGAACGCATATGTATGTATGTATATGTATGTATGTATATATGTATATGTATGTATGTATATATATATATATGTATGTATATATATGTACACATATATATATACATATATATATAAATATATACATATATATGTATATATACATATATATATATGCATATATATATACATGTATGCATATATATATATATACATATATGTATATATATTTATACATATATATATATATAATATGTATATATAATATATATATATATATGCATATATGTGTGTGTATATATATATATACATATATGTATATATATATGTGTGTGTGTGTGTGTGTGTGTAATAATAATAATATGTCTAAATTGTCTAAAGAGTATACACATAAATATGATATAAAATGTCAAAATTATTTAAGAGTTTCTAGCTCTTTCAAATTCACCTCAATACTCAAAATAGTTAAACATTGTGCTCAAAATACTACAATATAAAGTAATCAGCCAAATTTTCTAACAAATAACACATTGATCAACTACGTCATTTTCTACAAATTCTTCAGTGGCTACTATGTGAATATTTACCTTTTCTCTTTGAGACAACAACTCCATCTATTTTATCTTCTTAAGAAAATGGTATATTACATGTGATAGTTATAATGTTTATATTGACATCTCTAGTTCCATTCACTTTTGCTCCATGTAAAATAGAAAAGTATTGAATAATCCCAATACAAGAAACACAACAATCATATGGATCCAAAAATTTAACTTTATCCCCATATGTGAGTATATCAAACATTTTTACAAAAAGAAAAGAAAAAGAATATTAGATTACATAGGTAATGAAAGGCCAAAAATATAAATGCAATATTTATGATAAAGATTCATTTTTCATTACTAAATGTAAAATATTATTGTGAAAAAAATTAAGGACACACAAAATGTTAAATAAATTGATAATATAATTAATTAATTTGTACCTTTCTCTTGTATATTTTCTATAGTTTTGAACAATTTAGTCATTTACTTACTATTACTATGTTGGCATCACACTTATAGCCAAGGGGATGTGGTGCCTCAAAGCTTGGCATGATGCCAATTATAAGGAGCAGTTGTTGGTGCATTGTGGAAGTGCTCTAGAAAATAATGATGCTACCTTGGCCCAACATATGTTCTCAAATTCCCTATGACTACGTATTTTGGTCCATCTCCAAGTGAATATACTGACAAAGGAAATTCATTTAATTATTTTAGTGCTACAGATTTTTACAGTGAATGTAGTCCTTGAGAGCTTCAAATTGGGATGGATTTTTGTTTCACCAAATAAGAACCCCCTTATATTCATTGTTTCCAAAAACAAGAAAACTATTTCACATTAATTATCACATTGTTCCTAGATGTGAGAAATTGATCTATATAAGAAAATGGTTGCTTTATTTTTTATTGCTTAGATATGGAAAATGCTAGCTTTTCTCTACAATTACTTTTTGTTCTTTTAAGTAATAAGTGAGTTGATAGCTATTAGCTCTTACCTCAAGTTCATATCCAAGAACTTGTACACTAGTTGCAACAATATACAAAAAAAAGAAGTATGACACTTCATTAAATATCAAAGCATACCTGAGAAAGAAATATATAAATTCATTAAGGAAAAACATAGTTCTTCTACATGATAAGAAATAAAACCTATCTAATTTCTAGGATTATTATGTTAGTAATAAAATTTGACAAAAAAAAAATATAATAATCTTCATGTAATGATCAAAATTTAAACTAGAATACCCAACCAAATTTTTCCCCTTATCGTCCTCAATTTATGTCTATGTTTAAGAAAAGCTAAAAATTTACTTTATATAAATAAATAATCACTAATTAATACTTAAGATGGAAATGTATTGCCCAAATTATAAGATGTTACGAAAGAAGGTCCTATTATATTATGTGGTATCCTAATAAGTTTTATTTGTCATTTTCTATATAGCCACCAAAAGCATTTTACTTTAGTATTAGCTTCATTATCTATTGTGCCCATTGTAATATTATATTACTTTTTATCTTTTAATATTATTCTTTCCAGTAATGTTATCATTATTTGTCCATATCTCAAAAAAAATTGTTGTTAAGAGATAGCCTCACTATTAATATTATTAATAAAATAAAAATATTATTACTACCTTTGTATTATCCTCCCTTCACAAAAATAGTCCACTAAGACACACTCACTCTAATAATAAATATTATTTTTTCTATTGTTTAAATTTATATAACTAATTTCATATATTTCAAGAAAAAGAGTAACCAAAAGTTACATGGTTTTGTTTGGCATAGTCACTTATATATATGTATGTATGTATATAGATAATTAATAGATTTCTTATTTTAATGTATTGATTAAATAATATAATCAGTGTATATCTTTAATAGGTTTTAAATTCTTAATATTTTTCTCTGTTTCCTTCTTTAGAAATATCTTTAATGTATAAAGAATTGAAAATTAGAAACATCTAACTAGAGCAATTATATGAAGAATATTTAACATAACTACATATTTTATTCACATTGATTATTATTTTTTTAATTAAAAACTTTATTATTTATTTAAAAAGTCAAGTAAAAAGAAGAGAAAGTACAAGTCTAAACATGATTTTTTAGCAAAAAGTAGAAACATCAAAGCTTTATCTTAGAACTTTCTAATAGCATTAATCATTAACATAATATATAAACAAAATATGTCATATTCTAACTTTTTCTTTTATTTTCCTTTTGATTTTGTCGTATATTTTACTCTACTTTCTTGTAAAAAATGCAAAGTAATCTAGATTACAATGGAGACTCACATCTATCATATTGCAGCCAAGCTCAATGGAGACTCACTCTTTTTTCTTGTAGAAACTTCTGAGTTTGAGCCACATGAGCTTGTTTTTGAATTTTGTAAGAGGAAAGATCATTGATAGGTTTTTGAGGTGTGAACTGACTCCTTTTCCTCTGAATTATAGGATGATGGTGCTACATTAGATAGGTAGATGAGATTGTTGTATTTGACATATTATTTTTGGTATAACACAATGAAGGATTAGAATAGATAAAAGTTCAAGTTAAAAAAAAAATTGTTAAAACTCCTCATTTCACTGCTACATATGGTCTCTATATTTATCTCTTGTAGCACTCTCTTGAAACTGAATGTTTATATGAGTATGTAACAACCTGATCCATGGGATAGCCTACTTTATAATTAGAAAAATGAGAAATGGAAATGATTTAGGTCCAAATTATCAAATTTAAAAAATGATTATTTCCCAATCTCCATACTCAATATGGAGCATACCTCATTGTTCCATCTTGGCTAGATATTAAAGTACTCAATCTCAATTTGGAGAGGATATATCATATTAGATCTCATATCTATTTCATTGATTACAAAGAACTTTTGGAGGATTGCTAATAGTGATCATATTATAAAATTATATAAAAGGATGTTGCAATCAGAGTACATGGATTTCAAAGAAGACACATAGTAATTAGAAATAGCATTAAACTGGTGTCTTTATAAATTTATATTATATCAGATAGAGCCTATCTCTATAGCCACAATGGAGGACTCATATAATCCTCAATGAAAATCTAAAGAAGTATTATTTCAAATAGATATATTCAATTGAAATGTATATATATTTACAAAGACCCCCTAAACTTTGCAGCCAATTCAACCAAGTCCATCTACTGAATAGTGGATTAAGATACAATATGGCTTGTATTAAACAACAAATACATCAGCACCCCAAATAGCAATTACTCAACCAAGGAGAAACACATTTTGGTATTAATCAAGAAATTAAAAGATATAAATTGTATATAGTCATCTTTATTGGATAAAAATAAAAATTCTTAGTAGAAATAGAAACATGTCATTGTTAAAGAAATATCAACATATTGCATATGTCAGATTTATAAATTAAACAAAGCAATCAAAAGTATAAAGGTAATATCGATAGAATGCACAAACATATATAGCATAGAAAACATAACATTGAGGCTTTTGTCATTATAAGAAATTAAGAAAATATATTCATAGCATATCTATAAAATATTGTTGTACCTAACTTTGCATAGATCCATACATACATAATAGAAATAGCAACTGATATTGTGTGTTAGTACTTTTTTTTTTATTGCAATTATTCAATAAAGCTTCTCGACAAAACTAGGCCATAAGCATCACTTTTCAGTTATTGAATGCCTATGATTTAGTAATTCTAATAAATTTAATTTTTTATATTGTGTTGTAGGTAGATTCATATGGTGTCATTGAATCTCTATTTCTTCATGTAAAAAATTAAAACTTCAAAAAACTAAATTAGAATCAATCAAAAGAAACTAAAAATCATATTTAGAAAGAAAAGTGGGTAATCAACATAACATAAATGGGGAAGCATCTTATAGAATTATTTTGGTGCTGAATAACCAACCTAAGGATAGGGTGATACCAAATGGTAATGTAGATGTAACTACTCCTCTTATTATGGTCCATAATCCTCCTACTATGACAACCCATTAAAGCCACAATTACATACATCAAAATCATCTTTGATAAGTTCAAAGACTTCTACCAAGAGAACAATCACATTCTACACATCGAGTGTATATGAAATCTCACATGTTGCATTCTAAGCATCATAATCTACATTCACACTCTCAACATGATTAGATAGGGGATGATTTGGTGCATATGTAGAAAGAGAAACAAGCACAAATCCCAAAAGAATAAAATCAAGAAAATGAATTTTCTTCTATTATATATCACATATATGATGAACATCCCCAACCATAGGGAACTTCAAGATTACAAAACCTAGATCAAGCTTGTCAATAAGACCTAGAGGCTATCTCACTTCATTCATCGGACATCCTTCCAAGCTTTCGAGAAAAGTACAACATTAGAAAAATAGAATTTTCCATTATTTTCACATTAGATCAAGAAATCAAAAGAAGATATAGGAAAGAAAGACATAGAATATGAATCTCAACATGTTACACATTCACATAATAAATCATTGAGTATGGTGAACTTAGGCCTAATTTCTTGAGCACCAATTTTAGTATCTCCAAGTTCTTCATTTGGAGGTTCAAGTCATTTTTATTAGAGTGCATATGATTTTAAACCTTTCTTAGAAATTGGTAATATTCAAAACTCTATAGTACAATCACCATAGAAATCTTAAGTACATGATGGATATAGAAAGATGTCTAATCCACTTCTTGTACATGAGAGGTTGTTGGGATGCTTTTTGGGTCATTTCATAGATGTGGCACTCATATCAAGATCAACACAACTTTACAAAATAGACTTGGAAAAATGCTTGCTCCTCTTCACTAGCATGCTTACACGAAATAATATGGACAACTTGATGAGTTTCTAACTTCTCACCCCAAATTGTTTATCATTAAGGGAGACTTTATTCATCTACATAAAAAATCCTATGCTATAATTTCTACAACTACTATTGTAGAATAAGTTGTAGTTGCATCTCAAACATCACCTTTTGGATCAACAAGAATGGAAACTATAGAAGTCTATCCTATAGTATAGTCTCAAGTACATCATTTAAGAAAGGGAATATTTATTAATTCAAAGGATAAAAATTCTCTTTCTTAGATCCATTTCCTATGATACAAATAGTTTCTAATTATTTCAATTAGTATGCACACCTACACATTGGGATGCTAAAACAAATTCAAAGTCCAACATCAAGGGCATCAATACTAAATGGAAACATTGGCCAAAATCCTTACGTAAATCATAGATCTATGAAAAAATTTCCACTCAATTCCAATGAATATGTTCCTAAAGAAGATGCCTTAACCACAAATAACAGACTCAATGGATTGGCTATAAACTCAAGGGTGCATCCAACCCTAGATACTTTGGAATTATCCCATAGACTTGGTGAGTATTGTGAATCAACAACCTAAGTTGGGAATTTTTTTACTTTAGAAGTTGACTACTAAGGTATCTTTGGTGATTGGTATATTTCTTGTATTGTATCCATTTTTTAAACTATAATAGATAATTTATTGATTTCTATTTTTAAAAAAGAAAAAGAAAAATCTTATTCTATGTCTCTATATATAGAGGACAAATATGGCTGCATGAGCATGGGTATTACCATTTTTTGTGCAAAAGAATTTTTGTGCAAAATCTATAACCATGAATTTAGGTATTATTTAAAATGAAGGTAAAAACTATTATACTTGAAACGAAAAAATTTTGCTACATCAACAATCATTTTTCTTTTTGAAAAATATAATGTGCAAAATCATGTTTAATTTTTGGAAATATCCCTTAAATGAATGAGAGAAGGGCTCCATCTAATCAGCAACACATAGAATTTATGTTGATTATTGCATCATTCTCTAGGGTTTTGGATTTTTCCTTAGTCTCCAAAGAAAGGTAAGGAATCTCAAAACTCTAGTGGGGAATTTTATAGCATGTGCACAACTGGCTAGTTGAAAAATCATGTGTAAGATACTTGGATGATGCTCTTAAATCCTAATTGAAACCACTTTATCTATGCTATAATTTCCATTTGAAAGGATAGACCAAGATTGAATTTAATCTTTAACTCTAATTTTTGCACTTCAATTTAGTCTGTTATTTTCTCTTTTTAGAGTAGACTTCATATTCTAATTTGGTGTAATTTTTTTCCCCTATTTACTTCTTAAAAGAATCTTTTTGGTAGCTCTTGCATGACTAAAAAAACTCACACTAACTAGTCTGGTATCAAATATTGGTAGGAAATGAACTTGGTGTATTACAAGGATCACAATCTTGTTTAAAAGTTTGATCATAGTCTTTTGAGTTCCTACCTTGGCAGAGAACTCTTGCCAAGGGCTAGGGCATAAACATTGATTAATCATCTTCCCTACAACTAATAATAATTTTCCCATTTTGTTGCTATTAACTTAATGGGAAATCAATCTCATAAGAAGATGATCAAGTTGTAAGGATTTTTTTTGTAACAAAAATGGTGTCACATGTATTTTGGCCATTTTGAATGCATGCACAGGTTTCAATGCAAGAAAAGGAGGAAATATCAAAGTGACAGTGTTTTGACTACTATTTTTATAGACTTATGGAATACATTGAGGTATAGTTAGCCTTTTCATTTAATTTTTGATTTGTTGGTATAGACACTTATTAATACATGGTGCATATTATTGACACACACAACTCAAATAATAATGTTTTCCATTTAAATAGCCTTTGGAAGGTGCTAAACCAATTATAGAAAGATACATATCCAACAACATGGGTGCTAGTAGTCAACTCCATATTTGTTGTGAAAACTCTAGGCATAGACTTTGTTGTGATATATCTACACAAGATCTTCACTTTATGAGTATGGACTTAATGATCAAACTTAAGTTATCCTTATTTCACAAATAGTGCTCCTTCAAGAATATAAACCCATCATATCTTGACTTTAAGTCATTTTTTTTTGCATCCATTTTAAAACCTTTGGTTTATGTGGAAAGGATTGTCTTCTACAAAGAAAGAGCTACTAGAATGTATTTAACATTCTCTTATGCCTTTTGACATGTACTCTAAACTTTGTCACTTTCACCTTCTCAAATAATGGTCAACCATGCAACCTCAGATTAATAGATGATTTTATTGGTGTTTATTTATATAGGTGGGATTTGAGCTTCCTTATGTTCTTGTGTAATTTTTAATATGTATACCCTCCTAGTTTATACTATGATCAAATTTTAGTATACTCACATTGGAAATCTGTGGGCTTTATGTAGTAGCAACATAATGTATGTTGTCTAGTTGAAATATTTTGATATAGCATTTTCTTAAGATTTTGGTCTTTACAAAAGTACTTATGGTGATGTTTTGATAAATAATATTCCCTATTACATTGAGGGTTTATTAAATTTAGATAAGAAGTTATACAAAGAGTTGAAACCAACAACTTCACAGTCCAATACATATTTCCCTAAAATAGTCTTATTTGGGTCATTGTATGTTATTTAAATTCATGGATTATTTTTTAAATCCTAATGTCTACAATTTTCATGACATAAACAAGTATCAAATAGTGCATAATGTTTGATATGGATGTCATCATTGTGGATATTCATAAATGATTATTATCTAACAATTATTGCAAGATATAAAGATCTAGTTTGACCCTCATTAACTAATGTAGGAGCATCCAGAGGTATAAGGGCAATCCTATGTCACTCAAAAAAATGTACTTAGACTTAGTTTTTGTTTCATGTCTTTTCATTTTTGGACACCCATTTGGGTCAAATAAAGGTTCCAACTCTCACAGTTCCACTATCAGTGTGCTAGTAAATCTTGAAAAAATAGGAGTATGTAATTGGGCCATCATTTTGGTAAAATAGAAGGTGTGAATTGGCCAGATGAATGTAATTGTGATTTGGATAATTCTAGAAAAAGAATCAGGTCAAAAGGCCCCACGGTTTGAAAGTTATTGCAGTTTTTTGGGTTTTGGAGACCTCCTAAGAATGCTTTAAAGTCAGGTTAGGGGCATTAAATGACCTCAAAAAGGGCCAAAAAATGGGGGATGAGAAAAGCTGGTCCATAGGGCTATAGAGCACTTCGAGAGCTTTTTGAAAATGTAAACAGTTCGTCAATCGAAGCTACGGTTCAAAAGTTATGCCTCCTAGAAGTTTGGTTACCATTTCTGGATTCTTCTAGATTTGTGCCAACTTCTAACGCAGCTTTGAGAGCCTTCTATTTGGTTGGTGGATGCCTACTAGTAGTTTCTAGAATGTATTCCTAGTCCTTAATCCTACGGGGTCTATTTAAGGAGATTCTTGGCATTGTAAAAGGCAATTCGAAGTGGAGTTTGAGAGGAGGTACTGAAAGGAGAAATTATCTCCACATTTATGCTATTGTAAGCCCTTAGGGCATGTTTTAAAGTTTATTTTCTCTGTACTAAATGTATTAGAGTATTTTTCAATTAATATAATTTCCCTTTTCTGTTATGTCCATTCTGTTCTTGGGTTGTGTCTCCATCAAGTGGTATCAGAGCTAGTTTTCCTGAGTGTGTAAACAAAGTGCCAACTGTGAGGCAGTTTGCACTAGGACTATGTGGCTGTGGGTTCAAGTTAGAAGATGCCTCCATAAAGAGAGTGTGGTAGAAGGTCCAAAGCTATTAATCCTAAGGAGGTTAGAGCCCTCCAAATGTAGGTATAGGCATTGCAAGAGGAGCTCCGTAGAGGAGCAAATGTTGTCATAGGTGACGACAGTGAGGATGACAATGAAGGAGAAGAAATGGGACTAGAAGGGGAATTTGATGGGGAAGTTTTGAATCATGCAGAGGAAAGGCTTTTTAGGGCCATTACTAAGTTTGGGAAAAGACCTACAATTGAAGTGGGTGTATTGTCAAGAAATCTGAAATCAGATGAGTTGATCGATTGGATCAATGAACTGAAAGAATACTTTGAGTATGAGGATATCAGGAACCTAGATAGGGTTAAGTTTGCAAAGGCCAAACTAAAAGGCCATGCCAAAATCTAGTGGCAAGAGGTTCAATTGGAAAGAAATAGGAGAGGAAAGGAGAAGATCACAAGATTGGATCGCATGGTGGACAAATTGAAGAAGCAGTTCATTCTTGTGGACTACGAGCTTGATTTGTTTAAGAAGATGCATGGGTTAAAGCAAGAAAGAAGATCAGTCAAAGAATATATAGAGGAATTTTATTGACTCTTGATTAGAGTGGGGCATGCAGAAGAAAATAAGGAGAAGGTTGTTATATCAGTGGGTTGCGACCTAGCATCCAGGAGGAATTAAGTCTGGTAAGAATGACTAGCGTTGAAGAGGCATACCAATTTTCCCTTCGAGTTGAAGAGAAGCTAAATAAAAGGTTTGAAGAAAGAAAAAGAGGGCACGGTCAAGGAGGAAGGGGAAGTGGTAGATCATCTGGAGGCCACAATGAAACCCAAAAGAAAAATGAAGATGTGGGTACTAGCAGGAACCAAAGGAATGAGGGTTTCAACCACTCCCATGATCAAGACTTTAGAAATCAGAGAGGAAGAGCTAGAGGACGTGGAAAAGGAAGAGGTGGCTTTCGTGGTACCTATTTCCATTGCAATGAAGAAGGTCATCGTGCCTTTGAATGCCCTCAACGACAAGGAAGGACAAATAGGAGAGCTGAGGGCCAAGCTAGGGTTTCTCATGTGGATGAGGATGCACAATCATCACATTCAGAGGATACAGAAAGAGGAGAGACCTTGGTAAATGAAAGAGTCCTACTAAGTGGTGAGATTGAGCCAGGACAATAGAGGAGTTTGTTTCATACTAGATGCAAGTGTGAGGATAAATGTTGTGACGTGATCATTGATGGTGGTAGCACTGATAACTTGGTATCATAAGAGATGGTCTCTAAGCTGAAGCTCAAGAGGGAGATAGATCCCCAGCACTATCAGATTGCTTGGGTAAAAGATGATCATAACGTCTTGGTAAGTGAACAATGTTTAGTGAAATTCAAACTTGGGAGTTACCATGATGAAGTTCTCTGTGATGTTATCCCGATGGATGTTTGCCATCTATTCATGGGTAGACCATCGCAGTTTGATAGACATGCAGTACATGATGGGCATGCAAACACATACTCTCTAACAAAGGATGGAGTTCACCATAAATTGAAGCCCATGAAAAAGGAAGGTGAAAAGGTATGTAGCAGTGCTAGGATTTATCTTGTTGATGGAGGGGAGTTTTTAGATGGCATGAAAAATTAGCATATGTGCTACGCTTTGATTCCTGGGAAAGATAAAGAAGGTAGTAGTGAAATACCACTTGAAGTTTTAGATTTACTAAGGGAATTTGGAGATATTATCTCTGATAATATTCTAGATGGATTGCCACTAGTAAGGAAAATCAGTTATCAGATAGATCTAATTCCAAGAGCTAGTTTTCCTAACAAGGCTGCTCACAGGATGACTCCTACTAAAACAGAGGAGCTAAATAGATAGGTTCAAGAGCTATTGAGGAAGGGCTTGATTCGATAGAGCTTGAGTCCATGGGTAGTACCTATAGTACTCACACCAAAGAAGGATCGAGAGTGGAGGATGTGTATAGATTCTCGAGCTATAAATAAGATAACCATCAAGTACCGATTTCCTTTGCCAAGGATGGATGATCTTATGGACTGCTTGAGTGGATCTCAATGCTTCACAAATATAGATCTCAAGAGTGGCTATCATCAATTATGGATTCAAGAAGGAGATGAGTAGAAAATAGCCTTCAAGACCAAGCAGGTTCTTTATGAGTGGTTAGTCATGCACTTTGGATTGACAAATGCCCCAAGCACCTTCATGCGGCTCATGAATGAGGTACTTAAGAAGTTCTTGGGAAAAAATTTTATTGTCTATTTGGATGATATTTTAATTTTTAGCAAGACTTTGGAAGAACATTTACTGCATATTCATAGTGTCCTTGAAAGGCTAAGGGAAGAGAAACTGTTAATTAATCTGAAGAAGTGTATCTTTGCAAAAAGGGAGTTAGTCTATTGGGGGTTTGTTATATCACCCGAAGGTCTCAAAAAGGATCCAGAGAAGGTAAAAGCCATCTTGGAATGGCCTACTCCAAGGTCTGCTACTAAGGTAAGATCATTTCATGGTCTTGTTAGTTTTTACAGGAAGTTTATTAAGAATTTTAGTGGCATATGTGCACCCGTAACTGATACAATAAGAGTTGATAGAAAGGAGTTCAAATGGGCTGCAGCAGCTACAAGAAGTTTTGAATTGCTAAAGAAGAAGGTAACAGAACAACCTGTGTTGGCCCTTCCAGATTTTAGAAAGGTTTTCCTAGTGGATTGTGATGACAATGGTAGTGTTATTGGGGCTGTATTAAGCCAAGAAGTTAAGCCTATTGCATATTTTAGTCAAAAACTGAATGACGCAAAGAAGAAGTATTTTGTTTATTATCAAGAGTTCTATGCAATAGTTCAAGCCTTAAAGAAATGGAGGCATTATTTATTACCAAAGGCATTTTTTTTTATACTGATCATCAGGCATTATAGTACCTAAATAGCCAAGATAAATTGATTCAAAGGCATATGAAGTGGGTAGAATTCTTGTAGAGTTATACATTTGTGTTGAAGCATAGAAGTAGAAAATCTAACAGGGTTGCAGATGCACGAAGAAGGAGACAGTTGTTGCTTACAGTAATGTAGGTTGAAGTAGTTGGGTTTGATGAACTCAAGAATTTGTACCCTGAGGATCCTGATTTTGCTGAAGCATGGAAAGCTTGTAAAGAACCTGTTGCTGTAGATAGAACCAAGTAGTTAGACTATTTGATTCAAGATGGCATGTTGTTCAAGGGTCATTAATTGTGCATTCCAAGGAGTTCCATGAGGGAAAATCTGATTAAGGAGAAACATAGTGGAGGGATGGCAGGACATTTTGGTCAAGATAAGACCATTTCCATTCTTAGAGAACATTATTTTTGGCCTCAAATTTCACAGGATGTGAAGAAGTTTGTACAGAGTTGCTGGGTTTGTCAAGTTGCCAAGGGGTTTAGTCACAATAATGGCCTATATCAGCCATTGCCTATTCCATCAAGGCCATGGGAGGACATAAGTATGCATTTTGTTCTTGGATTGCCAAGGAGACAAAGGGTTAATGACTCAGTATTCGTGGTGGTTGATAGGTTCTCCAAAATGGCACATTTCATTCCATGCCACAAAACTCATGATGTTGTCCATATTGCAGACTTGTTTTTCAAAGAGGTGATAAGACTACATGGACTTTTAAGGAGTATAGTTTCTGATAGAGATACTAAATTTGTGGGGTATTTCTAGAGGACATTGTGGAAAAAGTTGAGAATAGACTTGAAATTCAGTTCCACGCATCACCCACAAATTGATGGCCAAACAGAAGTGGTAAATAGAAGTCTGGGCAATTTACTGAGATGTTTAGTTGGGGATAAGCCAAAGGGATGGGATTTGATTCTACCACAAGAAGAGTTTTCTTACAATAACTCTATAAATAGGAGTACTAGAAAATCACCATTCCAAATTGTATATGGGAATAGCCCAAGGACTGCACCAGAATTGAGAAAGATAGAGCAAGGGGAGAGGACAAGTGTTGAAGCAGAAGAATTTGGTAAACATATCAAGCATCTACATGAGGAGGTTCAGGAACACATTACCAAGATGAATCAAGAACTTATAAAGCTAGGGCTGATCAAAGGAGAAGACATAAGGAATTCCAAGTAGGGGATCTAGTCATGGTGCACTTACGAAAAGAAAGATTTCCACTTGCTACTTACAACAAGCTGAAAATGAAGAAATTTGGCCCCTGCAAAATTTTGAAGAAACATGACTTAGGACATGCATATGAGGTGGAGCTGCCAGATGGTATTCACATTTCTCTCATTTTCAACATTGCAGATTTCACAGAGTATCATGATGTTGGTGCAGATGAGGAGCTGCTGTTAGAGCCATGTCTGATTCCTGCTTCTAAGAAGGAGGAGATAGAAGACATTCTAGATCATCATGTGGGCAGGAGTACCAAAAACAAGTAGTATGAAGAGTATTTGGTGAAATGGAACGGATGACTGATCAAGGACTCAACTTGGATATCAGCAGCTGAGCTTTCCCATTTGGGATTTCCTCTACCATTCATAAAGTGACAGGGTCACTTTTCAATCTACCCTAGGTGTCTAATGCAGGAGCATCTAGAGGTATAAGGGCAATCCTGTGTCACCCAAAAAAAATGATCTTAGAATTAGTTTCTGTTTCATGTGTTTTAATTTTCGGACACCCATTTGGGTCAAATAAAGGTTCCAACTTTCACAGTTCCACTATTTGTGTGCTAGTAAATCTCAAAAAAATAGGAGTATGTAATTGGGCCATCATTTTGGTAAACTAGAAGGTGTGAATTGGCCAGATGAATGTAATTTTGATTTAGAGCATTCCAAAAAAAGAATCAGGTCAAAAGGCCCCACAGTTTGAAAGTTATTGCAGTTCCACGAGTTTTGGAGACCTCCTAAGAATTCTTCAAAGTCACATTAGGGGCATTAAATGACCTTGAAAAGGGCCAAAAAATGGGCGACGAGCAAAGCTAGTCAATAGTGCTTTAGAGCGCTTCAAGAGCTTTCCAAAAATGTAAAGGGTTCATCAATCGGAGCTACGGTTCAAAAGTTATACCTCCCAGAAGTTTGGTTACCATTTTTGGATTCTTCTAGATTTGCGCCGACTTCTAACGCAAGTTTTGGAGCCTTCTATTTGGTCGGTGGATGCCGACTACCACTTTCTAGAATGTATTCCTAGTCCTTAACCCTCCAAGGTCTATTTAAGGAGATTCCTGGCATTGTAAAAGGTAGTTCGGAGTGGAGTTTGAGAGGAGGTACTAAAAGGAGAAATTATCTCCACATTTATGCTATTGTAAGCCCTTAGGGCATGTTTTGAAGTTTATTTTCTCTGTACTGAATGTATTAGCATATTTTTTAGTTAATTGAATTTCCCTTTTCTATTGTGTCCATTATATTCTTGGGTTGTGTCTCCATCAAGTAGTATCAGAGCTAGTTTCTCTGAGTGTGTAGACAGAGCATCGATTGTGAGGCAGTTTGCACTAGGAGTGTGTGGTTGTGGGTTTGAGTTAGAAGATGCCTCCACGAAGAAAGCATGCCAGAAGGGCCAGAGCTATTAATCTTGAGGAGGTTAGAGCCCTCCAAAGGTAGGTACAGGCATTGCAAGAGGAGCTCTATAGAGGAGAAAATGTTGCCACAGGTGACTATAGTGAGGATGACAATGAAGAGGAAGAAATGGGACCAGAAGGTAAATTTGATAGGGAAGTTGTGAATCATGTAGAGGAAAGGCTTTTTAGGGCCATTACTAAGTTTGGGAAAAGACCTACAATTGAAGTCGGTGTATTTTTAAGAAATCTAAAACCAGATGAGTTGATCGATTGGACCAATGAACTGGAAGAATATTTTGAGTATGAGTATATCAAGGACCTAGATAGGGTTAAGTTTGCAAAGGCCAAACTGAAATGCCATGCCAAAATCTTGTGGCAAGAGGTTCAATTGGAAAGAAATAGGAGAGGAAAGGAGAAGATCACAAGATGGGATCGCATGGTGGAAAAATTGAAGAAGCAGTTCATTCCTGTGGACTATGAGCTTGAATTGTTTAAGAATTTGCATGGGTTAAAGCAAGGAAGAAGATAAGTCCAAGGACATATAGAGGAATTTTATCAACTCTTGATTACAATGGGGCATGTAGAAGAAAATAAGGAGAAGGTTGTTCGTTATATCAGTGGGTTACGACCTAGCATCCAAGAGGAATTAAGTCTGGTAAGAATGACCAGTGTTGAAGAGGCATACCAGTTTTCCCTATGAGTTAAAGACAAGCTGGAAAAAAAGGTTTGAAGGAAGACAAAAATGGCACGGTCAAGGAGCAAGGAGAAGCGGTAGATCATCTGGAGGCTACAATGAAACCCAAAAGAAAAATTAAGATGTGGGTACTATCAGGAACCAGAGGAATAAGGGTTTGAACCACTCCGATGATCAAGACTTTGGAAATCAGAGATGAAGAGGTAGAGGACGTGGACAAGGAAGAGGCAGCTTTCGTGGTACCTATTTCCATTGCAATGAATATGGTCATCGTGCTTTTGAATTCCCTCAATGAAAAGGAAGGAAAGATAGGAGAGCTGAGGGCCAAGCTAGGGTTGCTCATGTGGATGAGGATGCACAATCATCACATTCAGAGGATACAGAAAGAGGAGAGACCTTGGTAAATGAAAAAGTCCTACTAAGTGGTGAGATTGAACTAGGATAATGGAGGAGTTTGTTCCGTAACAGATGGAAGTATGAGGATAAATTTTGTGATGTGATCATTTATGGTGGTAGCACTGATAACTTGGTATCAGAAGAGATGGTCTCTAAGTTGAAGCTCAGGAGGGAGAAACATCCCGAGCCCTATCGGATTGCTTGAGTAAAAGATGATCATAAGGTCCTGCTAAGTGACCAATAGTTAGTGAAATTCAAAATTAGGAGTTACCATGATGAAGTTCTCTGTGATGTTATTCTGATGGATGTTTTCCATCTATTGGTGGGTAGACCATGGCAGTTTGATAGACATGCAGTACATGATGGGCATGCAAACACATACTCTCTGACAAAGGATGGAGTTCGCAACAAATTGAAGCCCATGAAAAAGGAAGGTGAAAAGGTATGTAGCAGTGCTAGGATTTGTCTTGTTGATGGAGGGAAGTTTTTAGATGGCATGAAATAACAACATATGTGCTATACTTTGATTCCTAGGAAAGATAAAGAAGGTAGTAGTGAAATACAACTTGAAGTTTCAGATTTACTAGGGGAATTTGGAGATATTATCTCTGATAATGTTCCAGATGGATTGCCACCAGTAAGGCAAGTCAGTCATCAAATAGATCTGATTCTAGGAGCAAGTTTGTCTAACAAGGCTGCTCACAGGATGACTCCTGTTGAAACAAAGGAGCTAAATAGACAGGTTCAGGAGCTGTTGAGAAAGGGCTTGATTTGAGAGAGCCTAAGTCCATGTGTAGTACCTAAAATACTCACACCAAAGAAGGATGGAGAGTGGATTATGTGTACAAATGCTCAAGCTATAAATAGGATAACCATCAAGTACCAATTTCCTTTCCCAAGGATGGATGATCTAATGGACTGCTTGAGTGGAGCCCAGTACTTTACAAAGATAGATCTCAAGAGTGGCTATCATCAGATATGGAATTAAGAAGTAAATGAGTGGAAAATAGCCTTCAAGACCAAGGAGGGTCTTTATGAGTGGTTAGTCATGCCCTTTGGATTGACAAACGCCCCAAGCACCTTCATGCGGCTCATGAATGAGGTACTTAAGAAGTTCTTGGAAAAATTTGTTATTGTCTATTTGGATGATATTTTAATTTTCAGCAAGACTTTGGAAGAAAATTTACTGTATATTCGTACTGTCCTTAAAAGGCTAAGGGAAGGGAAACTGTTAATTAATCTGAAGAAGTGTATCTTTGCAGAAAGGGAGTTAGTCTATTTCGGGTTCGTTATATCACCTCAAAGTCTGAAAAGGGATCTAGAGAAGGTAAAAGCCATCTTGGAATGGCCTACTCCAAGGTCTACTATTGAGGTAAGATCATTTCATGGTCTTGTTATTTTTTACAGGAAGTTTATTAAGAATTTTAGTGGCATATGTGCACCCCTAACTGATACAATAAGAGGGTATAGAAAAGAGTTCAAATGGATTGCAGTAGCTGCGAGAAGTTTTGAATTGCTAAAGAAGAAGGTAACAGAACAACTTGTGTTGGCACTTCCAAATTTTAGAAAGGTTTTCCAGGTGGATTGTGATGCCAGTGGCAGCACTATTGGGGCTGTATTAAGCAAAGAAGGTAAGCCTATTGCATATTTTAGTGAAAAATGGAATGATACAAAGAAGAAGTATTATGTTTATGATCAAGAGTTCTATGCAATAGTTTAGGCCTTAAAGAAATGGAGGCATTATTTATTGCCAAAGGAATTTATTTTTTATACTGATCATCAGGCATTACAGTACCTAAATAGCTAAGGTAAATTGAATCAGAGGCATATGAAGTGGGTAGAATTCATGTAGAGTTATACATTTGTGTTCAAGCATAGAAGTGAAAAATCTAACATGGTTGCAGATGAACTAAGTAGGAGATAGTTGTTGCTTACAGTAATGCAGGTTGAAGTAGTTGGGTTTCATGAACTCAAGAATTTGTACCCCGAGGATCCTGATTTTGTTGAAGCATGAAAAGCTTGTAAAGAACCTGTTGTTGTAGATAGAACCAAGTGGTTAGACTATTTGATTTACGATGGCATGTTGTTTAAGGGTAGTCAATTGTGCATTCCAATGAGTTCCACGAGGGAAAATTTGATGAAGGAGAAACACAGTGGAGGGATGGTAGGACATTTTGGTCGAGATAAGACCTTTGCCATTCTTAGAGAACATTATTTTTGGTCTCAAATTTCATAGGATGTGCATAAGTTTGTACAGAGTTGCCAGGTTTGTCAAGTTGCCAAGGGGTTTAGTCATAATACTGGCCTATATCAGCCATTGCCTATTCCATCAAGGCTATTGGAGGACATAAGTATGGATTTTTTTCATGGATTGCCAAGGACACAAAGGGGTAATGACTCAGTATTCGTGGTGGTTGATAGGTTCTCCAAAATGGAACATTTCATTCCATGCCACAAAACTCATGATGCTATCCATATTGCAAACTTGTTTTTCAAAGAGGTGGTAAGACTACATGGACTTCCAAGGAGTATGGTTTCTAACAGAGATACTAAATTTGTGGGGTATTTCTAGAGGACATTGTGGAAAAAGTTGAGAACAGACTTGAAATTCAGTTCAACGCATCACCCACAAACTGATGGCCAAACAAAAGCGATAAACAGAAGTCTTGGCAATTTGCTGAGATGTTTAGTTGGGGCTAAGCCCAAGGGATGGGATTTGATTCTACCACAAGCAGAGTTTTCTTACAATAACGCTATAAATAGGAGTACTAGAAAATCAGCATTCCAAATTGTATATGGGAATAGCCCAAGGACTACACCAGAATTGAGGAAGATAGAGCAAGGGCAGAGGACAAGTGCTGAATTGGAAGAATTTTCTAAACATATCAAGCATCTACATGAGGAGGTTCAGGCACACATTACCAAGATGAATCAAGAGTATAAAGCTAGGCCTGATCAAAGGAGAAGACATAAGGAATTCCAAGTAGGGGATCTAGCAATGGTGCACTTATGAAAAGAAAGCTTTCCAGCTGGTACTTACAACAAGCTGAAAATGAAGAAATTTGGCCCCTGCAAAATTTTGAAGAAACATGACTTAGGAAATGCATATGAGGTGGAGCTGCCAGATGGTATTCACATTTCTCCCATTTTCAAAAGTGCAGATTTAACAGAGTATCATGATGATGGTGTAGATGAGGAGCTAGTGTTAGAGCCATGTCCGATTCTTGCTTCAAAGAAGGAGGAGATAGAAGACAGTCTAGGTCATTGTGTGGGTAAGAGTACCAAAAATAAGTAGTATGAAGAGTATTTGGTCAAATGGAAAGAATGAACAATCGAGGACTCAACTTGGATTTTAGCAGCTGAGGTTTCCCATTTGGGATTTCCTCTACCATTCATAAAGTAACAGGGTCACTTTTCAATCTACCCTAGGTGACTGATGTAAGAGCATCTAGAGGTATAAGGGCAATCCTATGTCACCCAAAAAAATGTACTTAGACTTAGTTTCTATTTCATGTGTTTTCATTTTTGGACACCCATTTGGGTCAAATAAAGGTTCCAACTCTCACAGTTCCACTATCAGTGTGATAGTAAATCTTGAAAAAAAAGGAGTATGTAATTGGGCCATCATTTTGGTAAACTAGAAGGTGTGAATTGGCCAGATGAATGTAATTGTCATTTAGAGCATTCCAGAAAAAGAATCAGGTCAAAAGGCCCCACAGTTTGAAAGTTATTGCAGTTTTTCAAGTTTTGGAGACCTCCTAAGAATGCTTCAAAGTCAGGTTAGGGGCATTAAATGACCTCAAAAAGGGCCAAAAAAGGTAGATGAGTAAAAATGGTCTTTAGGGCTATAGAGCGCTTCAAGAGCTTTTCGAAAATGTAAACAGTTTGTCAATCGGAGCTACGGTTCAAAAGTTATGCCTCCCGAAAGTTCGGTTACTGTTTTTGGATTCTTCTAGATTTGCACCGACTTATAGCGCAGCTTTCGGAGCCTTCTATTTGGTCGGTGGATGCCTACTAGAACTTTTTAGAATGTGTTCCTAGTCCATAACTCTCAAGATTCTATTTAAGAAGATTCTTGGCTTTGTAAAAGGCAGTTCGGAGTGGAGTTTGAGAGGAGGTACTGAAAGGAGAAATTATCTCCACATTTATGCTATTGTAAGCCCTTAGGGCATGTTTTGAAGTTTATTTTCTCTATACTAAATGTATTAGTGTATTTTTCAGTTAATAAAATTTCCATTTTTTGTTGTGTCCATTCTGTTTTTGGGTTGTGTCTCCATCAAGTGGTATCAGAGCTGGTTTTCTTGAGTGTGTAGATAGAGCGCCGATTGTGAGGCAATTTGCACCAGGACTATGTGGTTGTCGTTCGACTTAGAAGATGCCTCCACAAAGAGAGCATGGTAGAAGGGCTAGAGCTATTAATCTTGAGGAGGTTAGAGCCCTCCAAAGATTGGTATAGGCATTGCAAGAGGAGCTCCGTAGAGGAGCAAATGTTGCCGCAGGTGACGATAGTGAGGATGAAAATGAAGAAGAAGAAATGGGACCAAAAGGGGAATTTGATAGGGAAGTTCTGAATCATGTAGTGGAAAGGCTTTTTAGGGCCATTTCTAACTTTGGGAAAGGACCTACAATTAAAGTGGGTGTATTTTCAAGAAATCTGAAACCAGATGAGTTGATCGATTGGATCAATGAACTAGAAGAATACTTTGAGTATGACGATATCAGGGACCCAGATAGGGTTAACTTTGCAAAGGCCAAACTGAAAGGCCATGCCAAAATTTGGTGGCAAGAGATTCAATTGGAAATAAATAGGAGAGGAAAGGAGAAGATCACAAGATGGGATCGCATGGTGGACAAATTGAAGAAGCAATTCATTCCTACGGACTATGAGCTTGATTTGTTTAAGAAGATGCATGGGTTAAAGCAAGCAGGAAGATCAGTCCAAGACTATATAGAGGAATTTTACTGAATCTTGATTAGAGCAGGGCATGTAGAAGCAACTAAGGAGAAGGTTGCTCGTTATATCAGTGGGTTGCGACCTAGCATCTAGGAGGAATTAAGTCTAGTAAGAAAGACCAGCATTGAAGAGACATACTAGTTTGCCCTATGAGTTGAAGAGAAGCTGAATAAAAGGTTTGAAGGAAGAAAAAGAGGGTGCGGTCAAGAAGGAATAAGAAGGGGTAGATCATCTGGAGGCTGCAACGAAACCCAGAAGAAAAATGAAGATGCAGGTACTAGCAAGAACCAGAGGAATGAGGGTTTCAACCACTACCACGATCAAGACTTTGGAAATCAGAGAGGAAGAGGTAGAGGACATGGACAAGGAAGAGGAAGCTTCCATGGTACCTATTTCCATTGCAATGAAGAAGGTCATTGTGCCTTTGAATGCCCTCAAAGACAAGGAAGGACAGATAGGAGAGCTGAGGGCCAAGCTAGGGTTGCTCATGTAGATGAGCATGCACAATCATCACACTCAGAGGATGCAGAAAGAGGAGAGACCTCGGTAAATGAAAGAGTTTTACTAAGTGGTGAGATTGAACAAGGACAATGGAGGAGTTTGTTCTGTAATAGATGCAAGTGTGAGGATAAATGTTGTCACATAATCATTGATGGTGGTGGCATAGATAACTTGGTATCAGAAGAGATGGTCTCTACGTTGAAGCTCAAGAGGAAGAAACATCCCCAGCCCTATCGGATTGCTCGAGTAAAAGATGATCATAAGGTCTTGGTAAGTGAACAATTTTTAGTGAAATTCAAAATTGGGAGTTACCATGAGAAGTTCTCTATGATGTTATTCCGATGGATGTTTGTCATCTATTGGTGGGTAGACCATGGTAGTTTGATAGACATGCAGTACATGATGGGTATGCAAACACATACTCTCTAACAAAGGATGTAGTTCACCACAAATTGAAGCCCATGAAAAAGGAAGGCGAAAAGGTATGTAGCAGTGCTAGGATTTGTCTTGTTGATGGAGGGAAGTTTTTAGATGGCATGAAACATCAGCATATGTGCTATGCTTTGATTCCTAGGAAAGATAAAGAAGGTAGTAGTGAAATACCACTTGAAGTTTAAGATTTATTAGGGGAATTTGGAGATATTATCTTTGATAATGTTCCAGATGGATTGCCACCAGTAAGGCAAATCAGTCATCAGATAGATCTGATTCTAGGAGCTAGTTTCCCTAACAAGGCTGCTCACAGGATGACTCCTGCTAAAATAGAAGAGTTAAATAGACAGGTTCAGGAGCTGTTGATGAAGGGCTTGATTCGAGAGAGCCTGAGTCCATGTGCAGTACCTGTAGTACTTGCACCAAAGAAGGATGGAGAGTCGAGGATGTGTACATATTCTCGAGCTATAAATAGGATAACCATCAAGTACCAGTTTCCTTTGCCAAGGATGGATAATCTTATGGACTGCTTGAGTGGAGCTCAGTACTTCACAAAGATAGATCTCAAGAGTGGCTATCATCAGATATAGATTCGAGAAGGAGATGAGTGGAAAATAGCCTTCAATACCAAGGAGGGTCTTTATGAGTGGTTAGTCATGCCCTTTGGATTGATGAACGCCCCAAGCACCTTCATGCGGCTCATGAATGAGGTACTTATGAAGTTCTTGGGAAAATTTGTTATTGTCTATTTGGATGATATTTTAATTTTCAGCAAGACTTTCGAAGAACATTTACTGCATATTCGTAGTGTCCTTGAAAGGCTAAGGGAAGAGAAACTATTAATTAATCTGAAGAAGTGTATCTTTGGAAAAAGGGAGCTAGTCTATTTGGGGTTTGTTATATCACCCGAAGGTCTCAAAATGGATCCAGAGAAGGTAAAAGCCATCTTGGAATGGCCTACTCAAAGGTCTGCTACTGAGGTAAGATCATTTCACGGTCTTGTTAGTTTTTACAGGAAGTTTATTAAGAATTTTAGTGGCATATGTGCACCCTCAACTGATACAATAAGAGGGGATAGAAAAGAGTTCAAATGGACTGCAACAGCTATGAGAAGTTTTGAATTGCTAAAGAAGAAGGTAACAGAACAACCTTTGTTGGCACTTCTAGATTTTAGAAAGGCTTTCTAGGTGGATTGTGATGCCAGTGGTAGCACTATTGGGGCTATATTAAGCCAAGAAGGTAAGCCTATTGCATATTTTAGTGAAAAATTGAATGATACAAAGAAGAAGTATTCTGTTTATGATCAAGAGTTCTATGCAATAGTTCGAGCCTTAAAGAAATGGAGGCATTATTTATTGCCAAAGGAATTTTTTTTTTATACTTTTCATCAGGCATTACAGTACCTAAATAGCCAACGTAAATTGAATCAGAGGCATATGAAGTGGGTAGAATTCTTGCAGAGTTATACATTTGTGTTGAAGCATAGAAGTGGAAAATCTAACAGGGTTGCAGATGCACTAAGTAGGAGACAATTGTTGCTTATAGTAATGCAGGTTGAAGTAGTTGGGTTTCATGAACTCAAGAATTTGTACCCCGAGGATCTTGATTTTGTTAAAGCATGGAAAGCTTGTAAAGAACCTATTGCTGTAGATAGAACCAAGTGGTTAGACTATTTGACTCAGGATAACATGTTGTTCAAGGGTAGTCAATTGTGCATTCCAAGGAGTTCCATGAGGGAAAATCTGATGAAGGAGAAACACAGTGGAGGGATGGCAGGACATTTTGGTCAAGATAAGACCATTGCCATTCTTAGAGAACATTATTTTTGGCCTCAAATTTCACAGGATGTGAAGAAGTTTGTATAGAGTTGCCAGGTTTGTCAAGTTGCCAAGGGGTTTAGTCACAATACTGGCCTATATCAGCCATTTCCTATTCCATCAAGGCCATGGGAGGACATAAGTATGGATTTTGTTCTTGGATT
Organism: Cupressus sempervirens; assembly: GCA_028749045.1. Taxonomy (NCBI): domain Eukaryota; kingdom Viridiplantae; phylum Streptophyta; class Pinopsida; order Cupressales; family Cupressaceae; genus Cupressus; species Cupressus sempervirens. The sequence goes on from CM053787.1 coordinate 685,005,286, forward strand.
TCAAAGGACACAAAGGGGTAATGACTCAGTATTCGTAGTGGTTGATAGGTTCTCCAAAATGGCACATTTAATTCCACGCAACAAAACTCATGATGTTGTCCATATTGCAGACTTGTTTTTCAAAGAGGTGGTAAGACTACATGGAATTCCAAGGAGTATAGTTTCTAATAGAGATACTAAATTTGTGGGGTATTTCTGGAGGACATTGTGGAAAAGCTTGAGAACAGACTTGAAATTTAGTTCCACGCCTCACCCACAAATTGATAGCCAAACAGAAGTCTGGGCAATTTGCTGAGATGTTTAGTTGGGGATAAGCCCAAGGGATGGGATTTGATTCTACCACAAGCAGAGTTTTCTTACAATAACTCTATAAATAGGAGTACTGGAAAATCACCATTCCAAATTTTATATGGGAATAGCCTATGGACTACACCAGAATTGAGGAGGATAGAGCAAGGAGAGAGGACAAGTGCTGAAGCAGAAGAATTTGCTGAACATATCAAGCATCTACATGATGAGGTTCAAGCACACATTACCAAGATGAATCAAGAGTATAAAGCTAGGGCTAATCAAAGGAGAAGACATAAGGAATTCCAAGTAGGGGATCTAGTCATGGTGCACTTACAAAAAGAAAATATTTCCAACCGGTACTTACAACAAGCTAAAAATTAAAAAATTAGGCCCTTGCAAAATTTTGAAGAAACATGACTTAGGAAATGTATATGAGGTGGAGCTGCTAGATGGTATTCACATTTCTCTCATTTTCAACATTGTAGATTTAATAGAGTATCATGATGATCCTACAAATGATGACTTAGGAAACAAGCATTATGAAGAGTATTTGGTCAAATGGAAAGGATCATCGATCGAGGACTCAACTTGGATTTTAGGAGTTGAGGTTTTCCATTTGGGATTTCCTCTACCATTCATAAAGTGATAGGGTCACTTTTCAATCTACCCTAGGTGTCTGATGTAGGAGCATCCAGAGGTGTAAGGGCAATTCTATGTCACCCAAAAAAATGTACTTAGACTTAGTTTCTGTTTCATGTGTTTTTATTTTGGACACCCATTTGGGTCAAATAAAGGTTCCAACTTTCACAGTTCCACTATCAGTGTGCTAGTAAATCCTGAAAAAATAGGAGTATGTAATTGGGCCATGATTTTGGTAAACTAGAAGGTGTTAATTTCTTCGATGAATGTAATTGTGATTTAGCGTATTCCAGAAAAGGAATTAGGTCAAAAGGCCCCACAGTTTGAAAGTTATTTTAGTTTTTCAGGTTTTGGAGACCTCCTAAGAATGCTTCAAAGTTAGGTTAGGGGCATTAAATGACCTCAAAAAAGGCAAAAAATGGGAGACAATTAAAGCTGGTCCATAAAGCTATAGAGCGCTTCAAGAGCTTTCCAAAAATGTAAACGGTTTGTCAATCGGAGATACGGTTCTAAAGTTATGCCTCCCGAAAGTTTGATTATCGTTTTTGGATTCTTCTAGATTTGTGCCGACTTCTAACCTAGCTTCTTGAGCCTTCTATTTGGTCGATGGATCCCTACTAGCACTTTCTAGAATGTATTCCTAGTCCTTAACCCTCCAGGGTCTATTTAAGGAGATTCCTGGCATTATAAAAGGCAGTTCGGAGTGGAGTTTGAGAGGAGGTACTAAAAGGAGAAATTGTCTCCACATTTATGCTATTGTAAGCCCTTAGGGCATGTTTTGAAGTTTATTTTCTCTGTACTAAATGTATTAGCATATTTTTTAGTTAATTCAATTTCCCTTTTCTATTGTGTCCATTCTGTTCTTGGGTTGTGTCTCCATCAAGTAGTATCAGAGCTGGTTTCCCTAAGTGTGTAGATAGAGTGTCGACTGTGAGGCAGTTTGCACTAGGAGTGTGTGGTTGTGGGTTCGAGTTAGAAGATGCCTCCACAAAGAAAGCATGGAAGAAGGGCCAAAGCTATTAATCCTAAGGAAGTTATAGCCCTCCAAAGGTAGGTACAGGCATTGCAAGAGGAGCTTCGTAGAGGAGCAAATGTTGCCGCAGGTGACGATAGTGAGAATGACAATGAAGAAGAAGAAATGGGACCAAAGGGGAATTTGATGGGAAAGTTCTGAACCATGTAGAGGAAATGCTTTTTAGGGCCATTACTAAGTTTGGGAAAAGACCTATAATTGAAGTGGGTGTATTTTCAAGAAATCTAAAACCAGATGAGTTGATCGATTGGAATAATGAACTTGAAGAATACTTTGAGTATGAGGATATATCAGGGACCCAGATAGGGTTAAGTTTGCAAAGGCCAAACCGAAAGGCCATGCCAAAATCTAGTGGCAAGAGTTTCAATTGGAAAGAAATAGGAGAGGAAAGGAGAAGATCACAAGATGGGATCACATGGTGGACAAATTGAAGAAGCAGTTCATTCCTGTGGACAACGAGCTTGATTTGTTTAAGAAGATGCATGGGTTAAAGAAAGTAGCAAGATCAGTCCAAGAATATACAGAGGAATTTTTCCGACTCTTGATTAGAGCGGGGCATGTAGAAGCAAATAAGGAGAAGGTTGCTTGTTATATCAGTTGGTTGCGACCTAGCATCTAGGAGGAATTAAGTATGGTAAGAATGACCAGTGTTGAAGAGGAATACTAGTTTACCCTACGAGTTGAAGAGAAGCTGAATAAAAGGTTTGAAGGAAGACAAATAGGGCACTGTCAAGGAGGAAGGGGAAGTGGTAGATCATCTAGAGGCCGCAATGAAATCTAAAAACAAAAATGAAGATGTGGGTACTAGCAAGAATCAGAGGCATGAGGGTTTCAACCACTCCCATGATCAAGAATTTGGTAATCAGAGAGGAAGAGGCAGAGGACATGGACAAGGAAGAGGCAGCTTCCATGGTACCTATTTCCATTGCAATGAAGAAGGTCATCATGCCTTTCAATGCCCTCAATGACAAGGAAGGATAGAAAGGAGAGCTGAGGGCCAAGCTAGGGTTGCTGATGTGGATGAGGATGCACAATCATCACATTCAGAGGATGCAAAAAGAGGAGAGACCTTGCTAAATGAATGAGTCCTACTAAGTGGTGAAATTAAACCAAGACAACAGAGGAGTTTGTTTCATACTAGATGCAAGTGTGAGGATAAATGTTTTGATGTGATCATTGATCATGGTAGCACTGATAACTTGGTATCAGAAGAGATGTTCTCTAAGCTGAAGCTCAGGAGGGAGAAACATCCCCAACCCTATAGGATTGCTTGGGTAAAAGATGATCATAAGGTCTTGGTAAGTGAACAATGTTTAGTGAAATTCAAAATTGGGAGTTACCATGATGAATTTCTCTATGATGTTATTCCGATGGATGTTTGCCATCTATTGTTGGGTAGACCATGGCAGTTTGATAGACATGCAGTATATGATGGGCATGCAAACACATACTCTCTAACAAAGGATGGAGTTCACCACAAATTGACACCCATGAAAAAGGAAGGTGAAAAGGTATGTAGCAGTGCTAGAATTTGTCTTGTTGATGGAGGGAAGTTTTTAGATGGCATGAAACATTAGCGTATGTGCTATGCTTTGATTCCTAGGAAAGATAAAGAAGTTAGTAGTGAAATACCACTTGCAGTTTCAGATTTACTAGGGAAATTTGGAGATATTATCTCTGATAATGTTCTAGATGGATTTCCACTAGTAAGGCAAATAAGTCATCAGATAGATCTTATTCTAGGAGCTAGTTTTCCTAACAAGGCTACTCATAGGATGACTCCTACTGAAATAGAGGAGCTAAATAGATAGGTTCAGGAGCTGTTGAGGAAGGGCTTGATTCAAGAGAGCCTGAGTCCATGTGCAGTACCTACAATACTTTCACCAAAGAAGGATGGAGAGTGGAGGATGTATACATATTCTCAAACTATAAATAGGATAAACATCAAGTACCAGTTTCTTTTGCCAAGGATGGATGATCTTAATGACTGCTTGAGTGGAGCTCAATACTTCACAAAGATAGATCTCAAGAGTGGCTATCATCAGATACGGATTTGAGAAGGAGATGAGTGGAAAATAGCCTTCAAGACCAAGGAGGGTCATTATGAGTGGTTAGTCATGCCCTTTGGATTGATGAATGCCCCAAGGACCTTCATGCGGCTCATGAATGAGGTACTTAAGAAGTTCTTGGGAAAATTTATTATAGTCTATTTGGATGATATTTTAATTTTCAGCAAGACTTTGGAAGAACATTTACTACATATTCGTAGTGTCCTTGAAAGGCTAAGGGAAGAGAAACTGTTAATTAATCTGAAGAAGTGTATCTTTGCAAAAAGGGAGTTAGTCTATTTGGGGTTTGTTATATCACCCGAAGGTCTCAAAATCGATCCAGAGAAGGTAAAAGCCATCTTGGAATGGCCTACTCCAAGGTCTGCTATTGAGGTAAGATCATTTCATGGTCTGGATAGTTTTTACAGGAAGTTTATTAAGAATTTCAGTGGCAGATGTGCACCCCTAACTGATACAATAAGAGGGGATAGAAAGGAGTTCAAATGGACTGCACCAGCTACGAGAAGTTTTGAATTGCTAAAGAAGAAGGTAATAGAACAACCTGTGTTGGCACTTCCAAATTTTAGAAAGGTTTTCCAGGTGGATTGTGATGCTAGTGGCAATGCTATTGGGGCTGTATTAAGCCAAGAAGGTAAACCTATTGCATAATTTAGTAAAAAATTGAATGATGCAAAGAAGAAGTATGCTATTTAAATTGTGCATTCCAAGGAGTTCCATGAGGGAAAATTTGATTAAGGAGAGACACAGTGGAGGGATGGCAGGACATTTTGGTCAAGATAAGACCATTGCCTTTCTTAGAGAACATTATTTTTGCCCTCAAATTTCATAGGATGTGAAGAAGTTTGTATAGAGTTGCCAGGTTTGTCAAGTTGCCAAGGGGTTTAGTCACAATACTGGCCTATATTAGCCATTGCCTGTTCCATTAAGGCCATGGGAGGACATAAGTATGGATTTTGTTCTTGGATTGCCAAGGACACAAAGGGGTAATGACTCAGTATTCGTGGTAGTTGATAGGTTCTCCAAAATGGCACATTTCATTCCATGCCACAAAACTCATGATGTTGTCCATATTGCAAACTTGTTTATCAAAGAGGTGGTAACACTACATGGACTTCCAAGGAGTACAGTTTCTGACAGAGATACTAAATTTGTGGGGTATTTCTAGAGGACATTGTGGAAAAAGTTGAGAACAGACTTAAAATTTAGTTCCACGCATCACCCACAAACTGACAGCCAAACAGAAGTGGTAAACAGAAGTCTGGACAATTTGGTGAGATGTTTAGTTGGGGATAAGCCCAAGGGATGGGATTTGATTCTACCACAAGTAGAGTTTTCTTACAATAACTCTATAAATAGGAGTACTAGAAAATCACCATTCCAAATTATATATGGGAATAGCCCAAGGACTGCACCAAAATTGAGGAAGATAGAGCAAGTGGAGAGGACAAGTGCTGAAGCAGAAGAATTTGCTAAACATATCAAACGTCTCCATGAGGAAGTTTAGGCACACATTACCAAGATGAATCAAGAGTATAAAGCTAGGGCTGATCAAAGAAGAAGACATAAGGAATTCCAAGTAGGGGATCTACTCATGGTGCACTTACGAAAAGAAAGATTTCCAGTCGGTACTTACAACAAGCTAAAAATGAAGAAATTTTGCCCCTGCAAAATTTTGAAGAAACATGACTCAGGAAATGCATATGAGGTGGAGCTGTCAGATGGTATTCACATTTCTCCCATTTTCAACATTGCAAATTTAACATAGTATCATGATGATGGTGTAGATGAGGAGCTGGTGTTAGAGCCATGTTTGATTCCTACTTTTAAGAAGGAGGAGATAGAAGACATTCTAGATCATCATCTGGGTAGGAGTACTAGAAACAAGCAGTATGAAGAGTATTTGGTCAAATGGAAAGGACGACCGATCGAGGACTCAACTTGGATTTCAACAGTTGAGGTTTCCCGTTTGGGATTTCCTCTACCATTCATAAAGTGACAGGGTCACTTTTCAATCTACCCTAGGTGTCTAATGTAGGAGCATCCAGAGATATAAGGGCAATCCCGTGTCCCCAAAAAAAATGTACTTAGACTTAGTATCTGTTTCATGTGTTTTCATTTTTGGACACCCATTTGGGTCAAATAAAGGTTCCAAGTCTCACAGTTCCACTATCAGTGTGCTAGTAAATCTTGAAAAAATAGGAGTATGTAATTGGGCCATATTTTGGTAAACTAGAAGGTGTGAATTGGCTAGATGTATGTAATTGTGATTTAGAGCATTCCAGAAAAAGAATCAGGTCAAAAGGCCCCATGGTTTGAAAGTTATTGTAGTTTTTCGAGTTTTGGAGACCTCCAAAGAATGCTTCAAAGTTAGGTTAGGGGCATTAAATGACCTCAAAAAGCACCAAAAAAAGGGGGACAAGAAAAGCTGGTCCATAAGGCTATAGAGTGCTTCGAGAGCTTTCCAAAAATGTAAACGGTTCATCAATCAAAGCTACGGTTCAAAAGTTATGCCTCTCAGAAGTTCGGTTACTATTTCTGGATTCTTCTAGATTTGCGCCGACTTCTAACGTAGCTTCTGGAGCCTTCTATTTGGTTGGTAGATTCTTACTAGCACTTTTTAGAATGTATTCCTAGTCCTTAACCCTTCGGGGTCTATTTAAGGAGATTCGTGGCATTGTAAAAGGCAGTTCGGAGTGGAGTTTGAGAGGAGGTACTGAAAGGAGAAATTATCTCCACATTTATGCTATTGTAAGCCCTTAGGGCATGTTTTGAAGTTTATTTTCTCTGTACTGAATCTAATAGCGTATTTTTCAGTTAATAAAATTTTTCTTTTCTATTGTGTCCATTTTTTTCTTGGGTTGTGTCTCCATCATTAACATTTATGTAGGGCAACCTTTATCTCTTGAAGATCTATGTCATTTGTTTTATTTATGATTTTATTACATTCCATATATGTTTTGGTGTTTTTTTTCTTCATGGACCTTATTTAGTTGTTCATGAAACCCTATTTGGCATAGCCTCAAATCATGACATTCCATGAGAGCACGTTTGTATTCTGCATAAGGTCATATAATTGCCATGCATTTTCTATCCTTCCAGGTTTTGAATATATATAGATGAAGGTGTTTGTCACCATAAATTTGCAATGAATCCCACATCTGGCCTTTTCATGGATCTACAAACTATGTAAAAGATGACAAGAAAGGGCAACATTCTTATAATTGGTGTATCATCTATTTTAGGGATTTCTACTACTGAAGCTCTCAAAGAGAGAGTGGTAAATGACATATTCTTATGGCTTGTAGAGATTCCCTCAAGGTAGAGAGGACTGCTAAATCTATTGGTATTCCTAAGGGGAATTAATAAATCATTCACTCATATTTGTCTTCTTTATAGAGTGTAAGATGATTTGTCAATAATTTTGAGGTAAGAATAAAATTTTGAGTCTAGGGCTTATAAATGTGAGGGTTAAAAAATATTCAAACAATTATACAAAGAAAAAGGACATGAAATAAAAGAAGGAGCTTAGAAGTATTCTAAAGAAAATGCATACCTTGTTGAATGAAAATTGTGTAAAATATTCAACAATCTTCAATACTCCAAATGATTCTAATGCAGGAGCATCCAAAGGTATAAGGGCAATCCTGTGTCACCCAAAAAAATGTACCTAGACTTAGTTTTTGTTTCATGTGTTTTAATTTTTGGATATCCATTTGGGTCAAATAAAGGTTCCAACTCTCACAGTTCCAATATTAGTGTTCTAGGTTAGAGTTTTTAATCACCTTGGGATACATATAAATGCTAGAAAAATAGGAGTATGTAATTGAGCTATCATTTTTGTAAACTAGAAGGTGTAAATTGGCCAGATGATTGTAATTATAATTTAGAGCATTCCAGAAAAAGAATCAGGTCAAAAGGCCCCACGATTTGAAAGTTATTACACTTTTTCAATTTTTGGAGACCTCCTAAGAATGTTTCAAAGTTAGGTTAGGGGCATTAAATGACCTTGAATAGGGCCAAAAAATGGGAGACTAGTGAAGCTGGTCCATAGGGTTGTAGAGCACTTCAAGAGCTTTCTGGAAATGTAAACAATTTGTCAATCGGAGCTACAGTTCAAAAGCTATGCCTCCCGGAAGTTCGGTTACCATTTTTGGGTTCTTCTAAATTTGTGCCAACTTCTAATGTGACTTCTAGAACCTTCCATTTGGTTAGTGGATGCCAACTAGCACTTTCTAGAATGTATTCCTAATCCTTAACCCTCTGAGGTCTATTTAAGAACATTTCTAGTATTGTAAAAGGCAGTTCAAAGTGAAGTTTGAGAGAAGGTACTGGGAGAAGAATTTATCTCTAGACTTATGCTATTGTAAGCCCTTAGGGCATTTTTTGAAGTCTATTTTATCTATACTAAATGTATTAGCACATTTACATAGTTAATACAATTTTTCCTTTCCTATTGTGTCCATTCTATGCTTGGGTTGTGTCCCCATCAAGTGGTATCGGAGCTGGTTTTCCTGAGTGTGTAGACAGAGCACCGACTGTGAGGCATTTTGCACCAGGACTATGTGGTTGTGGGTTTGAGTTAAGAAGATGCCTTCATGAAGAAAGCATGGTGGAAGGGCTAGAGCTATTAATCTTGAAGAGGTTAGAGCCCTCCAAGGGCAGGTACAAGCGTTGTAGGAGGAGCTCCATAGAGGAACAAATGTTGCCGCAGGCGACAAAAGTGAGGATGACAATGAAGAAGAAGAAATTGGACCAGAAGGGGAATTTGATGAGGAATTTCTGAATCAGGTAGAGGAAAGGCTTTTTAGGGCCATTACTAAGTTTGGAGAAAGACCTACAATTGATGTGGGTGTATTTTTAGGAAATTTGAAACTAGATGAGTTGATCAATTGGATCAATGAACTAGAGGAGTACTTTGAGTATGAGGATATTAGGGATCCAGGTAGGGTTAAGTTTGCAAAGGCCAAACTAAAAGGCCATGCCAAAATTTTGTGGTAAGAGGTTCAATTGGAATGAAATAGAAGAGGAAAGGATAAGATCACAAGGTGAGATCGTATGGTGGACCAATTGAAGAAGCAATTCATTCTTGTTGACTACAAGCTTGATTTGTTTAAGAAGATGCATGGGTTAAAGAAAGCAGGAAAATCAGTCCAAGAATATAAAAAGGAGTTTTATCAACTTCTGATTGGAGCAGGGCATGCAGAAGCAAATAAGGAGAAAGTTGCTTGTTATATCAGTGGGTTGAGACTTAGCATCTAGGAGGAATTAAGTCTGGTAAGAATGACCAGTGTTGAAGAGGCATACTAGTTTACCCTGCAACTTGAAGAGAAGCTGAATAAAAGGTTTGAAGGGAGACAAAGATGGCGTGGTTAAGGAGGAAGGGGTAGTGGTAGGTCATCTGGAGGCTGAAATGAAACCCAAAAGAAGAATGAAGATGTGGGTACTAATAGGAACCAAAGGAACGAAGGTTTCAATACCTCTCATGATCAAGACTTTGAAAATCAGAGAGGAAGAGGTAGAGGATGTGGACAAGGAAGAGGAGGCTTCTGTCGTACTTATTTCCATTGCAATGAAGAAGGTCATCATGCCTTTGAATGCCCTCAATGAAAAGGAAGGATAGATAGGAGAACTGAAGGTCAAGCTAGGGTTGCTCATGTGGATGAGGATGCACAATCATCACATTCAGAGGATGCAGAAAGAGGAGAGACTTTAGTAAATGAAAGGGTCCTACTAAGTGGTGAGATTAAACCCAAACAAAGGAGGAGTTTATTTCGTACCAAGTGCAAGTGTGAGGATAAATGTTGTGATGTGATCATTGATGGTGGTAGCACTAATAACTTGGTATCAGAGGAGATAGTCTCTAAGCTAAAGCTCAAGATGGAGAAACACCCCCAGCCCTATCGAATTGCTTGGGTGAAAGATGATCATAAGGTCCTGGTAAGTGAACAATGTTTAGTGAAGTTCAAAATTGGGAGTTACCATGATGAAGTTCTCTATGATGTTATTCCAATGAATTTTTGCCATGTATTGTTGGGAAGACCATGGTAGTTTGATATTTATGCAAAACATGATGGTCATGCAAACACATACTCTCTAACAAAGGATGGAGTTTGCCACAAACTGAGGCCCATGAAAAAGGAAGGCAAAAAGGTATGTAGCAGTGCTAGGATTTGTCTTGTTGATGGAAGGAAGTTTTTAGATGGCATGAAACATCAGTGTATGTGCTATGCTTTGATCCCTAGGAAAGATAAAGAAGGTAGTAGTGAAATACCACTTGAAGTTTCAGATTTACTAGGTGAGTTTGGAGATATCATCTATGATAATGTTAAAGAAGGATTGCCACTAGTAAGGCAAATCAGTCATCAGATAGATTTAATTTTTGGCGCTAGTTTGCCTAACAAGGCTGCTCATAGGATGACTCCTACTGAAACTAAGGAGCTAAATAGATAGGTTCATGAGCTATTGAGAAAGGGCTTGATTCGGGAGAGCTTCAGTCCATGTGCAGTACCTACAGTACTGGAACCAAAGAAGGATGGAGAGTGGAGGATGTGTACAAACTCTTGAGCTATAAATAGGATAACCATCAAGTATCAGTTTCCTTTGCCAAGAATGGATGATCTTATGGATTGCTTGAGTGGAGCTCAGTACTTCACAAAGATAGATCTCAAAAGTGTGTGATGTCCCCATTTTGGCAAGTAATTTAAATAATAATAATAAATATTTTATATAAAGTAATATTAATAAATAATATTAAAATAATAATATTATTCTATAATTAATATTATAATAATTATATTATGTCGTATTATAATAGTAATATGAATTAAATAATAAATAATAATAAAGACACACTTTAATGTAGCAATACTATATTAGTAAAAGTATTATAATAATATTATTTATAAGTAAAACTATTATAATCCTATAATACTTTATAATCATATTAGACTTATAAATTAAATATTATATTATAATCATATAATAATGTCATATTATGTATAACTTATTATAATATAATCAATGAAATAATAATAATGTATAGTTGATATATTATTAAATTAATATATATTACAATATAATTATTACTATAATATATTAACTAAAGCTTATTAATATAAATATATTATAAATATAATATAATTATTATTATGAAAAGATGTGTCTTTTACTATTAAAATGTATATATGTCGAATAGTAACTTTGAAAGGGGTATCATACGGAATCAGATAGAAATTATCAAACCCATCCAGAAAAAAATGATGGACCCCCAATTTGGATTCATTACAAATGGTATCAGAGCACCAATTCTGCCATCCTAGGAAGAAAATTTAAAGACAGAATTTTCAGAATCTTCATCAAAAAATATTAATCTTGTAGAAAAATAGTGCCAACAGCCAGCTGCAAGGATAAATGTCATGTTTACTATAGTTAAAATTTCAATTGAACTCGACTTAAATATAAGTTTCTCTCAAAATGTGCAGCTACGGCTTGAAACCTTAAAACAGTGATCTAGGGAAACTGATGCGATATTCAGGAAGAGATGTATGGTAATCTATAACAATGTCATCATAGAATCCATGTTATGTTGCTCACTATACTGGAAAACTCACACCAAGATTTATGCATTCAATTTTGTAAATGTTGCGATCAGAATGAGAAGTCTAAGTTGGGAAATCAACACCCATCCATTTGTATTTTCTTGACAATGCACACAATTATATTAAATAATAAAATGAACATAGAGAAAAAGGAATCCGATCAAATAGTACCCATTCCACAGTAGGACTACAACATTCAAAATCCCATTGAACAGAAGTGACTGAATGTTTAGAAGATATCATGTGTTCCTGTGATGGTTTCATCAATATCAGGCTGGTCAAGTACTGGCAGAATGATTATGTTTGGTCGAGGGTTTGAAGGTCCTACTTTATAGGGAAGTGAGCAACAACGAACATTGGTAATATAAGAAAACACTTTGCATATAAACCCATTGTGGAGGGTATCCTTTTAAGAGATCATCAGCGATCTACATCGAGAGTGGTGAGAGGATATTATACGTATGCAGGCAGCATAATCAAGAACAAAAATTTTCAAGTACATCTTTGAAAGGGGTCACAGAAATCTTTTGGGCTATGAAATTTATTTTAACAATCAATTTGAAAGAGAAAACACAGTAGCAATGGTATTCTAATAAGCCACATTCAATAAATATGCTTAGAAAAAAAATCAACCAAGTGATATAAGGATTGGGTGTCAAAATTCTTTTTTTCTTCGGAATGATGGTGCACCAAGTAAAAGTATCCCAAAGTACAGTGGACCCGTCTTCAATAGTGGCCAAAGTAATTCAATGAAAATTATATTATATCTGTCCATAGCATCTTGCTATTCTAAAATTTGCATAAATTTGTGATAGAAAACATTTGAAATTATTTAAATTACCAAAAACATGAAGACAAAGATTTACATCGAGAATTTACAATGGTTTACAATGATGTCAATGCTTGAGAGACAACATATTAAATTTGAGAGAAGTATCGAATTCAAAAAGATGGGAATCCATTAGACAATAATGTATTGAGCATCCCACCATAATGAGTTAAATCCAATATTATATCCTAGTCGACATATGCAAAAGGTTCAATTTAAGACAAGGCATGATTAGAAGTGACGGAATTCAAACAGAGCCAAAATAGAATGAAATTTCTATTACAACCAAATTCAAAAACGTAAAGAAAAGAACCCGATAAAAATAATAAAAGCATGTATATTGGAGAACACAGTACTGTAAGCCCATGGACATGGAAACCAGTAAAACATAGAAATAAGCATCAGCAATAAGAGTTCAAAGACAATTCAAAGCCATGTCCGTATTCGATAAACTCTGAAGTCGAATATTCTGTAGCAACTAATGAGAGCCATAAAGACAAAAATAAGTATGTTTTGTTTTGAATTAAAACAGCAGCACAAAGAATAAAAAATAGAGCATAAAAACAGAGCTTAAAAACAGAGCAGCAAAACTCAAATATATCAAAAAACTATAAAGTTTCTTCTTATTATTACAGCTGAGAGGAATGCTCTATTTATAGAGCTCATACATATTTCTAGAGGGTTCTTGAGAAGCTTCAAGAAAGGAAGCACTCTAGAGATTTCTACATAATTTTAAATTCACATTTTGCACAAAGAGAGAGGCTCCAAGAAGCAAGTAGAAAGTTTTGGACTGTGCATTAAATGCCCAGCTACTATAATAAACATTATTTTTAACACCCCCCCATAATGTTTATTTGGAGAGAGTAGGAACATCTTTGAGCTGCAATAGATTTCTAAATTTCGTAGATTTTACAATAGACAATGCTTTTGTAAATATATCAGCAAGTTGATCTTCTGTTCCGCAAAATTGAAGCTCCACCTCTTGTCTTTCAATTAGATCTCGAACAAAATGATGATGCACTTCTATATGCTTGGACCTTGCATGATATACTGGATTTTTTGCTAGCTTGATAGTACTTTGATTATCACAAAATATTGTTGTTGGAGAGTCTTGTGGATGATGCAATTCTTCAAGTAACCTTCTAAGCCATAATGCTTCTTGAGATGCCTTTGATAAACCAATATATTCAGCTTCTGTAGATGAGAGTGACACTGTTGATTGCTTCTTGCTACTCCACGAAATCGGTCCTGATCCAAGATGGAAGATATATCCTGAAGTTGACTTTCTATCATCAATGTCACCTGCATAATCAGAATCCGTATATCCAACTAAAGTAGGTTCTCCTCCATATTTGTATTCAATGCCAAGCTGGTAAGTACCCTTAATATATCTTAATATTCTTTTAGCCGCTTTCCAATGTTCAATGTGTGGATCTGCCATGTATCTCGATACAATACCAACTGCATATGCAATATCTGGTCTAGTTATAGTAAGATACAAAAGATTTCCAACAAGATGCTTATATAATTTTCCATCCACTTTCTTTTGAGTAGAGTTAGCACCTAACTTTACTCCTATTTCACATGGTGTATTACATGGTTTACAATCACTCATATTGAATTATTTAAGTACATCAAGAGCATATTTAGTTTGAGAGAGCATGATTCTTCCTTCTTCTTGCCATACTTGCATACCCAAAAAATAGTGCATTAGTCCTAAATCAGTTATTTCGAAAGCTTGTTTGAGTTGATTTTTAGTTATCTCAATATCATGTGTGTGATCTCCTGTAATAATCAAGTCATCCACATACAATACAATGATAACAACCTTATTATCACAATATTTTACATACACATCTGGATCAGCATTACTTCTTTTAAATCCAACTTCTAGGAAGTAATTATTAATTTTTGAGTACCATTCCCTTGGTGCTTGTTTGAGACCATAGAGTGATTTTCTTAATCTACACACCAAATTCTCTTCTCCATACTTAATAAATCCTGGCGGTTGTTGCATATAAATTTCTTCTTTTAAGTCACCATGCAAAAATGCACTTTTTACATCCATTTGAAAAATTTTCCAACCAAACTTTGCAGCTAAAGCAACTATTGTACGAATGGAAGTCATCTTAGCTACTGGAGCAAAGGTTTCAGTATAGTCTATACCTTCTTCTTGTGAGAAACCTTTAGCCACTAACCTTGCTTTGTATTTTTCAATAGCTCCATCTGATGTGAATTTGGTTCTATAGGTCCACTTGCAACCAACCACATTTTTGCCTTCTGGAAGTGTTGTTAGTTCCCATGTTCCATTCTTCATCAAAGAATTGTATTCTTCTTGCATAGCTTCTTCCCATTTTTCTTTTCCTTTTGCTTCTTCATATGTGTTTGGAGTGTCAACCTGCATCACCTTAGTCATAAGAGCATAGTTAGCAAATATATATCTAGGACCTTCTTGATAAATTTCTTTGATGCTTCTAAATTTTTTTGGATTTTCATTATCACTTTCTTGAGTCTCATCCCATGTAGTGGTTTGCACACCTTGACTTTGACTATTGGTAGAAGTAGAATTTTCTTCATCAATCAAAATTGGAAAGAAAGATAATGTTGGAGAATTATCATTCTTAACATCTTCATCAAACCATACATTTCTTTTAATATAGATTTCATTAGTTCTAGGATTGTATAACCTATATCCTTTCGATTCCTCACTATATCCAACCATTATGCACTTCTCGCTTTTCCTTTCAAGTTTGCTCCTCCTTTCATTAGGAATGTGAGCATATGCTTTACAACCAAAAATTCTAAAATGAGATACTGTAGGCTTTCTTCCACTCCATGCCTCTTCCGGTGTTATGTTCAAAACTGCCTTAGTAGGTGTTCTATTCAAGATATATACGACAGTATGAACTGCTTCAGCCCAAAATTTAGCTTCTAGATTTCTAGAATGAAGCATGCACCTAGCCATTTCTATTATAGTTCTATTTTTCCTTTCAACAACACCATTTTGTTGGGGTGAATAAGAGACAATTGATTCTTTTTTAATGCCATGTTCTTTACAAAAATCTAAAAGAGCTTTATTCATGTATTCAGTCCCTCTATCAGTTCTTAGTATCTTTAAGTACTTTCCACTCTGTTTTTCAGTCAAAGCTTTAAACTCTTTAAACTTTTGAAACACTTCATCTTTCTTTTGTAGAAAATACACCCAAATTCTTCTACTATAATCATCTATAAAAGTGAGGGCATACCTTGATCCTCCAATTGATGATGTTTTGAAAGGACCCATTACATCACTATGGACTAGATGTAGAGGAGTTTTTGCTCTCCATGATTTACCTTGAGGGAAACTTTCCACATGTTGTTTTCCCATTGCACATCCTTCACACACCTTAGGTCTTAATGATATCTTTGGCAGCCCATGCACCATTTGTAATTTCTCCATAAGCTTGAGACTTTGAAAATTGATGTGCCCCAAACGCTCATGCCATATCCTGCTCATATCATCATATTGGGCAATAGCACACATATGTTTATCTCCACATTTAGAAGTAAATTCTTGAAATTTATATAATCCATTCTCCATTTTACCAATTGCAATGACTCTATAATTATCATTGACATCCTTGATTAAGCACTTATCATTGTAGAATTCTATTTTATGTCCTTGACTTGCAATTTGAGATACTGAAAGCAGATTTGTTTTTAATTCAGGGACTAATTTCACATTTTTGAACAAACCATTATCAATTTTGACATTACCAGTCCCTTTAACTTCTAAAGCACTATTATCCCCCAAATATATTTTCTCTATATTATTTTCACTTATTGATTCAAATTGATTTTCATTATGAGACATGTGTTGTGTAGCACCAGAATCAATAACCCAATCTTCTTTGAAAGTATTATTTTCTTTAAGTGCAACACAAAATGCATTTCTTTTAGAATCTCCTAATTTTGGATAATTATTTACTTTCTTTTCTACATCTCTTTTCTTCTTGAAACATTCATTTGCCTTATGACCCATTTTACCACAATAATGACATTTCCATTTACTTCTATTATGATCTATATATGAAATACTCTTATTTTCATTCTTCCAATTTCTTTCTTTAGATTCATTTTCTTGTGACTTCTTATAATATTGTTTTCCTTTCATTACAAATGCTTGAGATTCACCATCAAATGATTCTTTTTCTTTAACTTGTCTTTTCTCTTCTTGAGCCAACTTAGCACACAATTCTTCTGATTTAATACTTTTTAATTTATCTGCAGTATCTAAACCCCTTATAAATGATTGATAAGATCCTGGAAGACTTTGTAATATAATTTGCACAAAATCTTTATCATCTATATCTTTTCCAAGAGAAGCAAGCTCATTTTTCTTTTCCTTTAACTTACTTAAATGTGGGACTATCTCTTGTGAGCTTGATAATTTCAAATTGTATAATTCAGTTGTGAGAGATAAGATCCATACATCACCTGAATTTTGATATAAATCTTTCAAAATCTCCCAAACTTTGACTCCACTTCTCTCATTACGAACTTCTGAAAAAACTTCTTCTGAAAGTGTAAGCTTGATTAGTGCTGCTGCCCTCTTGTCCCTTTTATCCCAATTATCTTGATCATTTCCTGGATTCGTAGGCCTTTGTTCACTACCAGTCACAATATCATAACAATTTTGAAGGGTTAGAGTGATTTCAACATGAGATACCCAATCATAATAATTTTTTCCATTTAATTTAACTGTAGGCAAAGTCACACCAAGTGATTCCATTGTTAAATTCTCTCCCTTTTTCTTGGATGAGAATGAAAGATATTTAAAAACTTGAACACCCAAGCTTGAAATTGAATAAATCTCACCAATTTTTTGAAGAAAAAACCTTTTCTTTTGCTGCAATATCCTTCTTTTGATGTAGTTTTTTTTTGTCCCAAACCAAACTGCTGTTCACTCCTTAGTTACAGCCTGCAAATGTAAAGATTCACACAAGGAAAACACATATATTCATTCCAAAAGCATCATATATTCACAGCCCAAAGAACTGAAAGTGCTCTGATACCATGATGAATTAAAACAGCAACACAAAGAATAAAAAATAGAGCATAAAAACAGAGCAGCAAAACTCAAATATATCAAAGAACTATAAAGTTTCTTCTTATTATTACAGCTGAGAGGAATGCTCTATTTATAGAGCTCATACATATTTCTAGAGGGTTCTTGAGAAGCTTCAAGAAAGGAAGCACTCTAGAGATTTCTACATAATTTTAAATTCACATTTTGCACAAAGAGAGAGGCTCCAAGAAGCAAGTAGAAAGTTCTGGACTATGCATTAAATGCCCAACTACTATAATAAACATTATTTTTAACATAGAAATAAGCATCAGCAATAAGAGTTCAAAGACAATTCAAAGCCATGTCCGTATTCGATAAACTCTGAAGTCGAATATTCTGTAGCAACTAATGAGAGCCATAAAGACAAAAATAAGTATGTTTTGTTTAAACTAATAATTGGTGTTTCAAAAGGCATAAAATGTTGAAGGGCTGCAACAATACTGTAAAGTATTTCAATTTAAAGGAAAGCTAAAATGTGCATCTTCCCTTGTTTTGGAGCAAACGACCTAAATAGCACATGACAAAATTGAATGGTTATTGATATAGAAGAAATCAAGGAAGAAATCAATAAGCAACACATTAGGGATACCAATCAAATCTAATGGAAGGAGATGAACAGGAGTTGACTATTTTATCACTTGATCCCCCATGTTACCTTGATAATAATTGGAAGGCATTGCCTAAGCCTGCCCATCTACATCTCCACTAAAGATGGATCAGACCATGCACCTCGATTCGTGGCAACTGTCAAATACAATGGGCCATCGACAATGGGTTAAATTATTTGTTGTCCTCGCTAGAATTCTCTAAATAATTCATCATTGATGAATAAAAGAGTTTCCATGATGGATAAAATATTATGTGGTGTGGTAGTTAGAAGACAATTTGTAACCTCTTCCAAAGCATATCAACCTCTTTAGGGCATCTACATAAGTGTGCAAGCTTTTCAAAAATGAGATGTGATTAAAGAGTTGGATATTGGACAAATGATGTCAAGTTTGTAAAGTTATAAAAATAATATGGTTTGACATCAATTGAGAGATGTGTTTGATGTTATGAAGGAGGGGCTTGCCTAAGTTCAAATAATTGGATCTTGGTCCCAAGATAAGGTAGGGGTCAATGAACTATGATCCTTCGAGACATAGGTTAAGCAACCCCCAAACTAGATAATGATGGAAATAAGGCAAAGTAGTGTTGCAACTGGTCCATGCACCATACTAATCAACATCAAATAAGAGACTTTAATGTGGGAAGTGGATATGAGGATTATGTCATACTGCCAAATCACCACTTCAAACACATAATAGTAATAAGGTATGGTAATGAGGTAAGTTTATATCTTCTTCATATATTTTATTAAGAGATAATTGTTAGTGTCTTCTTATTATTGACACATTTGTTATTGTGAAGAATATTGAATAATCTATCAATGATTCTAGTTACAAAATAAATAGAATATATGAAAATGAAATATAAATGAAATATATATATATATATATATATATATATATATATATATATATATATGAAAAATGAAAAAAATGAAATATAAATAAATGTCAATTTAAAGAAAACATAGTAATTAGAATACATTTCAATTTTAGTACAAAGAGTCTATCTCTTATCCAAAATTACGTAATCTTAGATAGGGAGTTGGTGGAGGGAGAGGCAGAGTAATTTTGAGCACTTTTCGAATACGCTTGGAGCTTGTTTCACGTGCCCTCTGCACCATCATTCTACCATCAAGATGATCGTAATAAGGAGAGAGAAAGTTGTTTGTGTACTATAAGAAGAAATCTTTCAAATGAACTAAGTAAATTTAATTTAATTCTCATCTTCTCATCCACATTATGATATCCTAAGGTAGGGAGTTGGTGGAGGCAGAGGTGGAGTAATTTCAAGCACTTGTCGGATATGCTTGGAGCTTGTTTCATGCACCCTCTGCACTGTAAATCTACCATCTTATGATGATCATAATAAGGAAAGGGAGAAAGATTCCTTCCAAAGGATTATGTAAATAAGAAAAGGGAACCCTACCACTTTCCTATGGAGTCTGCAATCAGGAGAAAACACCCTATTATAGTGCTAGTTAAGGGAAAGATAGTAATGGCTCCTTTTCACAAGAACCTTTCTAGCCAAACAAGCAATCCACTAAGTAAAACACCTCGTGTGGATGCCTAACACCACCACCGGGGCCAAGGGGGCCAAAGTTCCACTCTTGGGCTTAGTATGGAACTGGCTTGGATTAACTAATTATCATTCAAATTTTTTTGAAGTTTATATATATTTATATGCATGTACTAATGCTTATTTTGTGGTTGTAGGGTTCATAAGCCTAATGAAGAAGTATAGTCATTGTGCATTGTTAATTTTAGGATCTAATTAAGGTTATGTATGATGTGTCTACATCATGTATGCTTTGTGTCTTCATCTATCTACACTGTGTTTGCTTTGTGTTTTCATTTATTAAAATGTATATTTTGTAAATCTTTTAGGCTTTATATGCAAATATGTTTGTATCTATGATTGATTTTTCTTGAGGACAAGCAAATTCGAGAGGGGAGGACTGTGATGTCCCCATTTTGGCAAGTAATTTAAATAATAATAATAGATATTTTATATAAAGTTATATTAATAAATAATATTAAAATAATAATATTATTCTATAAGTAGTATTATAATAATTATATTATGTCATATTATAATAGTAATATGAATGAAATAATAAATAATGATAAAGACATGCTTTAATATAGCAATACTATATTAGTAAAAGTATTATAATAATATTATTTATAAGTAAAACTGTTATAATCCTATAATACTTTATAATTATATTAGACTTATAAATTCAATATTATATTATAATCATATAATAATGTCATATTATGTATAATGTATTATAATATAATCAATGAAATAATAATAATATAATATAATATAATGATATTACGATTACTAAGATATATTTCAATGTAACAATACTATATTAATAATGAATTATAATATTGTATAGTTGATATATTATTAAATTAATATATATTACAATATAATTACTACTATAATATATTAACTAAAGCTTATTAATATAAATATATTATAAATATAATAAAATTATTATTATGAAAAGATGTGTCTTTTACTATTAAAATGTATATATGCCGAATAGTAACTTTGAAAGGGGTATCATACGAAATCAGATAGAAATTATCAAACCCATCTGGAGAAAATGATGGACCCTCAATTTGGGTTCATTACAGAGTGGCTATCATTAGATACAGATACGAGAAGGAGATGAGTGGAAAATAGCCTTCAAGACCAAGGAGAGTCTTTATGAGTGGTTAGTCATGCCCTTTGGATTGATGAACACCCCAAGCACCTTCATGCAACTTATAAGAAGTTCTTGGGAAAATTTGTTATTGTCTATTTGGATGATATTTTAATTTTCAGCAAGACTTTGGAAGAATATTTATTGCATATTCGTAGTGTCCTTGAAATATTAAGGGAAGAGAAACTATTAATTAATATGGAGAAGTGTATCTTTGCAAAAAGGGAGTTAGTCTACTTAGGGTTTGTTATATCACCTAAAGGTCTAAAAATGGATCCAAAGAAGGTAAAAACCATCTTGGAATGGCCTACTCCAAGGTCTGCTACTGAGGTAAGATCATTTCATGGTCTATTTAGTTTTTACAGGAAGTTCATTAAGCATTTTAGTGGCATATGTGCACCCTTGACTAACACAATAAGAGGGGATAGAAAAGAGTTCAAATGGACTGCAGCAGCTGTGAGAAGTTTTGAATTGCTGAAGAAGAAGGTGACAGAACAACCTCTGTTGGCACTTCCAAATTTTAGAAAGGTGTTCTAGGTGGATTGTGATGTAGTGGTAGTGCTATTGGGGCTATATTAAGCCAAGAAGGTAAACCTATTGCATATTTTAGTGAAAAATTGAATGATGTGAAAAAGAAATATTATGTTTATGATCAAGAGTTTTATGCAATAGTTCAGGCCTTAAAGAAATGGAGGCATTATTTATTGCCAAAGGAATTTGTTTTGTATATTGATCACCAAGCATTACAGTACCTAAATAGCCAAGGTAAATTGAATCAGAGGCATATGAAGTGGGTAGATTTCTTGTAGAGCTATACATTTGTGTTGAAGCATAGAAGTGGAAAATCTAATAGGGTTACAGATGCACTAAGTAGGAGACAATTGTTGCTTACATTAATGCAGGTTGAAGAAGTTGGGTTTGATGAAGTCAAGAATCTGTACCTTGAGGATCTTGATTTTGCTGAAGGGTGAAAAGTTTGTAAAGAGCCTGTTGCTATAGATAGAACTAAGTGGTTGGACTATCTGATTCAGGATGGTATGTTATTCAAGGTTAGTCAATTATGCATTCCAAGGAGTTCCATGAGGGAAAATATGATTAAGGAGAAACACAGAGGAGGGATGGCAGGACATTTTGGTCGAGATAAGACCATTTCCATTCTTAGAGAACATTATTTTTGGCTTCAAATTTTACAGGATGTGAAGAAGTTTGTACAAAGTTGTCAAATTTGTCAAGTGGCCAAGGGATTTACTCACAATACTAGACTATATAAGCCATTGCATGTTACATCAAAGCCTTGGGAGGACATAAGTATGGATTTTGTTCTTGGATTGTCGAGGACACAAAGGGGTAATGACTTCGTATTTGTGGTGGTTGATAGGTTCTCCAAAATGACACATTTCATTCCATGCCACAAAACTCATGATGTTGTCCATATTGCAGACTTGTTTTTTAGAGAGGTTGTAAGACTACATGGTCTCCCAAGGAGTATATTGTCTAACAGAGATACTAAATTTGTGGGGTATTTTTGGAGAACATTGTGGAAAAAGTTGAGAACAGACTTAAAATTTGGTTCCAGACATCACCCATAGAGTGATGGCCAAACAGAAGTGGTAAACAAAAGTCTATGCAATTTGTTGAGATGTTTAGTTGGGGATAAGCCCAAGGGGTGGGATTTGATTCTACCAAAAGAAGAGTTTGCTTACAATAACTCTATAAATAGGAGCACTCGTAGATCACCATTCCAAATTGTATATGGAAGTAGCCCAAGGACTGCACCAAAATTGAGGAAGATAGAGCAAGGGGAGAGGACAAGTGCTGAAGCTGAAGAATTTTCTGAACATATCAAGCATCTACATGGGGAGGTTCAAGCACACATTACCAAGATCAATCAAGAGTATAAAGCTAGGGCTGATCAAAGGAGAAGACATAAGGAATTCCAAGTAGGGGATCTAGCCATGGTACACTTACAAAAAGAAAGATTTCTAGCCGATACTTACAACAAGTTGAAAATGAAGAAATTTGGCCCCTACAAAATTTTGAAGAAACATGACTTAGGAAATCCATATGAGGTGGAGTTTCCAGATGGTATTCACATTTGTCCTATTTTCAACATTGCAAACTTAACAGAGTATCATCATGATGGTGCAGATGAGGAGCTGATGTTAGAGCCATGTCCAATTCCTGCTTCTAAGAAGGAGGAGATAGAAGACATTCTAGATCATCATGTGGGTAGGAGTACCAGAAATAGGCAGTATGAAGAGTATTTGGTCAAGTGGAAAGGATGGCCGATAGAGGACACAACTTGGATTTCAATAGCTGAAGTTTCCCATTTGGGATTTCCTCTACCATTCATAAAGTGATAGGGTCACTTTTCAATCTACCTTGGGTGTCTAATGTAGGAGCATCCAGAGGTATAAGGGAAATCCTATGTCATCCAAAAAAAATCTACTTAGATTTAGTTTCTATTTCATGTGTTTTCATTTTTGGATACCCATTTGGGTCAAATAAAAGTTCCAACTCTCACAGCTCCACTATTATTGTTCTGGGTAAGATTTTTTAATCACCTTGGGATATGTATAAATGTCAAAATAATAGGAGTATGTAATTGAGCCATCATTTTGGTGAACTAGAAGGTGTAAATTGGCCAAATGATTGTAATTATAATTTAGAGCATTCTAGAAAAGGAATCAGGTCAAAAGGCCCCATAGTTTGAAAGTTATTACAGTTTTTTGATTTTTGGAGACCTCCTAAGAATGATTCAAAGTCAGGTTAGGGGCACTAAATGACCTCAAATATGGCTGAAAATTTTTGAATGAGAAAAGATGGTCCATAGGGCTATAGAGCGCTTCGAGAGCTTTCCAAAAATGTAAACGGTTTGTCAATCGGACCTACAGTTTAAAAGTTATGCCTCCCTGAAAGTTTGGTTACCATTTTTGTATTCTTCTAAATTTTTGCCAACTTCTAATGTGACTTCTAGAACCTTCTATTTGGTAGGTGGATGCCAACTAGCACTTTTTAGAATGTATTCCTAATCCTTAACCCTCTGGGGTCTATTTAAGAACATTTCTGGCGTTGTAAAAGGCAGTTCGGAGTGGAGTTTGAGAGAAGGTACTGGGAGAAGAATTTATCTCCAAACTTATGCTATTTTAAGCCCTTAGGTCATGTTTTGAAGTCTATTTTCTCTGTACTAAATGTATTAGCATATTTACATAGTTAAGACAATTTTCCCTTTCTTTTTGTGTCCATTTTGTGCTTGGGTTGTGTCCCCGTCAGATTCAAAAATCCATGAAGGTGGGCCAAGATATAGAACCCTAATTCTATAATGTTTCATGGATAATCAATTTTTCATAGCTATGTAACTAGTAGATTTGGAGATAGACCTTCCTCTGTACCATGACATTGTCGAAGGAGATAATTGGTTTGTATCACTTCAACAGAATGGGAAAAGAAATATTGAATTGTGATTACAGTAAAATGACATAACTTTATTTTAAGGAGAATGAGTTTAGTGCCTTTGTCAAATATTCTTTCAATATTTTTTATTTAAAGATTACTCTCCAATTCATACAAAATATTTTTATGTTAGAATAAAACAAATAATAAATCACTTTTTAGTAATGTTTGTGAAGTATATTACTTAATAAACTTTAACGTATTATTATTGTTATGGGTAAGAGGCCAAAGCAAAGGTTGATTATTATTATATTTTATGAGTAATTAACTATTATTATTTGTTAAGGTCAAGTGAACTCAAACATAAGACCTCATAGATAAGAAGCTCACAATTTACAATTGTGTTGTAGGCTCTTGCATCGGTTTAATGTATTATTACAAGTAGCCTCTTAAGAAATAAAAATTAAGTCAAACTAAATGATAGAATTAGTTGTTGTGAATATTTGTAAAAATGAAAGTGAGTATGAATCAAATGTGTCAACTTTTAGTTGTAATTATGAAACTCATTGCATAATGCTAACCTAAACTATAATTTTATTTTTTCTTTGAAGCTATATTTTATTGTTGTTTGTTAATGACAATGATTTTTTTGTGGAAGCCAAAGCTTATAGTATTGGAACTTTTAAAAATTTCAAGAAATGTTAATTTTTTATGTCAAGGTCAAAACATATATTAATAAAAAACTTAAAAGAAAATTAAGAAATATTGCATTGAATTCCTACCATCTTAATATACGTACCTTCATGAAGTAAAACCTAATAAAAATTTCCAAAACACTTACAAGTATATGTAATCTTCTTTACCTAAAAAATGATCTTAAATTTGAGGAGTTCATAGATAGATTTTACAGAGTTTGAGTGTAGATTGGGGTTATTTTGAGTTCATGTCTAGTTCAATGCAAGTTGACATGACATTTGAGGAAGTTAAACGATAATTATGTATTGATAGGACAAAAGTTCCATTGGTGAGAAATAAAAGCTAATTTTTTTTTAAGAATGTACAATATGATTAAAAAAATCATCGATCATTCATTTAGTGATTTGCTATGTTTACTAATTATTAGTGACCAATTATTTATTCATTTATTTGATCATTTATTTAGTCACTTAACTTTGTCTAAGCCTATGATTTTATTGGATGACCAAATTAGTCATTTATTTACTTGCTTATACTTATATGTTACAAAACTTTACTAGAATTTGATCACATTCAGTCATGTGACTAGAGTTTTTGGTCTTGTGACTAAAAGTTTTAGTCATGTAGTCATTTATTTTCTAAAATTCTACTAATGTATATTTTATTCTAATTTGATGCATTTTATTGGCAAAAGAAACTATTTCCTATGAATTAAAGTAATGTTTTGAAATGTTGTAACAAATATAGAATAAACACATTTAAAAGCATTATATAAGATAATGGAAGGGTTTTCTCTCCTAATTGACCTGAAGTTTTTGTCTAATATCAACTAGAATTCCTTGCAAAAAAGCTCTAAACTATGTAGTAGATGATAGAACATTGGCAAGATGTAATACAAGCTTCATCGCCACAATTAGCAACCTAGTACATGCCTATAATGTTCCAACACAATAAATTCCATTAACTCATAAATTTGTACAAGTATTAATTTCTCATTTTTCTTGTAAGGAAGATTTTGAAAAAGGAAACCAAATACCAAGCAACTATATATAATAAATATTCCAAAACACTTACAGGTATATGTAATCTTCTTTACCTAAAAAATGATCGTAAATTTGAGGAGTTTGTAGATAGATTTTATAGAGTTTGAGTGTAGATTGGAGTTATTTTGAGTTCATTTCTAGTTCAATGCAAGTTGACATGCAATTTGAGGAAGTTAAATTATAATTATGTACTGATAGGACAAAAGTTCAATTGGTGAGAAATAAAAGCTAATTTTTTTTTAAGAATGTACAATATGATTAAAAAACCATTGATCATTCATTTAGTGATTTGCTATGTTTACTAATTATTAGTGACCAATTATTTATTCATTTATTTGATCATTTATTTAGTCACTTAACTTTGTCTAACCCTATGATTTTATTGGATGACCAAATTAGTCATTTATTTACTTGCCTATACTTATTTGTTACAAAAATTTACTAGAATTTGATCACATTCAGTCATGTGACTAGAGTTTTTGATCTTGTGACTAAAAGTTTTAGTCACGTAGTCATTTATTTGCTAAAATTCTACTAATGTATATTGTATTCTAATTTGATGCATTTTATTGGCAACAGAAACTATTGCCTATGAATTAAAGTAATGTTTTGAAATGTTGTAACAATTATAGAATAAACACATTTAGAAGCATTATATAAGATAATGGAAGGGTTTTCTCTACTAATTAACCTGGAGTTTTTGTCTAATATCAACTAGCATTCCTTGCAAAATAGCTCTAAACTATGTAGTAGATGATAGAACATTGGCAAGATGTGATACAAGCTTCATCGCCACAATTCTCAACCTAGTACATGCCTACAATGTTCCAACACAATAAAGTCAATTAACTCATAAATTTGTACAAGTATTAATTTCTCATTTTTCTTGTAAGGAAGATTTTGAAAAAGGAAACTAAATACCAAGAAACTATATATAATAAATAAGATCCAGGCTTGATTATACTTGTAAATTTTCTTCAGTGTCTACAGAGAAAGATGCAATTATTGCTTTTATAAGCAAATCAAGGACATCTTGTTGGGACTCATTGGCTTATATTAAAGTGTATAGGATGAGAAGAAGTATTAAACTTTCACCAACAGATGCAACTATAAGTAAATATGTCAAAGCACCATCACATGTTGAAGTAATAATGAGTTCAAAGAGAATAATTAGGTTGCTTGATAAAAAAAAGTTTATCTCAATTATTAATATAGAAATATATGAATTCCTACATGAATACCTATATTGAATTTTGAATTAGTGAGAAAACATCACTAGCAAGCTCTCCCATGATAAGAAGAGCTATTGTGTAGTTGTTATTCTTGGGATTCATTGTAACAACTATTTGCAGGATTTTTCTGAATGCATACAATCTAGCCATCTGAACCTTAAAAAATTAAAACACAATAATGCCTATTAACTTTTCTACTTAATTGTTTTATGTTTTTTGAAAATGCAAATCAATGTAAAGCGTACCTACACATTAGAATTTAGAAGGGTTTTACGAAGATAATTGATGTAAGGTTTATATACAACACTCCAAATATTTTCTTTTAAGTTAGGTTCATCTGAAGAACTATTTACAAGAAAATTTGATCTTGTCAAATTTATCATTATTCCAAGGAAAAACATTAATTTCTCAAAGAGGTCCTTGGATGCTTCACTAGTTTCTTGTCTATGAAGTATTTCAAAGTGTTGTTCACAATCTTGTGCAATGGTTTGCATAAAAGATCCTAAAAGAATTTCTATTTGGTCCCTACTCTTTTCATCCAAGTAACTTTCATCTATAGTCACAAGTGTTAAAACAACTAGGTAAAGAACATTAGAAAGCAGAAAAAAAGAATTCCATCCCAATACCTATTTAGAGATAGATTACCATTTTTTATGTAACCATAGAACACATACTTTCCAATAGATTACAATGTTTAATATGCTAGAATTATAGTTTCTTATAGATGTAAATAGTAGGAACATTATAATTTTAGAAGATTTATTCATTGGAGGGTAGAAATGAGCATTCATGCATTGAATACTTCACTATGTTTTGAATGATAGGTAAAAGTTTTTAACATTAGAGTACCTAAGAAAACTATTAATGTAAGAAAATAATATTCATAGGAAGAAATGTCACAAACCAATAAATTTTACTGTCAATTGAGTTGCAATGTCTCCTATAAATGCAAAAACCATGGACATGGATGGTCCAATTTGAGCTGAAAGAACATATTCGTAGCTTGCATAAAATAGGGTTGATGCCATTTGTGTCTATGTCTTTGGACCAGAGTAACCAGGTCAAGCCTAAAATGTATTCCAAATTTAATATCATGAAAATTACTAAGACTTCATTGAAATTTTTCATGCAATTTCACATCTAAAGGATAGCACCTACATGTTTACTTAGTTTACAAGTATCCTTACTATATATGGACATTTGATCATCCTTTTGTAACTCAAAGAAACAAAGAAACTTTCAAAGTAAAGCTTCTCAACAAGTTTTTCTTGAAATTTCAAGGTTCTACATTTAGACTTTAAAGTGACCAATTAATTGTTTAAATAAAAATATGTGAAAGATGCACAATTAATAGAAATAATGAGAAAAATAAGTGTTAACAAACCTTAGAGCTTAGTCAAAAAATAAGTCTCTCAAACATATGTAATGATGGCGAAATTAGATCAATATATCTTGGAAAATTGGATTCATCATGGCAATAAAATAATTAGGTCAATATCAAGACTTGACATTACTTCAAATTAATTCATGGGCACTTTTAGCAACAAAATACAAATAAGATAAAGAAGTAGGATTTTGTTGAAATAGTTAGATCATAATACATACATCATTTGACAATTGTATACATCGGCCAGCCAAAATACCACAACATATTAATTTATGCAAAATATCTTGGGTTGATGTGAAAAGAAAAACATGAAGCACATGAAGAAAACCTTTTCACCAAGTAATGATACCTTCAAAATAGTTTATGCATTCAATGCAAACATAATTCACTTATTCTAAAAACAAAGCTTTCATCCATGAAGTATTTATCTAGAGAAAATTTAATAACCTATTACATTTAAAATAAATCCCATTCATTAGAAGATAACCCATCTAAATACTTTCTCCTAAGAAATACATATTACCTACAAACAAAAATAACAATTAATAATGAGATATTGCATTTCAAGGTCCAAAAAAAAGATTCCCTAAGCTATGTTGCATGGACATTTGAATAAGAATCAGAGAGATGTAGAAATGGAAAAATGAATTGAATAAGTTATTTATGGAAATAAAAGCTAAATTAGAATTAATTATGAAATTTATATCCTAAAAAGGAGAATGTTGGCACAAAATGGGATATGTCTGCAATGGATCAATTTTGACCTTATTTTTTGACTTGATGAGGTGATAAACAACTTTTGTTTATGGTTATGGATGATGTTTTCAAAGGATAATGTTGGCACAAAAGGGGATATGTCTACAATGGATCAAGTTTGACCTTATTTTTTGACTTTATGTGGTGATAAATAATTTTTTTGTGTGGCTATGGATGATTTTTTCAAAGGATAATGTTGGCACAAAAGGGGATATGAAATTGAGAAGTTCAGACTCGGCTCAAACTCAGCAAGTCGATCTCAACTCATGACTCAACAAAATGAAAAGGCCCTTGAAAATATGCTTTTGTAATTATATATATATATATATATATATATATATATATGAAATTGTATATCATATTTCATGACTCTAGCCAAGTTATAAAAATTCGGCAAGGTCTACTTGGCACAACAACTTGGACTACTTGCACAACTAGCATAGAGTCGTGGAACTCTAATATATGTGTAGCAAAAAATAAGTTTATACACCACTATGCTAATATAAAAGCATAAAAGTAAAATATATTGCCACATATATCAATGTCTTAGTTCAATTGACATTACTAAATGCCAAAATACACCACCATATCAATGTTTTGGCTCAAAAGCAATCATCTGAACATAAATAATGAACCATAAAAAAAGTTATCACCATTTTTTTGTTGCAAATTAGAAGCACGAAAGGTTAAAATCTTCCTCTTTAATTTCTTTGGGGAGTTTTCCACACTTGCAACCACAAAGGAATAGCTCAAAAATAAGCTTAGAGCATGCAATAATCACATGTCAACACTCCTTGAGCAATGGCAACCAAACAAGAAAGTTTAGCAATGGAGGCAAGAAGTTTTTCTTTTCATCTAAAAATGCACAAGTGACATATATAACAACCTTTTTGGACTTTTTAGTGGTCACTTTTAGGGTTGGAGGATCAAATTGACCTAAGCTGGCAAAAAATAGACTTAATAAAAATGTCAATGAAAATGACATTTTCAATAAAATTCACCCTGAATTTGTTTCAAATAGTTATGTTTAAACCAAAATTCTTTCAAGGTCCTTGTGAGAGAATTTGGAGTGAATTTTCCTAATTGTGGTGGAATTTTGAGTCAATTCAACCCAAATCCAAATTTCAAATGAACCAAATCTTGAATTCCACATTCCAAGCGTGAATGCATTGACATAGAGGATAACTTCCCAATTGACTTTGATGAGAATGATCCAAACTCTAAGTGGATTTTTTCACTTACTAATGATGATTATTATGTTATTGAGGATGATGATTTGGAAGTCATAGAACAAGCAAGCCTTTCAACTCATATTGGTACAGGAATTAGGGAAGACACTTTTCAAGAAGAAGTGTCATCATGGTCTCACATCTCCTAGCATGTAACTAGCTAAATTTAATTTTAAATATAATAGGTTATTGAATTTTCTCTAGATAAATACTTCATGGATGAATTAATTATGAATTCTATATCTTAAAAATGAGAATGTTGTAACAAAAAGGGATATGTTTGCAATTCATCAAGTTTGACCTTATCTTTTGACTCGATGAGGTGATAAACAAATTTTACCTGATGTTCCTATTGAACCCACTATGCATGCTTCTAAATCTCCCAAAGGAGTGGTCACTCACAAGGGATGTAAGCTGAGTGAAAGGAGGTGCTGAAAATTGGCATTGAAGAGGATAAATTTAATGTAGTATGTCTCTAAATTGAACCCACTTCAACTCTAATGAATGCGAGCTATGAAGAATATAAGATTAATGTGATTAATTTTCTAGATGAACCTACTATTAATCAAAGAGGATGAAAGGGTGTCAAAAAGGGAGAGTTATTTCTAACTAATATTATTGAGGAGGTCAAGAACACTATAATAGATGTTCATGTTGGAGCCACTATGAATGTTTCTAAATCTCCCAAAGGAGTGGTCACTCACAAGGGTCATAAGGGTGAGCATAAGGAGGATTTGAAAAATAGAAATGAAGAGGATAAATTTAATGCCTTTTGTATCTCAAATGAACCCAGGTCAACTTCTTTACAATGCCTAAAACAAGTTGTCACTTGAAAGGGACATAAGAGCAGTGACAACAAGGACATAAGAAAGAGTCAGTTGTTACTAAAGGTTATCAAGAGATCAAAAACATTGGAATTGATGTTCCTATTGAAGTCACTATCAATATTTCCAAATCTAAAAAACAAGTGGTTACTTGGAAGGGTTATAGGGGTGAGCATAAGAAGGGAGAGTTGTTGAAAGCTAATGCTGAGCTGACTATGAATTCTTCTGAGAGCCTAAAATAAATAGTAACTCAAAGAGGTGTAAAATGTTGTTAATTATTGGTAAATTATACTATCAAGGAGTCCAATAATGATACAAGTGAAATTTTTGTTGAAGACAATGTGAGTGCTTCTGAGTCTCTCAAGAGCCTAGTGCATAAGAAGGTATTGGATGTTGAAGAGAGAAAGGCCAACGTAGTTTGTATCAGAGTAAAACCCATTGTTAAGTTGTCATGTCCCTCTTTTAGCAACATAATTATAACAGGGGATTTGCCTATCATTGACTCTCGTAGGCAAATGATTATGGGAAGAGGGTCAATTTTTTCTTCCAATTAAGTAAGTGGGGCCTACTCATTCCAATATTAAATAAAGGTTGTATTCTAACTTTATAAAGTTAATTATTTAATTTTATAAAGTTAATAATTGTAGTGCAAGATGATTCCGGATAATTTCCAGAAACTTCTCAGTAAAGGAGATAAATAGAGGACATAGGGCTCCCATTTGAAACAAGCGATGTTATGGATTCGATTTCTATTCCATTTGGAGCGATTTGTAGCCATTGGTCTGCAAATTCTCAGACTATCTTTGGGAACGATAACTCCCATTGATAGGAAATTTTGAGGGTGTGAGATATCATCCGAATTATTGCGAATTTGGAAGTGATATCACAGTTACTTCATCTGGACAGAGATCTATGGCCTAAGGCCAATTTATGACCATTAAGGGATCAGGTAGAAGGTGCTGTCTGTGCCAAGTTTGGAGGAATTAGTGGAAGTGCATCACTAATCAAACAACTCCCTAGGCAGGGCCAAAAGTCATTGCCGGCTTACCGTTCTCAAACAGATTCAGTTCGAGCAAAGGGGAGGGTGAATTGTTAGGGCCCAGTGATAGAAGTAGCCAGTTTGCAGAGGAAGTATCAAATTTACTCCTTGGTCTTACCCGAACCCAAACGTCTCAGACTGCACCAGGATTGGGCAATTTTTGGTGATAGAATTGAAAGGAGGATAGATCGCGTGGAAAAATAACCAATCCAAACTCTGTCTTCCATTTTCAGCAAAGCAATCATATGGAAAATATATAATCGTGGGTCGCAACCGTCGGATTCAGGGCAAATCATCTAGTCAAGGAGGAAGTGCCAATTGCAACGGTTCAGGAGTATTTGAATAGGACCCATCGAAGGTTGAGAATAATACTCAAACATGACCATCATCGCCATTGCATTGGGAGTTTGGGAAATTAATCGCAA
The DNA here is from genome assembly GCA_028749045.1 of Cupressus sempervirens. Classification (NCBI taxonomy): domain Eukaryota; kingdom Viridiplantae; phylum Streptophyta; class Pinopsida; order Cupressales; family Cupressaceae; genus Cupressus; species Cupressus sempervirens. The sequence continues at coordinate 685,038,204 of CM053787.1, forward strand.
ACCCAGTATAGCTCGTCGTAAGAGATGGAATTGATCTTTGACCCAACCGCAATTCGATTGTCGGAAGCGACTGCGGAATCAACTATGGGAACTAATGCACACAGACTCGAATAGAAGATTACCTAGGGATTGGTGGCAGCATCAATTTTCTTCGGGACAAATTTGATAAAATCATGGAGACAGCAAACAACAGGTTCGTTCCACAGGTGTGATTTGGGAGAGGGGTGTCTCTGCAATTTTTTTGATCTGCCACCAGTTGTGAAAGGGATCACTTTGCATTATGGATAAAGAACATTGAAGAAGGCTAAATGTATTGCCAGTGCAAAATCAGGTTCTTTAGATATTGTTTAGCTATCTATATTCCATTTGGGCTCTGATGTTCAGTTATTGAATTAGTAATGAATATTGTTGCAAAAAGATTCTTCCATGAATATTGCTAGTAGATTTATTTACATCATACAATCTGAAGGTTTCTTGATAAGTATTTGACAATCATCCCAATCTAGTATTGCTCTTCTTCGACCCATATAGTAGAGGGGATATCTCAGTGGTATCAGAGCAGTAGTCCTGCCATCCTGATTGGGTAAAAGTACTTTAATTTCTGGAGTTATATTCGAGAACCATATTCAAGAACAGGGATATGGGTGAAAGACAGAGTCCGCCAAGATTTCCCAGAGTCAATGATGATGAAACCAGAGAATTTTACAGAATCATGACTACCGGACAACAAGAAATAACTCAGACACTACAGGCTTTGACTACCATAATGGAAAGAGTTATTCAGCCCAGGATTCAGGATCAAGGAAGAGGCACATCTGATCATGATGATAGGAGTGTGGTAGGATCACAAGGTGCTCCTAGGCGCAGATCATGGATAGCAAATAGGCCTACTCGTCCCACCTTCCTAAGGGAAGAGGCTCAGGAGATGGGAGAAGAAGATGCACCAGAAGATTTCCAGGATGATCTTAGGGCTGCTACGGCAGAATGGCAAGCATTACCCCCGCATGTGCGTGAATTATTGAACTTTGATCGATATCTAAACCAAAGAAGAGAACATATGAGGAATAGCCGCCAGAATAGGAGACCTAGAGGAGGTCATGATAGTGAGTTACAACGAGCTGTCAATAAACTTACTTTGCCTTTTTTCGATGGGAGTGGTCAGATGACAGCACAAGCTTGGATTCATAAGTTGGACACCTTTCTAGCGTTAAGGCCTATGTCAGAAATAGATGCCATCAGGTATGCCACCTTGCATCTGGAAGGCACAGCTCATGATTGGTGGTCACATGGAATGGTTACTTTGCAGCACAATTAGGTAACATCATACTAGGACTTTGTGGATAGATTGGTTGAATGTTTTGATAAGAAGGATCCAGAAATTTATTTTCGCGACCTTGCTCAGTTAAGACAGTTTGGCAATTTAGAGGTTTATATTAGCGAATTTCAAAGGTTGTCAGTCATGGTACCAGATGTATCGGAAAGGAGGTTAGTTATCTTATTTATAGAAGGATTTTCTGAACCCCTCAAGGGATGGATCAAGGCATTTGACCCACCAACACTGCAGGAAGCCATGAGGAAAGCACGAAGTATGGAACTTACAGCCCCTTCTAGCCGGTTCACTCCTAGGAATACTACCTCTTTCAAAGACAATAGGAAGTTTGATAAAAATAAAGGGAAGAGCATTGAAACCAAAGGGAAATCTACCACACCCCTAGATACAGAGGCATTAAATGACTTGCGAAGGAAGAAATTATGCTTCTATTGCAAAGGTCCATATGACAGGGATCATGATTGTCCCTTGCGACCAAAAGGAAAAGCTAATAGGGTTATGTGGGTATATTACGAAGGATCAGATTCTGATAGTGCGGCAAAAGAGGATGAACACACTAGTTTAGAATCTGAGGAAGAGACAGGAAAGTCAGAACAGAAAGAAGAACCTGAATTGCATCTACAGCAAGGGCATTTGTCTAGTATTCAACAGGAAGGATCTTTCAGATTACGTGGTGTCCTAGCAGGACAGAAGGTGATTACATTAGTTGATACCAGAGCTACACATAACTTCATTGATGCAAGATTGGTTGAGTGTCGTGGTATTAAGACACAAGAATTCGAAGGTCTTCGAGTACAGGTTGCTGACAGATACACTCTTAAGTGTAACAAGATAGTCAGAGACATGCCTTTACGCCTGAATAATTATGAGTTCAAAGCGGATTACCACGTGGTCAATATGGGTGATTTGGATATCATTTTGGGAATGACATGGTTACGTTTATTGGGTGAGGTTACCTTTCGACTTAGGGACATGGAGATTAAGTTCGAAGTAGATGGGAGGCAGCATGTATTGAGAGCTATTCAGAATAGTGATATCCGAACGATCTCTCTTAGACGATTGGAAAGATTGGTGAGACATGAGGACCTTGAATGGGAAGCCATGTGTACTCTCATGCCTACACAGGAGGAACAACAAAAGACAAAATATCATCCCGACATACAGATATTGAGGGAAAGGTATAGTAAGGTATTCAGCGATATTCCACCTGGTACACCACCTGATAGAGGGATCGAGCACATCATCGAATTAGAAGAAGGTGCTAAACCAGTCATGATCACTCCATACAGGCATCCCAAAAGGCTTAAAGATGAGATAGAAAAAACCATCAAGGAGCTTCTCGCGATGGGACACATCAGACCTAGTAAGTCTCCTTTTGCTTCTTCAGTAGTTTTGGTTAAGAAGAAAGATGGTTCGTTACGGATGTGTATAGATTACAGGATGCTGAATAAGAAAACCATTAAGAATAGATATCCTATTCCACAGATTGATGAGCTAATAGATGAACTGCATGGGGCATGCTACTTTAGTAAGATTGATTTGAGATCAGGTTACCACCAGATTAGAGTCAGAGAACAGGACATTGAGAAGACTGCATTCAGGTGCCATTGTGGGCATTTTGAGTTTGTAGTAATGCCATTTGGATTAACCAATGCACCAGCTACTTTCCAGTCCACCATGAATAAGGTCTTCCATCATCAGCTGAGAAAATTCGTGTTGGTATTTTTTGATGATATCTTGGTATACAGTCGAACATGGCAGGAGCACATGGCGCATCTAGAAACAGTATTGAAGACCTTGCAAGAAGATTCCTTGTATGCCAAAGAGTCCAAATGCAATTTGGGAATGATTGAGTTATTATACTTAGGTCATATTATCAGCCGAGAAGGAGTACGGATGGATCCTGATAAGATTCATGCTATTGTGGAGTGGCCTACTCCTGAGAACCTAACTCAGTTAAGAGGATTCCTTGGGTTATGTGGCTTCTACCGCAGATTTGTTTGCGGGTATTCATGATACGTGGCCCCTATAGCAGATTTGCTTAAAAGGGGAGCTTTCATTTGGACAGCAAAGGCACAGGCTTGTTTTGATAGATTCAAGGAGATCATGACTTCATGTCCGGTACTAGCATTGCCTGATTTCTCGAAACCATTTGAACTCCAGTGTGATGCCTCAGGAGATGGTATTGGGGCTGTTTTGATGCAGGATAAACACCCAATTGCATATGAAAGCAGGAAACTCCGTGGGCCAGAGAGATCATTCAGCATTTACGACAAGGAGATGTTAGCTATCATGCATGCATTAGCTAAGTTCAGGCAGTACTTAGTAGGTGGCAAATTTTGCATAAAAACTGACCACAACAGTTTAAGACATTTCCTTGGGCAAAGGGATCTCAATGATAGGCAAGAAAAATGGGTCAGTAAGTTACAGGCATATGACTTTGATATATCTTATGTTAAGGGCACACAGAATGTGGTGGCAGATGCCCTGTCACGCAGACCACATCTTAGTTCAATGATTGAGATCTCTGAGGATTGGAAGCATCTGATTATTGCAGAATATGCCAGAGATTCATGGGCATCTAGGATAGTTGATGGGACACTTGTTGATACCAGGTATACACTTGTGGATGAATTGATTATTTACAAGAGCAGGATATTTTTAGTCCCAGGATCGAAGGTGAAGTAGTTCATTATGCGAGCTCTTCATGATTCACCTATAGCTGGTCACCCCAGATACTTTAAAACATATAGACAGGTGCGAGAACGGTTTACATGGAAAGGACTTAAGAAGGATGTTTTGCAGTATGTTCATGAGTGTTTCGTTTGCCAACAGAATAAACAGGAGCACACCTTTCCAACAGGGCTTCTACAGCCACTTCCCATTCCGTGTCAGAAGTGGGAATGCATATCCATGGATTTCATTACTGGGTTGCCCAAGGCTCAGGGACGTGATTGCATTTATGTGGTGGTGGATAGGCTAACAAAATATACTTATTTCTTTCCCATCACCACTACTCATACTGCAGTACAGGTAGCTGAAGTATTCTTTAGGGAGGTTTTTAGGTTACATGGGATACCCCGTAGTATTGCCAGTGACAGGGATAGTAGATTCTTGAGTCATTTCTGGCAAGAGGTTTTTCGATTATGCGGCACTGAGCTCACACCCAGTACTAGTTATCACCCGCAAACCGATGGGCAGACGGAAATAGTAAACAAATGGGTGGAAGGCTACTTGAGGAATTACGTAGCTGATCAGCAGAAGGCTTGGGTAAGATGGATTTATTTGTGTGAGTATTCCTATAACACCACTTTCCACATGTCTATCCAAATGACACCTTTTCGAGCATTATACGGCTATGATACACCTAGTTTCATTGACTTATTGATGAGTGATGTTCAGGTTCCACGTGCTGGGGATTTACTGCAAGAAAGTAAAGATATCATTAGTTCTCTACGTGATAACATCGCTCGAGCACAGAATCAGTATAAGCAATACGCAGATCAAAAGAGGACGGAGAGAAGCTTTGAGGTGGGCGACATGGTTTACTTAATGCTTCAACCATTTCGACAATCTACTCTCAAAAAGAGTGGGTCAAAGAAGCTTAAGCCCAGGTATTATGGACCTTTCAGGATCATTAGGCGAATAGGGGAATTGGCTTATGAACTTGAACTTCCAGCAGACAGCAAAGTATATAATGTGTTTCATGTATCACGTCTCAAAAAAGCATTGGGACAGAATGTGATACCTTCTGTAGTATTACCGCCTTTGGATGATGAAGGGAAATTGATCCTAGTACCAGAATTCATTTTAGGAAGCAGAGAAAAATAGCTCCGCCGAAGAGTAATCAGAGAATATTTGGTTAAATGGAAGGATCTACCAGTCGAAGATGCTACTTGGGAGAATGAGACCATTTTGCAGCATCCAGCTCTGAGATTGCTTGAGGGCAAGCAATTTTAGGAAGGGCGGACTGTCATGTCCCTCTTTTAGCGACATGATTATAACAAGGGATTTGCCTATCATTGACTCTCGTAGGAAAATGATTATGGGAAGAGGGTCGATTTTGTCTTCCAATTAAGTAAGTGGGGCCTACTCATTCCAATATTAAATAAAGGTTGTATTCTAACTTTATAAAGTTAATTATTTAATTTTATAAAGTTAATAATTGTAGTGCAAGATGATTCTGGATAATTTCCAGAAACTTCTTAGCAAAGGAGATAAATAGAGGACATAGGGCTCCCATTTGAAACAAGCGATGTTGTGGATTCGATTTCTATTCCATTTGGAGCGATTTGTAGCCATTGGTCTGCAAATTCTCAGACTATCTTTGGGAACGATAACTCCCATTGATAGGCAATTTTGAGGGTGTGAGATATCATCCGAATTATTGCGAATTTGGAAGTGATATCACAATTACTTCATCTGGATAGAAATCTGTAGCCTAAGGCTGATTTATGACCATTAAGGGATCAGGTAGAAGGTGTTGTCCGTGGCAGGTTTGAAGGAATTAGTGGAAGCACATCACTAATCAAACAACTCCCTAGGCAGGGCCGAAAGTCATTGCCGGCTTACCGTTCTCAAACAGATTCAGTTCGAGCAAAGGGGAGGGTGAATTGTTAGGGCCCGACGATAGAAGCAGCTAGTTTGCAGAGGAAGTATCAAATTTACTCCTTGGTCTTACCCGAACCCAAACGTCTCAGACCGCACCAGGATTGGGCAATTTTTGGTGATAGAATTGAAAGGAGGATAGATCGCGTGGAAAAATAACCAATCCAAACTCCGTCTTCCGTTTTCAGCAAAGCAATCATATGGAAAATATATAATCGTGGGTTGCAACCGTCGGATTCAGGGAAAATCATCTAGTCAAGGAGGAAGTGCCAATTGCAACGGTTCAGGAGTATTTGAACAGGACCCATCGAAGGTTGAGAATAATACTCAAACATGACCATCATCGCCCTTGCATTGGGAGTTTGGGAAATTAATCGCAGACCCAGTATAGCTCGCCGCAGGAGATGGAATTGATCTTTGACACAACTGCAATTCGATTGTCGGAAGCGACTGCGGAATTAACTATGGGAACTAATGCACACAGACTCGAATAGCAGATTACCCAGGGATTGGCGGCAGCATCAATTTTCTTCAGGACAAATTTGATAAACTCATGGAGACAGCAAACAACAGGTTCGTTCCACAGGTGTGATTTGGGAGAGGGGCGTCTCTGCAATTTTTCTGATCTGCCACCAGTTGTGAAAGGGATCACTTCGCATTATGGATAAAGAACATTGAAGAAGGCTAAATGTATTGCCAGTGCAAAATCAGGTTCTTTAGATATTGTTTAGCTATCTATATTCCATTTGGGCTCTGATGTTCAGTTATTGAATCAGTAATGAATATTGTTGCAAAAAGATTCTTCCATGAATATTGCTAGTAGATTTATTTACATCATACAATCTGAAGGTTTCTTGATAAGTATTTGACAATCGTCCCAATCCAGTATTGCTCTTCTTCGACCCATATAGTAGAGGGGATATCTCATAAGTGTTCTAAAAATCTCAAGCATGTTGCCACTCAAAGAGGAAGAATCAATAAATAGGAGGAAAGAAAAGTAGTCACTGTGATTTCTCATGAGTACGGGACACCAGCAGTGATAACTCATTTATCAAAAGAACATTAATAGGTTACAAGAAATTCTCCTCTTCATATTTGGCCAAAAAATTTGGTCACCATATTCATGATCAAATAATAAAAGCTTATCCTATGTTTGTAAATTTCAAAAGGAAGAACACACTATATGTAATTGCGAGAGAAAAATGCTAGCCAGAGGTACATTCTTCACAAACAAACCTTAGGAGTACTGACAATGCAACCACTCAACTCAAAAAGAGAAATATTCCTCTCCATGTTGGAGCAAGATGGACTTGTGTCCTTGAATAATGAATCAAATTGATTGTATGAACTACCAAATACATCTTCATAATTTTCAAATGTTAGATCAACTTCTAACATATTAAAACCATCACCATTATCACTACCATCACGGAGGCCAAGATCTTTCATGTGGGGATCCCACATCTGTAGATTCCAATAAAATAGAGCTTTGTTAGACAACACCAAAATATATAAGAGGCTAATCCAAGATAGAATATGCTATATATCCTTTTTCAAGTGTATATTTAGAAGCATATTATATGGAGAATTGAAGACAAGGAAAAGTAAAAAGAGATGGAAATAAATAAAACTCCTATCTTATCACAATTTTAATTTGTACTTCTTCTTTATCAAAAACATTAAGCTTTGTAACTCCAATGGATATTGAAATAATTTATTTTTTATCAAAAAATATTCAATTTATTTTGTTTCTTTGAAGAGAACAAGCTATAATAACATATATACTACCACTTTAGGAATCCTATTTCTTCATATTTTAAATTAATTTTTCTAGGACTATCATTAAGTTATCTATAGGGTAATGATTCTAAAAGTAATTTTCATCATTCTAAAATATCTAAAGAATTCATAACTAAATCAATAAGATAAATCATTGAGAATATCAAGTATCCACTATACTTGTAACACATCTAGTTAGTATCATTTGTAGGATTGCATCGCCAATATGTGTCTCCTTCCATGATATGTTCAATATTAGTATTAGGCTATAGCTGTTGCATTCCTAGTAGAAACAATGAAACTTATGGACTCTCCTTCCACAGTAATGGTAGAAATAATATTGAAACATGATTGGGTTCATTGCAACTTCTATGTAGTCTTGGTAGCATGAAGCACTACTGAAGTCACTAGTAAATCCTAGCTCAATTAATGAGATGAATTCTATCTATAAGACTACAATAATTCTCTTTACAACTATTTTTTTTCCTTCTATATGGTTGGGAACAAGAACAATATATTCAAATGAGAAATCCAACCTGATAGGAAGTTGGGAGATCTTCTTCTTTTATTTGCATCAAGTCTGAGACTCTAAGATGAAGAATTGAGGAAAGATATCTTATCACAGTCTACAAGAGGACATTATTGGCACATAAATTAGGTTACCCAAGTTGAAAACCCCTTATGTCCAAATGTAACCACTAGGCAAATTCTAAACATGGTTCAAATGAGAGGTAAGGGAGTTTATTTTACTTTTCAATTGGCTTCAAATCAATTGGTTATATTTTGTGTGAGATATACATGAAACCCTATCCAGGAATCTCAATGTGACTAGTAGAATTAATTAGGAAAGAAGCAACAATCCTCCATAACTTTGGATGGGCATTGAATCAAAGCCTGAAATTAAAGGATTGATGCTAATGCGACTACCCCTAGATGTCCCCATGGTCCTTTTGACTAGATTCCAAGTTTGAAGGGTACTTCCACCTGGTAGAATGTTTGTGATAACAAGCTCACAAAAGTGGATTTGAGTGATAAAATTGCCTTTTGAGATTGCAAATAATCTATAGTGAACAATAATAAAATTCATGGCACTATCCACCATCATTGGATATAATGAGTCAAGTGTTCAAAAATTTGGAGGAAAGGACCCATCACATCTTAAGTCATAATTATTTCCAGACATTAACCCCGCAGAGTGTGAGACACATGGGTGATAAAAAATGATTGTACAAGATGGGATAGGAATCAGGAAGGTGTCGCATTTGCAATAATACTAATATTTCTTTCCTTAGTAATAGTTTGAAAAGAGTGTTACAAATCAATGCCTAAAAGAAGAAAGAAGAGAAAATGTTCTATTTATCAAACAAGGATTGTAATGAGTTATAAAATGCAAAGGAGATACTTTATTCACCAACTTAAACAAATATGTGTGATCATTAAAAGATAACTAAAAATATGTTCAATAAATTACATCAAGTACATAGAAGCAAATATAGTAGGATGAATTGAGTAAAATGTTAAAAGTAGTATCTATAAATGTAATCAATTGAAATGTAAGCAAAATAATTTAGATTGATATTACTATAGTGTATATATCTAGAAAATCTAAAAGCTAGCCCCAAAAATAAATAGAACTTAACAGTGTGATACATTCTATCATTTTTGAAAGGAAGAAATCAAGAAAAGCAATTAGTAAGATTCCATTTGGAAGAATTATTATAATGCAGTGCATTCATAACAATGATATTATAAATCATTAAAGAAAAAAAATTGCACATGGAAATAGAACTTACTTTTGATTCTTACCCTCAGTTCATCATAGCCCCATAAGTACTATGGATATTTTCCTTTGGGACTACCAAAAGCTTCCTACTAGGAATCTAGTAGTACCAGGATCTTGTTTCTCACATTCATGTTAGCCTAAATCAAACATAAGAAAAATTTATTAGTCTTTAAAAAAAAAAGATAAAGTGACATACACAAGATACATGGAATCTCAACTACCCAAATCAAGTCAAATTAATTATATTAACAAGGCATATAATTTTAAAATGAATTAATCATTTGAACTACATGCAATACTGAGCCTAGCATTGCTTCTTGTTTCCATAAATTGTGATAAGATGGGTAAAGAAATATAGACATATTATAGAAGAAAAAGAACATTGCTAGATTATAATCAATGAGAAACTACATCTAGTCTATGTAGACAGACACATTACACCTACAAATGCTAGAGGTTCCACATACAATAAGCTAATCATTTCTTCTTCTTTCCATAAATTATGATAAGATAGTTAAAGAAATATAGGGGTATAATAAAAGAACAAGAATTTTTTTGGATTATTCATACACATATTTTTGTCATTTTATGGTCTGTGATTACTGGCACATATGTTTAAGCACAAACTCACTACTTAGATATATAATAATGTTAAAGAAAACAAGAATATTAAAGGCAATTGGCTCAATTTATAATCAAATCATCACACAAGTAGTTACTTCAACTAAAGTATTAGAAACCATGTATCTTGAACTCTCTAAGTCAAAAAAATAAGTCACATGTTGCATTTCCTCTCTTTGGACATCATGGCACCTAGGGCTTGGAGACTTTAGTTACTACTTTTAACAAGCATTGTAATAATAGGATATGCAGCAAACTGGTGTAGGGCACTCTAACCATCTCCCATGGAATCTTGAGCCTTATTTAGTAGGTTTTGAGTCTTGATAAGATTAGGAATTAGTTGTTTCATATCATGTTATTAGGTGTTCACATTAAGGTCATGTTGACCAATTTTCATGTTTTAAGTATTATGAGTCATAATGAGTAAGAAGTGGGAAAATACCATGCAAAGGCATAAATGGAATATATGATATTGTTAAGATGTTATAAGGTGGTGATAAACATTTTAAGGTGCCTAGGAAAGTATATTAGAACTTTAAATGTAAAATGTGGAAAAAGTGTAAAAATTGTCAAGAAATGTTGTTAGCATTTTCTTTGCAAAATTCACAAAGGACATCTAAGGTGAATAGTCATGCATATTGTTCAAACTTCTTAGGGAGGTAAATATTCATGCTATGCTATAAAGAAATGTAATCTCATATCGAGAGATATATAGAAGAGGGAGTTGAAATGTGGAGAAGGGGAAGGAATGGATAGTGTTTGGTATTAAATAAGAAATCAATTATTTTGGGAAGTTCTATGCAGACATACTTGTATTTGAATCTCAATCCCCATATCTCCTTTCCTTACTTCATGATTGTGATGGTCTTTAAGATTCCATATATATAGTAAGTAAGGTTAGATTCAATACTAATGCACCATGTATATCCACCATCACCAATTGTACAAATTATTCTATATATTCAAAGTTTGAATAGCAGAATGCTTATAACCTTAGGTTAATTAATCTCAATATCTATATTGTTCCATTAAGTAAAGTTTGGGAGAGAATTAAAACTTCTTTTGGTTTCTCTAAATGATCATCTTAAGAGTTGGAACCTTTCTTTTGTTTCCATTCTACCTAAACAATACAGGTTTTTGATATGGTTGTCTGCATTTACTGGATAAACAATAGAACACTGTAATTTTAGGATTAATTATCCAGGGCAACTGCATATGACCTTGGTACAAAGATTGGTAAATATTTGGAATCTCATTCTTGTGGTTTAATTGCCAACTTATCAAGTTGACTCACCACCTTTTTATTAGAAGATGTTGTGAATCAGCAGTGTTGTTGTATGTAAAAGAGTGGTGATTCACCATTCTATAAAACCATGGCAGCTTGTTTGGAGCATCATGCATGTTGAAAATCCATTGGAGTGTAGAAGAATCATTTTGAATAATGGGACCAAAGAGATGTCAGAATTTGGAGAGACATTTATAATATATAGTACGGAACTCATATAATGGCACGACTTTGACATTTTAAATGATCTCTTCAATCATTAGGAGCTAGACATCAATAGTTTGGAAAGACCTTGATGAGGTAAAGAAGATTATAAGTTCTTTTGGTAGACTTAGTTGAGGTTGTTAAGAGTCATAGTTTGACTAAGAATTGTATGCCTAATGGTATAGGCTTGAGACTTTGAATTATATGCTTGGATAAGCAAGTCAAAATCTCATATTTTGGAGTTAGAAAAAAATGTACAGTAAAATGTATTGGAGTTTACTTTTCGTATTGATAGATGAGTTCTTAACCTACATTCCAAGGTAGGCCATGGGATAGAGTAGTTTGTATCGGTGTTTTGAAGTCTCTAAGGTGTCTAGAACCTTATGAATCATGAAGGTACTATATTGGAAATGAGATCATTCCTTTGGAAGCTAATAGGGAGATAGTGTTGATAAAGATCCTAGAGGCACAAGGTGATGGAGGTGTTGTGTGGTGAGGTGTAAGGGAGTGGTATGTCATTTTGTGAAGGTATAGGTAGAGAGAACTAGAATAGGTGAAAGTGGCAGAAGGAATAGTCCATTAACCTTGTCTTTAACCTTAGAGAGTCAAACAGGATAGCTTATGTTATGCTTAGGTAGGCTTGAAAGAAGCCTCAACTAGTTTGAGAGTTTTTTTTTTTTAGTAAGAAACAAGTATCATCTCCACCATCCTTGCATCAAATACTCAACTAGGCTAGTAAAATATTTCCCACCTTTTAATTCATTCAAGATGGGAGTCCAAAAAAAATGTCATTTAGAATAAGTACATGGCTCAAATCTCTTAAGAATTTCACTCAGAGTTAACTATTGAAAGCTAGGGACAAGAGGCAGAAGGAGTTGGCATTCAGCATAATGGTTAATCATCATTCAACATAATGGGTCATCATTCAACATAATGGTCATGGGAGTTGGAAGGAATCATTGGCCCCAATCCATCTATCAAACTTTCATTGGGCTTGGAGTGCTCAGAGGCCTTGTGCTAGACCCAATGTTACTATGACTAGTGGGACAATTTTGCTAAAGAATTTTATGCCTTTTCACTAACCCAAAAAGATTGACTAGTACAACATATCAACAGTCCAAAAAGGTGCAAACCAAGATAAGACAGTATAATCATGTGTTTCCACATTAAAGCTCAGATATAGTCTCCTCAATATATACTAGAGTTAATCATGGCCTTTTTGTCTATCTTATTGATATCATATAGATGATCATGATGGAAAATTGTATTAGGCATGACTAACCTTGTTTTGTTTAACTATAGTTTACATTAAATTTAATTTTCAAGTTACTTCGCACTGATTGTGGATTTTTAAACAATCCCTTTCATTTTCACCCTTTCATAATCTTTATGGCATTAGAATTGTAGAGTGTAGGTAAGGAAATATCATAGCATATTTGAGGAAAAAAAATCTATTTTATTTTATGATATAATTCTAAACACGAATTAAATTATTTTATCACTTACAATAATTATTAAAGATAGAATCTTGTGAATCATTAATGATAGAGGAGTCAATATGTTTGACTCAAAGACTGTATAGTTGAATATGTGGAACAACTCTATGATTATTGTGTATAAATGGTTATATTATTGAAATAGACCACTGTTAAAATGAACTATTTCCTCTTATCTTATCTTATGAAGCATTTGATAGAATTCCTTAAAGAAATGATCTCATGTATCAAGCTGCTAGAGGAAATGACAAAAGAGGTGGCCTAGTCAAGAAATGCAAATGCCTTCTAGAAATTGATCAGTTATGAATTAGCTTATCAACAAAAAAGAGAGATTGGACTATAAGTGACATGGCAATTTACAAGAACTAGAAGGGCCAAAGGGTGGGGTACAAATAGAAACCCAATCAAATCTAGATCAAACAATAAAAAAGAGCCATTGGCTACATGGGAGGATGAAGGAGATTGAGTGACTAAAGATATATAGCCATGTAATGTAATAATGAAGGGTTACGTGAGAATTAAGAAGGTTTTCACACATAGAGAGGATAACATCAAGAATTTGAAAGTGCAAAACAGTCTAATTTCTTAGGTTGGAGGTAGGGAGGAAAGAAAGAATGAGTAACAAGATAGAGGTACAAAGTGTAGAATTTACAATTAGGATTTATGTGAAGACAAATGCAAATTGGAATTTGCAAAGTTTAAAATATATCTAGGAAGATACTATGTATAGAGAGAAAGGCCAATAAAAGGCTATTACTATAATTTACAATTACAAATTTGACACAAATAGAAGTTTGATCATTGTAGAAACTTGAGCACTTATTTGTAAGTAACATTTGCATTTGTTTTGGTGTTTTGAGTTTTCAATTTAATATGTGTTCGAACTAAAAATTTCATGGTCAATTTTGAGTCGCATATTGAAAATTTTGAAGAATCAATGCCCTATGGATGCTTTTCACACATATGTAGTCAGTTGTCAGTTTGAGGCCTAGATGGTGTTTGAGTGTCTTAACAGCTTTCATTTGATCTATGGATGTGATCCACAATGTTATTTTTTCATCTTGAATCATTCGATGAAGTCCCATTTTGAGCTAGTATCAAAATTCGCAATTCTGTCCAAGTGTCAAATAGTGACAGGAAGCCCAGTTTGTCTTTGAATATCTTTTACCCAAGAATGTTTCATGTCCTGCCACTTTGGGAGTGTTTATTTTACATACCAAAGAACCTATATTCCAAGTTTTAATTCATTTAAAATCTATTTGACTAAGTTTTGAACCCCTCAAAGTTGGTCATTTGTTGTTCTGTACATTTGTGTAGTTCTTCACAATTCTGGGAAGCCCTATTTGACCAATGATATCCTTGACCATGTTGACCCAAATGAAGAAATTATTTTTGCATTGTGTTCTAGGGGTTAGACACTTCATATCTTCCAAATTTTAGATCATGATGAATCCATTTGATCAATTTGCTAATATGATTAAAAGCCCAATTTACATTGTTTTGTTACGGCTAAGGTATCTAGAGTGATTTGTATCCTTATTCAGCACATTATAACTTTGATCCCATGATTGGTAAGCCTAAATAGAGTGTACCATTGTGTTGTGTCCTAAAAATTCTTGAAGTATGCCAATTCTTAAGTCATGATGAATCCATTTGCATACTTTCTTATGTCTGTCTATTTACCAAAAAATACTTTTGGCACATTTCCCAGTTTAAAATTTCCAAGTGCTTTTTTTCAAAAATTTGCCAAATTCGTCCTATTATTTTTCATAAGCCCTAATTATGGATTCTTATCCTTTGAATGGCAAAGAACCTATATCCTGGTTTCCAAAACCCCAAGTGATCAATAACCCAGTTTATAATGTTGAACCCGAGCCTAGTTTATGTTTTTTAACATTGTTTTCCTACAAGATAATTGGAGTATGGATGTTCGACAATTAAAATATTTTAACTGGGAAGTTTTCATGGGTTGAGAATTTGCAGTACGGTAGAGTGTGTAGGATTGAATGCTCATGCAAATTTTTGTGGCTTGGTTACTTGATTGAATCAGTTTTCAAGGCCAACTAGCAAGCCTCCAGACACAAATTCACAATTTTCAAAATTGATTAAAAAGGCGAGAATTGGTAGTGATATTGAATACAAGAGAGCTTATGCTGAAAATGGGTGATCATGTTCATAAAATGCATTGAAGGTTGAAAATCTGCACGAGAGTTTCCAAATTGGGGCCGAGTTTTATCAATGGATCCAAGCTTTCTAATGTAGCAAATAGTAAACTTATTGAGTTTTACACCTTGAGATTAGTTTTATCAATGGAGCTACATTATGCATAATACCCGTAGATGATGAAATAAGATATATATATATATATATATATATATATATATATATATATATATATATATATATATATATATATATATATATATATAATGGTCACATGACAACAAATAAATCCTTTTCAAGTGACTTTATATCTATATTAAAAGATATATTAGGAATGGTGTTCCATAGAATTGCTAGGTTGAAGAGATTGAAGATATAATTGGGATATGCTAATTTTAATTATTAAACACATGACCATACATTTTGCAAAAGCTAATGTTATTTGATGGCATTAATAATTTGAAATTTTAAAGTTTGAAAACAATACAAATGGGAGGGACCCAAATATTTTTGCATGGAATTTAGCATGAGTGCATTTAGAATAGCCAGCGTTCGTTCTAAATGGACAAAGGGCTTTAATTAAAATTGATAAGCAACCAACATATAAATAAAAAATACCCATGTATTGAAGGCAGAAATAAAAGGAGCATTTGATATATTGTAAAATGAAAGTTCAAGACACATGGCAGATAAAAGGAGCTCACGCCCAATGTGAAAAGAGGAGTCCATGTGAGTAGAGCTGACTAGCATTAGCAAGGAGAGTTTTAATGCCATGAGAATAGGAAATCACCAAAGTTAAAAAGGGAGCCACAATTTTAAACATAGAACTCCATGCATTCTAAAAACAAGGCCATGCATTTAAAAAAAAAGGAAGCTCACAACAGTTAAAGACAACCCCAGGCAGCATTAGAATGGAACAAGCTGCATATCGATGAGGAGCTCATGTTGAAGGGGCAGAGATGTTAACAACAAAAGACAAACAACCAACTCAAAGTGTCAGCGCATGGCTCCAAAGGCAAGAAAATCCACATTTTAGGTAGGTAATTAAAAAAAGGAGACGACTCAGAAACAAAAAAGGAGCCGACTGGGAGAGAACTCCATGCAATCTCAAATGAGAATGCCGCCATGCAACATAAAAGAAGGAGCAAAGGAATACGTGAAAGGGGTGGCTAAAGCAATAGAAGTTGGCTAATTAAAAAGAACCTACATAATCAAAGGACAACCAACAACAGGGCATAAGAACCTTAAGAGATTATTCAAGTCATTGAAAGTTTTAAAATTCTTTCACACGTATGTAAAGAAATGGAAACCGGCAAGAGAATCCAAGGTAGCAGCATTCAAGAGACTAAAGCAAGAGGTGGAAGGCTTGTAATTTGAAAGAAATATCCACGCAAATAAAGAAAAAACACAGGCCAGTAGCTCTGCCACAATCAGTAGTGATGTACATCGTGGAACAAACATACTAATCAAAATCCATGTGCATTTTAAAAGGGAAACCCATGCCAAATAAAGAGATTCATATAAGGTTTTAGCAAAGGACAGAGCAATTACCTAATTTTTTATGCACCTAAATTATTGATGATAGATCTCAATTTTGGCTTGTATATGATCCTTCGTAATCAAATGTATATCTACAACTCAATAAGGATATTCTACTTATCCTTTTAATTTACTTCCTCTAACCATCATCAAATCTTCTATTATGTTCCACACATTCAATCCTTAAATTGACCTTATATTTATAACAAGTATACATTCTCTATTCATCTTGAATACAACTTAGAATATTTAATATTCATCTTCTCAGCTAGTTAGAACCAACAAACAATTCAACTAATATCAATATGTCAATACAAGAAAATCTTTCGTTAGCTGACCTGCTCAGTATATACTAACTCAAAATGATTTTCCCATGCTACCTAGGTGAAGTTAGTTAGCACTACATATTCACAAATTTCCTTTGGTAACCAAGTGAGATCGGTTAACATTGGTTGCATCTAACATTTCCTTCATTAATTGAGTGAGCTTGGTTAACACTCAACGACTAAAAGCTTTCCTTCGACAATCGAGTGAACTTGGTAGATACTAACTTCTGAACAAGGCAATGTCTAAAATGCTCGATAGACATAGAAAACTATCTTCAATGCCTGAGTGATCTCAGTATACACTTATTGGAAATGATATGACATTTTGTGTAACATAAAAGACAATACACAATTAATCAATTTTGTCTAATAATATCTCTCTTTGGCATTGATGGCTAAATGACATGTTCTAATACAATGAAAGTTTTAAAGAAAAATAAATTAAGGAATATATCCTTAGCTTCATTCTAATTCTAATCCATTAGAACTCCCTCTATTAGTGTGAACTCTCTCTCTAAATTTAGTTTCTCCCTTTGTCAGCAAAATTATATTTTCAATATCTTCTTCTGATAGAAAACTTCCCTTCTTTGATATTAGACCAAGTTCTTTATAAATATATACTCTCCCAAATTTATAAGTTTTCTATGAAGTATGATAGTAAAATTATTCCTCTTTGACATCTCATACCAAAGGCAATATTTAGTGAATATCAATGTACCTCATGTACTAATTCATTAGCAATGTGCCTTTATCAATACTACATCAATTCACTGATCTTCAACATGCTCTAGTTGATGCATCACAAAACTTCTTTTAGTGAGCTTCAGATAGGGGAATGACCACTAACTTACTTGTTAGATACAAAAATGCATTATTAGGTAATGGCTTAGTGAATATATCTACAATTTTCTCTTTAGTATTCACATATTCTAATATTACCTCTTTATCTTGTACCAATTCTCTAAAAAAATGATATTTTATAGCAGTGTTCTTGGTTTTGGTATGCATTACAAGATTCTTTGATATATTAATCACACTGGTGTTATCACAAAAGATAACCACTAGATCCTTGATCTCTATCTTCATACCTACCAATAGTTGCTTGCACCAAATAATATGTGAACATTTAATTATTGTTGCCACATATTCTACCTTTTCTATGGATTGAGAAATACAATTATTCTCCTTGCTTGTCCAATGCACTAGTCTTTTACCAAGAAAGAATGCACCATCATTGGCACTCTTTCTGTAATCACACTTCCTTCCCAATAAGCATCTATGAATGCTTTCAAATCTCAATTAATTCTTTTTTTGTACCATAAACCATATTCTTCAGTACCTTTCAAATACCTCATGATTCTCTTGATTTCCATCATGTGATTTTCTTTGGGATTTGTTGAGAATCTTGCCACCACACCAACTACTAATGCAATATCAGGCCTTCTATGCACTACATATTGCACTTTTCCAATCATTGATCTATATGTGATCTAATCTACTTCTTTAGAATCATCATTTTTGAAAATCATATGTCCATTAGACATAGGTGTTCTAACTAGTCTTAAATATTCCATTCCAAACTTCTTTAATATCTCCTTGATATATTTGGATTGAGTAATGTAGTTACAATATTTTTTCTATTGGATCTACAATCCAACAAAGAATTCTATCTCTCCAAACATAGACATCATAAATGCTGTACTCATCCCTTCTAAAAAATCCTTCCATAAGTCATCATTTCCTACAAATAAAGTATCATCCATAGAGATTTTTGCCAACACAATCTTCTTGTCTGGTCCTTCTTTGATGTAAAAATTGTTATTATCATTTGTTCTTTGCAAACCAATCTTTATCAAGTAGTTATGAAGTATTTCATACCAAGGTTCAGGATCTTTCTTGAGACCATACAATTCTTTGTGTAATTTACAAACCATATCTCTTTTCCTAGGATTTAGAAAAACCTTAAGGTTGTTCTATATGTAGACTTCCTCATCAAGAATGCAGATTTTACACCCATTTGATAAACTTTAAAATCCTCTATGTAACTTATGCTAGTAAAGTGCTAGCAACTTATAATCTTGTCATAAGAGAAAATTTTTCACCATAATCAATACCTTCTTCTTGAGAATAACCTTTACAAACCCACCTTGCTTTGTTTCTTGAAACATTTCCATCTTCATTCAACTTATTTGTAAATACCCACTTTGTGCCAATTATACTTTTATCCTTGGGTCTAGGAACAAGTATACAAGTCATATTGTTCTCTATCTCTTCTATCTCTTCATTCATAGCTTCAATCTAGCCTTCATTATCCAAAGAATCTTTAACATTTCTAGGTTCAAATTCAGCAAGCAAACATGTACCATTCAATTTATTTCTTGTTATTGTTCCATCTAACTTGTCTCCAATGATCTGATTAGGTGCATGATGCCTTCTAACATATCTTGCTAACATAGGTACTTTAGATTTGGATTTTTTTCCACTAACCTCTTCATGATCTTCTACATCAATTTTGGGTCGCACTATCTGTGACTCAGGTCCATTAGACTCAATTTTCTCTTGCATTAGCTTAGTAACTTATGTTTGTGACTCAAGTTGCACTAGTTGCAACTCAATAGCTTTTGGATATTTTAGGGACTCGAGAGGTGAGACCTCCTAACTTTCAATTAGATCTGAAAATGTATTAGTTTCATAATAAAAAATCTTTTACAATCCTCATGTTCTTTGTTGCTTCTTCTTCACTCTTTTCTGTAAACTCATCAATTCTTACATGTGCACTTCCTATATTTTTTGAGTGGAAAAATTCAAACATTTGTATGCTTTACTTCTATAGGAGTATCCTAGGGATATGCCTTTATCACCTTTTACATCAAATTTACCTTTCTTACATTCCTTCAAGATATAACATTTGTTACCAAATACTTTCAAATAATTTATATTAGGTTTGTAGCCATACCATTGTTTATAAGGAGTTTGATTTTAATATTTATTCTACTATACTTTGTTCAAGGTATGCACTGCAATACTGATTGCTTGCTTCTACTATTTGATTATAACATTCTTTTATATCATCAATGTTCTTGCACAATCCATGATGGATATGTTCATTCTATTAGGTATATTATTTTGTTGAGGTGTACCAAGGGCTAATACTTGTCTCTTAATTCCTTGGGGCATGCATCTCTTTCAATTGCTTCTCATTTTTCTCCAAGCTTCTATCAAAGCATAGGTCTGAATGCTAAGGTTGAGGTGTTGATTTCAAAAATAGTTCACCTACAATTTTAGTAGTTCTAGAAATCTTACTTTAATACGTTCTTTGTACCACCCTATTATTCTATGGTCCCAACCTTCTTTTATTTTTTTCCTATTCCAACCCAACTAGTTACCCCCCATGGAGGGTGGCCCCTACTATTCCATGGCATGAGGATGAAGATAGTGGGGTTGCTGCCCATTATTCTATAGAGCCTATCTACTACACTAAGTGGCTTGACCCAAGAAAACATGGTAGCTAGGATCAATAAAATATTATAGGTAGTTCTACTCTAATATACCTTCTATTGAGTTAGATAGGTATTGTATCTCTTTTCAATCATCGGATCTAGTTAGATTGTTTACTATGGTGTTTACTTCATTTACAAGTTGGAGTTGATTTGAGACTAGGGGATTCTATAAAACATCATCAAGAAAGAGGTTTTGGTTGCATCTCTTCCCCTTTCAACTGTAGGCATAGGCATTCAATTGAATGATGGCCCTTTTTTATATCATCCTTTCATAACCCCCTACAACTTCTCTATAGGGGGCCAGATTCTATATGTAACATGCATCCCAAGCAACTATCCATAGAATAGTAGGGGCCCTTCCCAAACTAAGATATAGAGTATTATTCTAGCAGGCTGATGCCCCCCTACTATTCTAATCTAAAGGGCAATAGGTTTATGCTCCCATAGAAGGGGCATGTGCACAATTTTATAGGGACCCCATAATTTTATAGGGAATCTTCCTTTTCTGGCATTCATAGCCCTTAGCCCTTAAAATATAGGGTAGGCTAAGCTAGGCTAGGCTCACTACTATTGCACGAAAAAAAATGGGCAAACTAATCACTCTCCTCCTAGGCCCCACCCAACCTCTAGCAGGCTAATTAATGGTAGGCCAGATTCTATATGTAACATTCATAATCTTCCCTTGCATCAAACGAAGTGTGTGGCTACATCCCCATATAGATAGAGGGCTATAAATCCCACCATCTAGATTGGAGGGGTCCAATCAATCAATCCTAGTAACTTAGTGCCATATGTGTTTCCTATCTAGAAGGATGAGTACAACTCACTCATAGAATTGATATGTTAGGGCAAGCTCACTAAAGTGGGTGTTGTTTAAGAGTCATCAATTTAGATTCTCTTGGATGGAAATAGTCCAAGACCCTAGGGGAGCATACTTCTAGCCCATAGAACTATTTTAGGGAAAAGATATATCATCCATAACTAGAAGTTACCCATAGAATAGTAGGGAGGGATCAATAAGATTGATGGATAAGTCATATAAGGTTTTAGCAAAGGACAGAGCATGGATTCTTTTTAGAGTCATTTAGCCCACATTCTTTGTGGGCAAGTCTTCTAGCTATTTAAATACAACTCTACGCATATAGTAAAATGTATTATGACAAGTGCCTTTTGGAGAGGCTCATGCAAGGGCCCCACCTGTGGCCAAGCTAGAAATGATGCAGCAAATTTTGAACCAAAGTACGCACAAGTTGACATGGAATATGATGCCTGAGATGGTGTCGCATGTAAGATTTGATGATCATCACTACCTTGCCATAGGAAGATGCGCAATGGTTAACCATAGCGACATAGCGAGCTTTGATGTGATGAAGACACATGGCAGTAAAGAATGACGTCTTTAGCCAATCACAAAGTGACATGTGGCAAGATGGTAGATGGAGAATGGTGGAAAAAATTTGCGAAAACATAATTTTTAATATTTATTGTTTTATGAACATGCAAGACTTTTTAAATAAAGTTTGAACTTATGGTATGGTTTAAACTTTAGAAAAGTTTAAATTTTTGCAAAATAAATGCTATGAGAGCCATGAATGGAGATCTAAACTTCAAAGGGTCATAACTGGAGCAATTTTTAACTGAAATGGGCACTCCAATATACCACCAAAACCAGAACAAGCTAAATTTTCTATTCCTGAGATTAGTTTTTTGCATAGGTGCTAACCGGTTAGTGCCATAGGTCAATTTGTGATTCTTGGGGTACTGACAGTAGAACAAGAAGATTTGATCATTGAGCATCAGAGTTTGTTAGGGGGCAGATTTGAAGACCTTTTGAAGCCTGAATGTGGAAAAAACAATCTAGAAAAGGTTATATTGGCTTCTTGAGGACATTTGTAACTAGTTTTTCACTTTTTACTATGAATTTCTTTGACATCAAAAATTAGTTATGATGTTGAGTAAAAATATCTAAGATTTTTAATGCCTTGTAGAGCCTAAATGATGGGGATTTGATATTTAGTTATAGAGAGAAGGTAGAGAGAGGCTTTTTCAACTTCTTATGAAGGAATTCTGAAGGGACACTTGTCAGTTACAGATTCAATCTAAGAATTTCTTATTTTCTATATCGTTCTTCATTTTTCTCTTTTGTGAGGTTGTTGGTAGTTTTCTCTGGATAATACTAGCATGGTTCTAGTGTTTTACTATTGAAAAACTAGGATTGTAGATGGTTTTACTTCCTGTCTATTGAGTTGTGCTCTAGCAGTGAAGGCCACACATCCACCCCATGCAGATTTGCATTTCATTTTCATGTGTTGTTTCTAAGATATGATAATAGATGCTAGATTATGTGACATATCTTGAGCTTCATTTAGTTTTACCAATATAATGTATTTAGTCTTTCCGTGGATGAATATTAAAAAGGATTTACATGAATTATCTAGTTTCCTTATTCTATCTCATAATTCTTCATGTGTTATTAACTTTGAGATTAAATGGATAATGTTCATTTAATTTAAGGTAGCTTGGATGAGTTGTATATCAGATCTGTTGTTGCTTTTGATTCAAGCAGTCAAGTAAATGCTTCATCATTCTAATAGGGTTTCTAGGTGTATGAAGGGGATATTGCATAAGAATGGGATTAGGGGATTTTAGTTGATAAACTTGATTGTAATGCAAGCAAGTTAGGTCATCCTAGTAGTAATGACTCTATGTTTCAATGGATAAGGCACTTATCACTAAATCAAATGCAAGCTGATATCAAGGTTGTTTGCACAAATCATTTTAATCAAAATCAATTCATTATTTCACATTTTGTAGTGGGTTAAAAAGAATTAACCCTCACTCAACTTATGTGATTCATAGATTTGCATTTAGCTACTGTAGATCTTTGTTATTGCATGAGTTATTAGGAGATATAAGGGGTTTTCATCTATAATAATTAGGTTTAGATTTATGTTTTAAATGCAACGGTACCATTTATCAAAACCACAAGGTTAACTTGCCTAGGTCTTGCAGAGCTTGAAGTGAAGAAGGGGCAAGCCTTATAGTTGGCCCGGTGTATGAAATGGCATGTTGAAAATGGGAGTTAGCTACCCCTAGATATGTCATATTTTGATTGGGATACTTAAAAACCCTCTAGCATTTTCAAACTCCAAAAATATGTTGAAGAAGTACATCTGACATCAAATTGTATCAGTTTCAATGGTCTTGAGTTTGAGGAAAAATCACCAAGCATGAGTTAGTCTACACCAAGACTTAATGATAAAGAGTAGATTTGTGTAAAAAAATCACCAACCACAAGCCAGTTTGCTTGTGGAGGTAAGAAGTAGCTATGGAAGGCTCAAAAGCATTCATCTACGTGTGCAAATTCTTGATTGATTAAGAGATTGAAGCCACAAAATGAGTGAACTGGTGAGTCTTGAGAGATTTTTTCAGGTGTGAAGGAGTCCTGGAATGGTGAGACCTAGAGAAACTTCAAACCATTGATGGAGAAAATGAAGAAGCCTAAGTTTGTGATTGATTAAGTTTTGATGATTCCTATGTTGGGTAAGGGGAGAAAGAAGAGATAGATGATTGCATTGAGAAGGAAGCATAGAAATTGCAGCAAGAACTACAAAATGCCTAGAGGAGATAAGGTGAAATTAAGAAAGGGAAAATTTAAAGAAATAGAGAAATGTCCTTTGGGGACTTTCGATACAACAAATGAGCATAAGGATGAGATAGAGTGTCCAGTAATGCATAAAGTTTTGGTATTTGATGAGAAATAGAAAAAATAGAAAAAAATTCTTGAGGAAGAAATTGAGAGGATCAAAACCTATTTTAGAACAATGGAGAAATTTGTAACACTGGTAACTGAAGAGGATGAATATGTGACTATAGTGGAATGTAAAAAAGCTAGTGCTAATAAAGATGAGAATAAATAGGATGTTGGGGCAGAAAAAGAGAATGAGGTTAAATGTGAAGATGTTGAGTACAATTTGCCTTTGTTTACAAGGTTGAAAATAAGAGAAAAAATTGCATATTAGTGTTGAGGATGTTGCATGGAATTGGTGGAAGTGGTCTATTTAGGATGGAAAAGATTCCATGAAGTAGAGGAGAGTAGAGAGTATTCGAAGGAGAAGAAACAGCTATCGGTGGAGGTTGGAATACAGTGAGAAAAAATCAACAAGGAAGAGGAGAAGAGGGCACACTTAGTGGAGGAGGTTCGCAATAGTCCAAGCTAAGTGTTGGAAGAGGTTAAGGAAGAGGGATTTTGATGTACTTGAAGTAATAATGGGATCTTTTAGGTTATTTACAACCTAGAAGTGTAGTTTGACTCTTGCCCTCATTTTTGTAAGCCTATGCTCATGAGTTTTCTTACCACTAGACCAAACCAATTAAAATGGGTTATGTAAATTATAAAGTAACATTAAAAGCATTAGGATTTTGATGTAATCTGAGAAGCAGAAAGTCCCATGCATTCTTTGTATGGTAGATTTAATTGAACTACTTTCTAGTTCTAGATCTTGAAGGAATTTGTCCATCTTAGGGCATGGAAAAAGTTGCATATTTTTCCCTATTTATTATCAATGAAAAACATTTAAATCCCCATATCTTTCCTTAATATTCTTACAAATTTTACGAAAAATATCAATTAAATATTCAAAGTCATGTGGTCACTTACCTAATCCATTTATAACAATACTCTAGGCCTCTACATGGGGAAGGAGATCCAATATTAGCATTAATCTGATGATGTTTACTCCCTACTAGTGAACTCCAAAATTGGTAGCAGCTATGGCTAACAACCAAGTGAATTTTAGTAAAAGAGGTGAAGCTTTCCCTCATTTTTAAGTTGCTTAATCACTATTTGTGCCCTATGAATGCATAGGCCAACCCCTCATGTTCAAAAACTAGACAACTCACAAATTTGTTGCCTAAGAGCTCATTTGATTGTTTCAATATATTTTTTCCTCCATGGCAATGTCATTTCAATCCCCAACCTATGATGTTTTATTTTCTTGTTCCCAATCAAACAAAAAATGGATGAAATTTTTGGGGATATGTTTCTCGCAAAATATTAGAGTATATCTTTTAATTTTTGCATTAAGTTTTCTTCATATTATATTACCATTTTATTATTTAATTTTCCTTTTTAAACTTTTCAATTATATGTGAGAAAGTGTGATTACCTTCAAATTTAACTAAATGGTGTTGTATTTTAATGTTATTTTAAATTCTTATATATATTATATTATTTTTATTTAAAATTTTGAGTTTTATAATAATAAATAATGTGTGTTTAAATTTTGTTGTTTGATGTATAAGTTGTATATCTTATAAGGTATACATTGAATAAGATCTTTGCTAAATAAAAAATCAGATAGTGGGTCTCCTTGCATAGTGCTAAAAAATTAATGAGAATCGAAAAATAAGCCCTAGATAGACAAGAAAAGATCCGCTTACACAATTTATCTTAAAAGAGAAAAAAAATTAAGAACCTTGATAACAAATAATTACTTAACTCTATTATAAGTATTTATTTAATAGTTTTGGTGACTAGTTATTAGTGACTAATTATTTAGTTGTTTTTATTCAGGGAACTAAATATTAGTGACTAACAATTATTTAGTAGTCTATTTGGTCACTTACTTAGTCACTTAACCTTGTGATTCTACTAGATGATCAAATAAGTCACTTAGTTAGTCACCTATAACTATAAATTACAAAGAAATAGTAGAATTTGATCACTTTTAGTCACTTGACTAAATATTTTAGTTGTGTGACTAAAAATTTTAGTCATGTATTTTCCAAAATGTACTGGTGATACTCCCCACCAAAGAAGCTAAGTCCCCTCTAGAGACAAAAGGTGGAGATTTATACCCTAAAGCTTGAATTGATTCTTAGGGATCCATGTAGCCTCCAAGTCTGGTTTTCCTTGCCATTTAACAAGGTGTTCTTTGTAGGTGCTATGTCTGGTCTTGGTATGAATCTGAGAGTCCAATATCCTATCTTCTTGAAGCTTGAGCTTAGGGGGTAAAGCTATTGTTTGAGAATCCTTATGAGATTCCTCCACATGTTGATCCACCTCAGTAAGAGGTCCTTTATATCTTACTAAGTCTGCTTCATTGAAGGTGGGAGAAATAGCAAGATCATTTAGCAGCCTAGCCTTATAAGCATTATGCCAATACTTGGCTAGTATAGGACATGGTCCAATACTTCTCATTTGTAGCTTTGTTGAGGTTCCCCTTTCCATTCTTGCTTTGTTTAGGTGAACCATGACTAAGTCCCCTACACCAACCTATACTTATTTCTTCTTGAGGTCAACTTTTTCCTTGATCTTCTTGGTGTTATCAATGAGGGACTATTTTACTTGCTCACACACTTCCTTCATGGGTTGACTAAAATCTTCAGCATAGCCATTGTTAAGTACTTGACCATCTAGGTTTCTCAATTCACATATACCCCTAGGGTGTATCCCATATAAAATCTCAAAGGGACTTTTCCCATAGTTCTATTAATGTTTTCATTATAAGAAAACTTCGCTTGGTGAAGGACCAAATCTCATATCAAACCATACTCCTTGGTTAAGCATCTTAACAAGTTTCCAAGTGTCATGTTGACAACTTTAGTCTAACCAATAGTTTTAGGATGGTAGGTTGAACTAAAAGATAGATTGGTACCTAATCTTTACCATAACGACCTCCAAAAATGTTCCATAAATTTTATATCTTATCAGATATAATGTGATGCAAGAGCATCTTGCATCCAAAATAAAGGGGGGGGGGGGCATGTTGAAAGTAAAATTTAAAAAAAAAAAAATTGTCGAGGAGAGAGAAAGTGACAAAAATTAGAGGAGAAATAATAAAAAAAATTTAAAAGGGGAAAAAGGAGAAAATAAAATAAAAGGGGATTTCTATTTTCGAGGTGCATAGGTGGCGTAATAGAAAAATAAAATAAAAATAGTTGTCATTCCATTAATCGAAGTTTGTTGGTGGAATTCTAGAAATTTATGGATATTGTTGAAAGTTGTGGATATTGTAGAAGGTTATGTAAGTTGTAGAAGGTTTTGGATATTGTGTAGGTGGAATTCTAGAAGGTTATGGATAAGTCATGCATTGGGGTGCTAAGTGCCTATTTAAGCAAGGCATATGAGCATTTCTAATCAAGCTTTAGAAGGTGAAAGCTTCAAGGTGTGAAAGCTATGGAAGGTGAAGCTTAGAAAGGTGAAAGCTGGAGAAGTAGAAGCTTTGGAAGGTGAAAGCTTCAAGGTGTGAAAGCTGTGAAAGGTGAAGCTTGGGAAGATAAAACTTTGGAAGGAAAAGCTTCAAGGTGTAAAGTCTTCAAGGTGTGAAAGAGAAAGAGGAAGTGAAGAGTGAGTTTTCCTGAGTCTGTGGACAAAGCACCAAATGTGAGGCATTTTATAGCAGGATTGTGATGGAGTTGTGAGTGTGTAGACAGACCATTGAATGTGAGGTAGTTTACACTTGGATCTTAGATAAAGTTGGAGAAGAGCTAGTGACTGTGGTTGAGAAACAAGGAGATTTCTTGGTGGCTTGCAAGCACAAGTTGAGATCCTGGACGTTTCTACTAGAATGTGGATCTGGACTAGCTTGGGTTTGGATTAGATCTTGAGAGATCTTGCAGAAATGTTATTGTAATTGCTATTGGATTTTCAAGTATAATAAAATTACTTGGGAAGTATTTTGTCATCTCTTTGTCTCCATAGTTTTTCATTCTTGGTTGTGAGTTGGTAAGGGTGGTGTGGCCCTTCATCAAGTGGTATTAGAGTAGGAGTTCCTAAGTGTACAAGTAGATCACCAAAGTTTCAGGCAGTTTGTTCCAGGACCAAGCTTAGGTAAAGTATATTAGAGTGGGAGTTTCTGAGTGTACAAGAAGATCATCAAAGTGTGAGGCATTTTGTACCAAGACCTTGGTTGGGCAAAGTTTATTAGAGTGGGAGTTCCTAAGCGTGCACACAGATCACCAAAGTTGAGGCAGTTTGCACTAGGTCCTTGGGAGGACATGCAAATTGATTGATGGATGCGAAGATGGAAGACTGAACTTGTTGAGGCATGATCATAGAGAGCTTGTGGATTACAGATCCATTTTCCTAGACTTGTGATGTGGTTCTTGATTGTTCGTGCGAGGTGGCAGGTCTAACTTGCAAATGATTCGAGGTTGTCACAAGGAGTGTAGGAAGGATTTGTTGCAGAAGGTTTACGAAGATCTTGGAAGATGGCTTTGAGAAGATTTGACCCTAAGATGATTACAAAACTCCATGATATAGTGGAGAGAAATTTTTCTAAGATGTCTACTCAGCTTGAAGCTAGTTTGGCTGATCAAGTTAGGGATATTTGAGAGAGAAGATGGCATCACAAGGTTGAGGTGGAAGAAGTTGGTTTTTTTGATAAGCTTGTGAGTCTGATACAGAACCTACAGAGTAGTTGGAGGTTGTTGCTAAGGATATTTCTACCCTTGTTGATGCTAAGATAGACATTGGTTTTCATGATTAGTTGGTTAAGTCTGACATGGATATTGTAGAGCACTCGATCATGGATGATCCAGTTGTTGGTGGTGACTTGTGTGTTGCAGAGCATCTTGTTGTAAGCAAAGAGATTGCTGGTGTTGGAAGTTTGGCTTGTGTTGATGGAAATCTACATATTGCTACTAATGTAGAGTTTATTGCTACTGATGCAGGGTTTTTTGCTACTAGTGTGGATTCACTAGTTGTTGATGTGAATGAAGTTTTGTTGATGAAGCATTATGTACAGTTTGTTCCTAGGGGTGAGCCTGCTATTTGGATGGTTGAGATTCTGGTGTTTGATAGAGTAATGCAAATGTGAAAGATTTGCATGGTGGTTTTCTTGTACCTATTGATGTGGAAACCTTTGGTGAAGATGAAGATGGTTGTAGACCTTTATTTTGGTGTCAAAGTGTGGGACACACTTTTCTAGCTACCTAGGGAGTCTGATGCCAGAGCATCTTGCATCCAAAATAAAGGGGGGGCATGTTGAAAGTAAAATTTTAAAAAAATAATAATAATAAAAAATAAAATTGTGGAGGAGAGAGAAAGTGACAAAAATTAGAGGAGAAATAATAATAAATTAGAAAAGGGGGAAAAGGAGAAAAGAAAAGAAAAGGGGATTTCTATTTTCGAGGTGCATAGGTGGCGTAATAGAAAAATAAAATAAAAATAGCTATCATTCCATTAATCGAGGTGTGTTGGTAGAATTCTAGAAAGTTATGGATGTTGTAAAAAGTTGTGGATATTGTAGAAGGTTATGGAAGTTGTAGAAGGTTGTGGATATTGTGTAGGTGGAATTCTAGAAGATTGTGGAAAAGTCATGCATTGGGTGGTAAGTGCCTATTTAAGCAAGGCATATGAGCATTTCTAATCAAGCTTTGGAAGGTGAAAGCTTCAAGGTGTGAAAGCTATGGAAGGTGAAGCTTGGAAAGGTGAAAGCTCGAGAAGTAGAAGCTTTGGAAGATGAAACCTTCAAGGTGTGAAAGTTGTGGAAGGTGAAGCTTGGGAAGGTAAAGCTTTGGAAGGAAAATCTTTGAGGTGTGAAAGCTGGAAGGTGTGAAGGCTTCAAGGTGTGAAGAGAAGGAGGAAGTGAGGAGTGAGTTTTCCTGAGTTTGTGGATAAGGCATCAAATGTGAGGTAGTTTACAGTAGGATTATGATGGAGTTGTGAGTGTGTAGATAGAGTGTCGAATGTGAGGTAGTTTATACTTGGATCTTGGATAAAGTTGGAGAAGAGCTAAAGACTGCAGTTTAGAAACAAGGAGGTTTCTTGGTGGCTTGCGAGCACAAGTTGAGATCTTGGAGGTTTCTACCAAAGTGTCGATCTGGACTAGCTTGGGTTTGGATTAGATCTTGAGAGATCTTGTAGAAATGTTATTGTAATCGCTATTGGATTTTCAAGTATAATAAAATTACTTGGGAAGTATTTTGTCATCTCTTTGTCTCCATGTTGTTGCATTCTTTGTTGTGAGTTGGTAAGCATAGTGTGGCCCTTCATCAAGTGGTATCATAGCATACCTTCATCACAATGTTGGTTGGAAAACCATGAATCCTCACAACTTCCTTAAAAACTAAGTAAGAAATATGAATTGTATCATGGGTGACCTTACATGGAATAAAATGACTCATTTTGCTAAATTTGTCCACTACCACATAGATTCTATCAAAACCACTCTTTTTTCTAGGTAAACCAACAACAAAATCCATACTTACACATTCCCGTGGTCTTCTTAGTATTGGGAGAGGCTGATAAAGTCCTACATTTGTAGAAATCCCCTTTGCTCTTTGACATATGATGCATTGCTTAACATAAGTTCTGACATCTCTTTGCATTTTAGGCCAATAATAGTACCTTTGAACCAATTCTAAGGTCTTATTCAAGCCAAAATGGCCACTCAAACTCCCATTATGTTTTTCTTGAATGAGGTTCTTCCTCATGGAACCTTTTGGCACACATAATTTCCCTCCATTGAAGAGTAGCCCCTTTTGTAATGTATAGCCTCCAAACTCACCATGAAAGTGATTTAAGTGCTCTTGACACACCTTATATGTTGTTGCAAAATCTTCATGTGCTGGTTTGGTAGAGTTCTTTGAAATTATTCAACACTATGCTCCTTGGATTGATTGGATAGTGAGCATCCTTCTACTCAAAGAATTAGCTACCTTATTGAGCTGCCCCTTATTTTTCTTTATAGTGAAAGTATTAGACTATAAATATTCCACCTACTTGATATGTCTATGGCTTAGTTTATCTTGGGAGTTGAGGAAACTCAAACCTTGGTTATCAATGAATACCACAAACTACTTAGGCAAGAGATAATGCCTCCATTTTCTAAGGGATTTAACAAGTGCATAAAGCTCCACATGATAGTAAGAGTACTTTTTTTTTATTACATTTAGCTTTTCACTAAAGAAAGCCACTAGTTCTACAAAAAAAGGTTCATTAAAAGTAGGAAACCTGAGGAAAGGCTTAGTAGCTACCTCTTTCTCCAATGTTTCAAATCCCTTGTTTGTTTTTGGTTTCCACATAAACTTGGTCTTTATTCCACCCTTGATAGTGTCCATCATGGGAGCACATATCCCATTGCAATTCCTAATGAACTTCCTATAGTATTGAACTAGGCCATGGAAGCTCCTCACTTCAATGAAATTTTTGGGAGTTGGCCAACTCAATATTGTTGCAACTTTGTCTTCATCCATTTTCAAAACTCTTTGAGATAGAACAAATCCTAAATAGACTAGCTCCTACTTCATGAAATCACACTAGTCTAGATTGATGGTTAGGTGTTCTTCCTTCAACTTAGGCAATACAATTCTAATATGGTCTAAGTGTTCCTCTTTACTCATGCTGAAAATTAATATATCATCTAAGTGGACTACCAGAAACTTACCTATGAAGTATTTCAACAACTCATTCATGAGCCTCATGAATTTACTTGGAGAATTGGAAAAGTCAAATGGCATGACTAGCCATTCATAGAGTCCTTCAGTAGTTTAATTTTTTTTTTCCACTCATCTCCCTCTTTTATTCTAATCTAATGATTAAGGTCTATCTTGGTGTACTACTTAGCACCTCCTAAGAAATCCATTAATATCTCAATCCTTCGTATGGGAAAGTTATACTAGATTGTGATCTTGTTTATGTCTCTAGAGTTTGTGCACAATCTCCATGTTCATCCTTTTTTTGGTGCCAAAATAGTAGGCACAACACATGGGCTAATGTTTTTCCTTATCAACCCTTGATCCATCAACTCTTGCATTTTCTTTGAAACTTCCCTATTATGTTCATGAGTTATCTTGTAAGGTGCCTTGTTTGGAAGAGATGCCCTTGGAACCAAGTCTATTTCATGGTTGATTTCACTTTGAGGTGGTAGGACTATAGGTGTTTCATTTGATATAATAATTTTGAATTCATCCAAAATTGCTTGCACCTCATGATGTATGTCCTCCTTCTTGGTCTCTCTTTCCTCCTTGGGTTTTACCACAATAGCATAACCCACTCCTTCTTCTTTGTCAAGAGTTTACATGAACTCTCTCCCCTTCAACAGCAGCACACTAGGTGCACTACCTTGATTATTAGATTCAAATAGTGACTAAATTTTATAACTCACCCCATCATTCTTAAAGGTGTATGAGTTGAGCTCACTATTGTGTATGGCTCTCCTATCAAACTGCCATGGACTACCTAGCAATAGGTGATAGGAATCCATGGGTAAAACATCACATAAAATCTTATCTTTGTATCCTCCTATGGTAAACTCAAATCATGCTTTCTCATTTTCCAAAACATGTTGCTCCTTGTTTAGCCAGGTGACCTTGTAGGAAGTGCTATGAGGTACTTTAGAAATCTTGAGTTTAGCTATGGCTTCCTCTAGAATTATGTTATCATTAGACCCTAAGTCTATGATAACTTTCCAAAACTTTCCAATAATCTTAAAATCTCACCCTAAAGAGTGATCTTCTTTTCTTGGGCTCTCCTTTGATTGGTTCTTTAATTAGAATCCTCTTTATCATTAAGTTCTCACCACTTTCTGATACCAACTAGATATCAGTTGACTTCATACTTGAAGCATCTTCATGGATGTATGCTATGTTCTTTTCTCCTTGTGATGTTGATCCCTTCTTAGGACACCTATAGGCAGGGTTCCCAAGTTGCTGACAATGCTAACACTTCATTGTAGCAAAGTAGGATGGTGCCCTTCCTCTTGGCGATCTACCTCTACCTCTACCTCTTCTTGAACCACCTCTTCGACTAGTTTCTCCACTTTGTTTAGTCAGCTTGGACCCACCTTGGGATATACTATCATTGGTTCTACCTCCAAAGCTTCCCCTATGTCCTCTTCCATTGATACCTCTTCCTCTTTTCTTTGAGGTATAGTCTTTCTTTCCTTTTCATTTCTCTTCCACCTTTAGAGCCATTTGGTAGCACTGATATACTATTTTAGGAGTGACAAGGCTCATGTCTTCTTGGATGGACCACTTGAGTCCATTCAAATATCTTGCCAACATGATGCTTTCATCTTCCACCACCTTGAACCTTAAGCATAATTTTTTGAACTCTTCAAAGTAAGAGTGCACATCCATATCTTTTTACCTAAGATTTTTTCTTCTTCTATGTAGTTGTATTTCATAGTCTTCAAGAATGTAAGCTTGTCTGATTTTAACCACCATCCCTTTCCAAGTAGCAATGGGGCTTTTCCCTTCTTTTTCCCTCTTTGTTTGAACAAACTTCCACTAGGTTAGAGCAGTACTCTTAACCTTGAATTTTTGAGAATCAGAGACACCATCACTTTCATAATGGTTCTCCATTCCTTCAATCCATTCCATGATGAGGTATGGATCCATCTTGCCACTGAATAAGGGGATGTCTTCCAATGATTTACTATTTATTGCCTTTAGTGTAGGTCTAGTGTTGGGGCTTCTTCCTCCAACTCAATCTCCTTCTCTTTGTCTTTCTTCTCTTCTTTCTGCTCTATCTTGTCCTTGAATTTATCTATTGTGTCTTGGACCTCACTCAACAATTATTCAAGTTGTGTCAATCTTTCTCTCATAGACTTGTTTTCTTCCTCTTGCTCTTCTACCTTCCTCTCTTGTTCATCTACCTTCTTGGCCAATTTATGATGTAGGAACATCCTTGGCTTGCTTGCAATCATCTATGTTTGATGGTTTTTTAATTAACTATGGTGGAGCTTGGTATGGTCTGGGAACTCGGCATGGTCTGGGAGCTCAACATGACCTGGTAGCTCAGCTTGGTCTGGGAACTCAGCATGGTTTGTGGGACTCAACATGGTCTATGGTAGCTTGGTATGATCTGGAGCTCAACATGGTCTGGAGCTCGGCATGGTCTTCGGTAGCTTGGCATGGTCTGGAGCTCAGCATGGTCTTTGGTTACTTGGCATGGTCTATGGAGCTTGGTGATGCTTGGAATTTACTGTGGTCAGCTTTTCTTTGCTAACACTTGGCTTGGTCTTAGTTACTGTTGGTTTTGAGTTGTCTATGAGTTGACTTTTGGCATTTAATTTATGTATGGGTTATTTAATTTGTGTTGTAGTTGACTTGTGGCTGAACCTATATTTAATGTAAGGGATTTAATTTAGATTGTAATAAGCTAGGCCAACTTGTGTCTTATATTAGTATAAGTAAGGGTCTTTTGGAGTCTTTTATTCATGGGAGTTGGGATGGAATGAAGGATAGATATGAATTTGAAGAGCTAAAGTTGTGACTTAAGAACTAGAGGATCTCTTGGTGGACTTGAGGATACAAGTACAAATTCTTCTTGCTGTTCTTATCCAGTTGTGTATCTAGACTAGTTGGGATTGGGTTTGTAAGTTGGATCTTGTTGGATCTTGCAGAATTGATTTTGTAAGTGCTATTTATATTTGACCCCAACTTGGAAGGCCTTACAATTGGGCATATTGCATGTAATCAGTTATTTTATGAATAAAGGATTGTGATTGGTATTAGATCTTGCATTGTTGCTTCTTGTTTTTGTTTTTTCATTGTGTAGTTATATTGTTAGGGGCTTGGACATCTCCTTTGGGGATTCTCCTTCCTTGCACTATGTCAAATGGTATCAGAGTGAAGGTTGTTCCTAAGTATGTAGACAAATCGCCAAAGTTGAGGCAGTTTGCACCAGGATTTGCAAAGAAGGTTGATCTTGTAGCTGACTAATCTTCTTGATTGGTGCATTTGTTTCTTAGGTTTTGTTAAAATTTTGGAAGATGCCTCCAAGAAGATTGGACCCTAGGGAAATTAATGATCTTAGTGATGTTGTAGAAGAAAGGATCTCAAAGAAGATAAGAGCAGAGTTCAGATCTGAGACTGCATTGATAAAGAGTGACATGATTGCTAAAATTGTAAGTGATTTAGGTGGTGTACCTAGGCATGTGGGTATTGAAGATGGTTATGAGGAAGTTGCTAAAGACTTTGAAGTTGTTGGATCTAGTGGTGAGGATAAAACTAATCATGGGGACAGACCTATTGGAACTAGGGCTAGTCAATTTGCTTGACATGGAACTCAATTGAAGCTAAAACATAAGATGAAGGTTTCTAATTTTTAAGGTACTTTCAATCCTGAAGACCTAATTGATTAGATTGGTGAATTGCATGACTATTTTAAGCTTGATGATATTGAGGATCCACTCAAAGTGAGATTAGCACAAACTAAGTTGAAGGGACATGTTGCTCTTTGGTGGAAGGAATTGCAAAGAGATAGAGAAGAGGAAGTTGAAATGAAGATCACTACATGGAGATTGATGGTGACTAAGTTGAAGGCTAAATTCATTCCTGCTAATTATGAGCTTGAGTTGTTTAAAAGGTTGTAGAATCTAAAAAAGAAGGATATGTATGTGAAGGATTATATCGAGGAGTTCTACAAGTTGACTAATTGGTCTGGTCATAGAGAATTGTCAAAGGAAAAGGTGTCTTGATACATTAATGTTTTGAGATTCAATATTCACAATTAGGTTGGTATGCTGAATATTTCTTTAGCTAAGGATTCTTATTAGTATGCCCTGAAGGTAGAGGATAAGTTGAAGAGGAAAGGTCAAGGTAATGTTAGAGGGACAGAGAAGTAGGATAGCTTGGCACAAGCTAAACCAAGTGCTAAAAATGAATGAAAACTTGTTGATTAGAAAAGGCAAATAGGTAGAGGTGGTTTTAGAGGTAATTATTTTAGATGTGGTAAAGAAGGGCATAGATCTTTTGAATGTCCAATTGGTAGGACATCTGTTGTTGTGAATGAGGTTGTAGTTCAAGACAATCAACTGAGTAAGGAGAAAGTTTGTTGGCTCATCAAATGCTGGTTGGTGAGAGGACATTGGATTCTTGTCAGAGGACTACTTTATTCAGAACTTATTGTAAGTCTAGTGGTAAAGTCTATAAGGTGATTGTGGATGGTGGTAGTACTGATAACCTTGTTGTTGAGGAGATGGTTTAGAAACTTGGTTTGAAGAGAATGAGACATCCTTATCCTTATAGGATTGGCTAGTTTCAAGGTGAACATGCTTTAGAAGTGAGGGAGCAATGTCTTGTTGATTTCCATATTGGATAGTATAAGGATCAAGTGTTGTGTGATATTGTGGGCATGAACAGTTGTCATGCATTACTTGGTAGACCTTGGCAGTATGATTGCAAGGTTGTGCATGATTGTGTTAGGAATCTATTAACTGTTGAGAAAGGTGGCAGGAAGTTTTCCATGATTCCTTTACAGAATGAAGAATTTGGTAGGAGGAACCTGAGTATTGGAACCTGAGTTGGTAGATTCTCAGAAGGTTGGAGATTAGTGTGGAAAGAAGACCTATAGCACACCTAAGATGGATGTGATAAAGTAGAAGAAGAAGAAAGAAAAAAGTGTACAAGTTCAAGACTTGGAGGGTATGTATGTGAAGAACCAGTTTGAGATTTATGTGTTGAATCCCAGAACATGTTCTTATAGCTTCTAAGAACATCTTTTTAAACCAGGGGTGTCTAATGTTTGATGGGTTTTTGGTTAAGTGTGGTGGAGCTTGTCATGGTCTAGGAAGTCAGCATGGTCTGGGAACTTGGCAAGGTCTAGTAGCTCAGCATGGCCTAGGAACTCGGCATGATTTGTGGGACTCAACATGGCCTGTGGTAGCTTGGCATGGTCTAGAGCTTAGCATGGTCTTTGGTAGCTAGGCATTATTTGGAGCTCGACATGGTCTTCAATAGCTCAGCATGGTCTGGATCTCAGCATGGTCTTTGGTTACTCGGCATGGTCTATGGAGCTCAACAATGCTTGGAATTTACTGGTGCTTGAGTTTGATTTGCTGACACTCAGCTTGGTCTTAGTTGTTGTTGGTGTTGAGTTGTCTATGAGCCAACTTTTGGCATTTAATTTATGTATGGGTTATTTAATTTGTGTTGTAGCCAACTTGTGGCTCGACCTATATTTAATGTAAGGGATTTATTTTAGTTTGTAATAAGTTTGGCTGACTTGTGGCTTAGATTAATATAAGTAAGGGTCTTGTGGAGTCTTTTATTCATGGTAGTTGGTATGGAATGAAGGATAGATGCGAATTTGAAGAGCTAGAGCTATGACTTAAGAACTAGAGGATCTCTTGGTGGACCTAAGGGTAAAAGTGTGGATTCTTCTTGGTGTTCTTATCTAGTTGCATATCTTGACTAGTTGGGATTGAGTTTGTAAGTTGGATCTTGTTGGATCTTGCAGAATTGATTTTGTAATTGTTGTTTGTATTTGGCCCTAACTAGGAAGGCCTTATAGTTGGGCATATTGCATGTAATCAATTATTTTATGAATAAAGGATTCTGATTGGTATCAAATCTTGCATTATTTCTTCTTGTTGTTTTTTTTCCGTTGTGTAGTTATATTGCTCAAGGCTTGGACATCTCCTTTGGGGATTTTGCTACCTTGCACTACGTCAATTTAGCATTGGTCACCATTGTGTTATAACTACTTTGCACTTTCTTTTCCTATACCTTTTGTGAGCTCTGATACCACTTGATAGGGAGAGTAGGGTTGAACCAATCATAGATTCATGCTTCTTGTCTACCTCTAAGACTTAATGTATCTTACTAGATCACCAAGTGGACCTATAGTATCCCCTTTAAGCAAAGATCTGCCAATCCTAAACCCCATTTCACTATCTTAATCAATCTTCACTTCTTGTCATATGTCAGGTTCCCACACTAGATGGAGGGTATTCAAAGTCTTCCAACTAAACTAGGCCCTTTTGACCATTCTTCACACTCAACTTGTAGAGTCATAGGGGAGATACAAAACCTTGCAATAAACTTCTTTTGTATTTCAAAACAACTCACTGTGGTTGTGCTTCCTACTGATTTCACACTTTCCCTTCAAAACAGGGCTACAAGAAAGAGCCCCAAGTAGCCCTCTTGTTCCTACAAATTAGGAATTTTCTCAAATTTTCTCCACTAATCATTCCAAACTATCTTCAAAGACCCCAATTCATAGCAAGAGTACTTTCAAATTTTCTAGGTTTTAGACCCTAGGACTATTGTACAATACCTTTGCCAAATGTGAGAGTTTTTTAAGTCGATATGTTGTTTGGACTTGTTAGGTGCCTTAATGGATTGGTAACACCTTTTTGCTTCTATCCAAGGGATATTATCTTACTCCCTTTCAACCTCCATGTTCACTTCCAAGAAATCTCCACAACCTTGCAAACAATAAGCTTTGCAATCTTATTATTCCCTAGTCAAGCATGCTCTGGCTCACCTGGGGTAAGAGCTAAAAAATGCTTCCCAAGCTTTTGAGGGCCCTTCTTTCTGCCAAGAGGAATTACATTATGTACTCTCACTATCCCCAAAAGTTCATATAGTTCCTATAGTGGGATAGCAAGTTACATCATTTCCAATGCAAACTGCCTAGAACAGGATAGCAGACTAGCTGGAAAAGAAAGATTTTTAAAACAATGAAACAAAGCACAACCGAGACTAACTTACTGTAACAAATATTTTTTAAACAAAACTATCTACAATGCCAACTAGTACAACACTCTAAAACAATGTTCAAAACCCTTCCACAGTCAATATTTTAGTCTTTTTACAATAAAAAATCATGCTACAACATATAGTTTGTACATTGACATGTGACTCCTGACAACTTTATGGTTTGGGAAGCATATATATGTCCTCCTAAGTCTTTCTCCTTCATATTTAGGGCTTTCATTGGTCTCCTTCATGTTTAGAAAGGGAAATCAATTTATTTTTTCAAAATTGCAACATTTCTTGCATAGTAACTTTTGCAATTTTTCTTGTTTGCAACTTTTAACACCTCATACTTGTTGATTTTGCCATCCCTTAGCTTTTCCATTCTAGGGACCCTTCCCTAGGCTAGAGGCCTATTCTCTAGGTTACATATTGCTCTATGGCAAGGAATGCCTTGATTCTAAGGACATTTAATGACTTCCTACACCCTAGTTATTGTTGCCAAAACACACCTATACCATAGTCAGCACAATTATAAATATTCATTAAAATATGGTGCATCAATTTCATTGTGATCAACATCTACATTCTTAATCTCAAAAGAAAAATGATAAGATATAAGAAAGATAGAGACTTCAATGACGAGACGTCACGCGGATAAAAAGGTGTCACTGATCAGATATAAGAAATATAAAAGGCGTCAATGACAAAGACAACTCGATGGAAAATAAATGTAAAAATTCTATGCACAACATTAGAAATGGTTAGAAATTTTATAGAAAGTAAAATTTCAAAGATTGATTTCGTTATAATTTGTAAAATAGAAAAAGTTTTAGTTGTTTCAAATAGAAGCTAAAATTTTATTGGGTCTAAATTAAAATTAAAGTGAAAGAGAGGGTACTGAGAGTTATAGTTTATTTAAGGTTAGTTAAAGAAAATTAATATATGCAAATGAAATGTGTAAGAGGAATTGGATAAGATACAAATAAATATATAAGAAGAATCGAATAAATGTATATTATGATTTAATAATGATATAGATGAATTTGAGTTATGATTGTGTATATAAGTTTAACTATTGATGAAGATGATGGTATATTTTTTATTTTGATATGTATTAAAGTTTAAATATTTTAGAGGTATCATTACTTGATAAAAGGTGCAACCAAAGAAGATGAGTCTGAAATTGTTTGGTCTACTAGATATCCCCTCATCTTTAACTTTCCACCAAAAAAATATCAGCTTAGAATCATACTCTTAATGCTTGTGAGTTGTAAATACAATCATATGAGATTATATTAGGTGATTTATAATGTAGCAACCAATATAGTCATGCAATTTTAATAGGATAGCTTGGATTATTAACAATTTATCAAATTTGTCCACACATTTAATAAGTGTCTTATATTGTTGGTGTATAAGGATTAAGTTATAAATATAACAAAAATCCAAACTATGCAAACTCTAAATTGGAAAAACAAAAGAAACAAAATTGAGTTGTGAAATACACTTATCCAAATTGAAAATTTATCTATACATTAGGTTAAAACATTTAACTATTTAATACTTCTCATACATTTAATTGTATAATTTAAAAATCTTTTATAACCAAGAAAAATCAAGAGTTTAACGCAACAAATCAGAGTTTAGCTCTTGAAATGTTACTTTGAATGTTCTACCCTGAATTATAAATTTGATAGAATTTGTTAATTCTTATTTATCAACCTTTATCCTATTTATTTTACACCTAAATTATACATTTTATAGAATTTTTTAATTCTTATTTATCAACTTTTATTCTATTTAGTTTACATTTGTATTTGATGAGAATTTTTTGGATTTCTTTATATGGATATAGTTTTTGTTTTTATAAAAGAGTTAAATCTCTATATAGACTCAAGTTACAATGAGCTTTATCATAAAAATAAACCATAGAGTTCATATGTAATTTGAAAACTTGTAATCCATGAATTAGAGGTTTTTGGTTGACTAATTAATAAATTTTCAAGTTCACTAGTAGAACTGGATTTCATTGACAAAAAGAAATTTTAATTCATGGGTAACTAACAATTTTATTTTTGAACCATCCAACTATGAATTAGAGCCCTTGAACATAACATAAAAGTGACCAAATTTAACTTCATATATAAGCATCAATTTTATTCTTTTTGATGGAGGTAGACATTGTGGGCATGGTAGCCTAACAAGGCTTTAAGTAATTTTATCTATTCAATATGGGAGCATGACCCATAGGCTAAATTTAGGAGATGCGTGATTCAAGAAAAAAACATTTATTTTTATGGAGGATTATATTTTTGATATTAAAAAGAAGCCAAGATGGGGGCTGACCTAATGGAGGACTATGTTGAAAACACATAATTTATGAATTAAAACCTTTAAACATAAACAAGAAGAGATCAAATTTAGTCTATACATAAGTGACAATTTTATTGTTGAAAACATAATATGTATAAATTAGAGCCCTTGAACAAAGACAAGAAGATATCAAAGTTCATTAATATGTGAACAACAATTGTTTTGGTGGAAACATAAAATCCATAGATCAATGCCCTTGAACATGAACAAGAAGAGGTCAAATTTAGGTCATATGTAGCAACAATTTTATTGTTGAAAACATACAATCTATGTACTAGAGCCCTTGAGCATAGATAAGAAGAGGTCAAATTTAATTTTTATATAAGGAGCATTTTTACTATTGAAAACATTCAATTTATGTATTTGAGTTGTTGAACATAAGCAAGAAGAGATCAAATTTAGTTCATAGGTGAATTACTATTTTATTACTGAAAACATACTACCTATGAAATAACATTGTTGAACATAGATAAGAAGAGACATATGCAAATGATGATTTCATTGCTAAAAACATACAATCTAATCTATAAATAAGATATCTTGACCATAACCAAAAAGAAATCAAATTTAATTTATATACTAACAACAATTTTATCCATTCTCACGAGAGATGAGTTCTTGCTAACCACTAACCATGAAACACGAATCAATGAATTTGCACAAAAAATTACACAATTATCACAATTTGACTACTTATAGAAAAATATCTACCACTTATCAAAAAAAATTATTATTAGGAAGAATCAAATTTAATAAAAACATATCTCTACTTATCAACAAAAAAGAATGTAATCTATAATTAGAACCTTGAACATCCACAAAAGAGAGAACAAATTGAAACGTTACAAATCACCCGTGGTAAAAACCATACCTTTGAATGTATAGGAAGATTCAACTATGTCCAATAAAGGTGGTGATTTGCCCATCAAATTATGCAAGCTATCTCATCATCTATCCATTGCCACCCTTAAACATCACACACTAAGGGACGAATTAAGCTTGGGAAAAAAAAGTCAACTTTGACTATTTAACACTTTTAGTCTAGGAATTAAGCTTAGTGTGTGATGTTTAAGCTGTTCCCTATCGATTTCACCAGCTGAGTAGACAGCCATGAATAATACCACCTGTCTACTCTGAATCGGCGGCTTCTTTGGATGTTGTCGATGCAGAGTCGGTAGCTCATTTTTGTGGCTCTTCTTCGCAGAAAGCAACATGAACATCACTATATGATTAAATTCGTGCGGGCCTGACTTAATCCCACTGATAAGCTTCAATCCTCATTTTAAAAAACAGATCTTTTTCATCACTCACCCATTATTGAAGATAAATGACTGATAATTCATCTCCCTGTTCTTGATATTTCTGCTGTAAAAACAGAGCACCGCCAAGGGAAAAAGACCCAAGTAGAAAAGAAAATTCGTGGGCCATTGTTCAAAAGAAGAATTCAATGTTCATACGGACTGGTATAATTTTGGGCCATGGCGGTAGGATTGTTATCAGCTGGATGAAGAGCTCTGTTCATGTCAGTCCAACCAGAATATGTGATATTTTCATACCCACTGAAAGTGAAAAGACTCTGACTTGCAACATTGATTAAGGTCGTATATAAAAGGAAGTTTCAGCTGATAGATTGAATTCCAGTTAAGTTTGATTGTTGAGTTTGAGCTGACAGGATTAGCACATATCTTTTGAATTCCAGTTGGTTTGATTGGTTATAATTTTAAGTGTCATGGAAGGAAACATAATATTTGGTAAGACTGTTCATCTTTTTCCTTGGAATTCTGTTAAGCAATGCTTATGTTCATGCTCGCCCAGCAACACTTTTAGAGGATTTTAATTAGATGTTACTACAAAGAGTTTATAATGTTTTCTCGACACCTAACTGATTCTTGTATCTTTATGGCTCTGTTACAATGAAACTAAAGCTTGTTCCTGGTGATTCTGCTGGGACAGTCACTGCATTTTATGTAAGAGTTCACAAAACACCATGGTCAGAACAAGAAGAGAAAACTTATAACATATTCTTTTTCAGCAATTATCTTTGTGTGAGATGTTTTGTGAATTTTAACACATTATGAGAGCATAGAAATTCACTTCACGGCAAAATAAAGCAATTATATCATCTTGTTTATTCAAGTTTATATGATTTAACAATGTTTTAACTTTTTTATACAATTGTTTTAATGGTATGTCTGTTTTTGGAGTTGATAGAATTGTAATCTCTTGTCATATTTATATATTAGTTTTCTTTTCTAACCAACATTTAGTAATTATTATTTATTTTCATAGATTTATTTTCAATTTCTTATTATTGCATATTTTTACTGTTTTTCTAGTTGAACAAAAATTTAATATTCATCTATAAAGAACTAGCACATTAATTAGAACTAATGGGCTGTTTTTTTTTGGTTTCTGTCACACTTCTACCTCTTTTATAGAATTGTATATGAGTTTGAGCTCTTTCAATATATTCTCATTTCCAATTAGAATTGAAAGCTTCTACCTTAATTTATATCTTTTTCTGGTCTAGATAAGATAATTTTCAGATATTTTAGTCAAACTTTTAGATATTTAGTTCATTTTGATTTAGAGTTTGATTTAGGTAGTAATTAGTCCCATTATATTACTTTCTTTTTCCTTTTGAAGTTCGTCTTCTTTTTGGAACATTAACATATATTATTGTATTCTTTGAGATTTGGAATCTCATAATGATCTTTAGATGAACATTAGTCCCATTATATTACTTTCTCTCTTCTTTTGAAGTTCATCTTCATTTTGGAACATTAACATATATTATTGTATTCTTTGAGATTTGGAATCAATATATTCTCATTCCCAACTAGAGTTGAAAGCTTCTACCTTAATTTATCTCTTTTTTTCGTCAAGATAAGATAATTTTCAGATATTTTAGTCAAACGTTTAGATATTTAGTTCATTTTGATTTAGACTTTGATTCAGGAAGTACTTAGTCCCATTTTATTACTTTCTTTGTCCTTTTGAAGTTCGTCTTCTTTTTGGAACATTAACATATATTATTGTATTCTTTGAGATTTGGAATCTCATAATGATCTTTAGATGATATGAATCTTTAGCTAACCCTATTCATATAAATATCTAAAACTATTTTAATAATTCAAACTTTTAATTCAGCCTTTTGCAAATTAAAAATCTAATATTCTCTTATTTACTATCCTAATATGTAACTTACCTATAAAATATTTAATCTTCCATCATCTAACCAAACTCAATTGAA
The DNA here is from genome assembly GCA_028749045.1 of Cupressus sempervirens. Taxonomy (NCBI): domain Eukaryota; kingdom Viridiplantae; phylum Streptophyta; class Pinopsida; order Cupressales; family Cupressaceae; genus Cupressus; species Cupressus sempervirens. Next base: position 685,082,899 of record CM053787.1, read on the forward strand.
ATAAAAATTATATTATTACATAATTATCTTTATTTAAAGTCTTTTCAATCATATATATTTACAAAATTAAAATAACAATAAATTCACTTGTCTAAATGTATTTATTGTAGCCTCAAAGAATTTTCATTTATATTTAGGATTTTCTCAGTCAATTTTATCACCGCGACTCCTTTTTAAAGCTGGTGGGGTAAACAGTCCTGGTAAGTGATGATCTTCAACAAAAGCTCCTAGTTAATTATGTCTCCAATAGTACTACTTTTGCCTCCAGGAAAGTACCTCCTGTTTAATTGGAACAATTCTCTATGTTATTGATTGGAAATGAGAAATAATTCTTTATTGAAAGATGCTGCACCTCCAAAACTAATAAATCCATGTCCTACAAGAACCACTCTTCACCTTAATATCTAATACTTGAATCAAGCTCTGCTATATGATTATGTGTAATTCATATGTATGTGGGCTGGTTACCACTAGCAGCATTTCTTTACTACTAATAAATGCTATTGTGGAAAGAGCAATTGGTGAGCTAACTCATTTGAATGTATTAAAATCAGGTGGGTTTCACATTTAAACTCATTGAATACCTATCTGTATATGACTTATAGACAATGAGCTCAAATTGAGATGGCGTACATGCCAATTGGAGACAAGTACATAAACATGTCAAAATATTTTGTTTCAATTTATTTGCAAAAGATTAAGATGTGGATTGACTTAATCAGCCCAACTACTACTTAAGTCATCTACTTTAGAAGCTTACGTACTAAGATTTTTTTATAAAAATGGTTAGTATGTAATGTATCATTCAACAACTTAGGATTGGTGAAATAAATTAAAAAATACAAAGTGGATAAGATCATATATTAATAAAAATCTAGTTCAAGAGTTTTTAGGGAAAGAATTAGTAAAAAAATTCTTATTTCCTCCCTCTATCGCAATTTTAAATATCAGGAACATGTGAAACCCCTTCACTCAAATTAATTATAATGGCTATTAGTACCCTTTTCTTATGATAGAATTATGATAAAAGATTATTTTTATGGTAACATTCATTCCTTTTTATGATCTATAATACCATTTTATCTTTCTTAAAAAATAAAAGTTTGCTCTAAAAATCTTTTATAAAATAGCTTTAAACTTTTGTTGTTGTATGCCATCTTTCATTTTTTTTAATATTTCAATTTAAATATATGTTTATAACAATTTATGTTTATAGAACAATTTAGATAAAATTTCATTGAAAACATTCTCAAAATTTGGATCAACTATTTGTGAATATCCCTTTTTATTATTTGCAAACTATTTGCAAACTTTGCATTTCAATTTAGTGGTTGATGTTGTAGCTAATAGATTGAAAGCTTTGTACAATGGTAGAAAAAATCTAAGGTTGTTCCAAAGGTTTTTCTCAATATACAAATTTAATATTATCTTAGATGATCTTCTCATTCTTAATTTTAGTAATGCATAAATGATTAAACCAATTGATACTTGTTTAATATTTTTACATTAAAATTTTATTTAAAAATATGTTAAAATTTTAAATTATTTATATTAGAATATCTGATAGAATTAATTTGAGTACAGTAAAAAAGTTGATAATTCTTATATTCTACTTCACAAAATCTAACCATGCAAATGTTGCATTTATATATTGATTAATCTTATTAATCAAAGCAAGTCAACCAATAGAATTCATCAAAGTAATCTTTACCATACTTCTTGACTCTAGAATAGGAAAAAGGGGATTTAGATCATCATTAACAAAGATAAATACTTGAGCTGAATATTTTGTTAATACTTATAATGCAGCCACACATTAGAATGTATAAAAAATCAAGTGGAACTTTTGCATTTAATTCATTAATAATAACCTATATGTATATACCTTATAAATAGTGACCTCAAAATGAAAAGGTTTACATGCATCTAGAGACAAGTGCCAAACAAGTCAAATAATTGTATTTTGAGTTATTAGCCGAATATTAATATGTGGATTGTCTGAACGAGTTTTACATGTGAAAGGGTAGCAAAATTTTATGCAAAATTTAAAATTACAATGTTAAATGGAGAGCGCCCCTATTTGAGTTTGGTGTGTTTTGGGTAAATTGGGAGGTTGTTGCTTCTCCCTATATCCCCAACTTGCCATCTCTAACACTACTTGGCACCTTTGTTGGATGTGCCCAACATCTGGGCTAACATTTGGTTTGTGCAATTTTTTTTGTGTTAGAAAACTTTTCTAAAAGAGACCTAAGTTTTGAGTAATGCTCCGTGATAGCACTCTATAGTCACTACTCCCCCACCAACATACTGTTGCTAAGCTCATTATTGCATTTTTCACACCATTGTCTCCTTTGTGTGGTGTGAAAAGGTTGTCTAGCTCTACCAACTCCTCTAGCCATTCTAGATCTACTAGATCTGTTAGATCCTGTACCAACTATTTGTAACATCAACACACCTATATGAGTTCTCAAAGATAGAGCATAGTTTCTACTCATTGGTGGGCTTATCCTTCTGTGACTAATTTCATTCTGCCTAGAAAGGACTCTTAGTCATTTGTCTTGGCCTCTCTCTACTTATTTTCTTCTTCTTGTTTTGTTGTTTCCTTTTATTTTCAGACACTGTTGGTTGCTCATGTTGTTGTCAGCCTCATTGTTGTAACTCTACAATCCCATAGACCTTTTTGTGGTCTTTTGTTGGACATTAATATCATTATCTTATCTAGAGCCTTGTCTCTTCCTTGATATGGACTCTATTTTCTCTAATTTATGGGAGAGGATCTAGTAGTTGAGAACCCTAACTTCATACTTTTCAAAATTCTATGTGAAATTTTGTAATCACTCTCATTTTTTGATAGTAGCTTACTGGGCAAGTCCCCTTCTTATAACTAAGGTTTCAAAGCCACATCATCAAATATGATGCCACATCAACATTCTTTTTGTCAAGGTGTCCAAAACAACCCAAGAAAAGTGAGACCAATCATAGTGCATTAGAGACCCCCATACTTGTGCAGCTAATGTGACATTGCGCTATTGGTTTCTTTTTGGGAAAAGGGACAAATTTCATTCAATAACAGATAGTCATCATTATAAAGAACAACTTTAAAGTCACAACTAATAGTACAATTTTGTCAAAAATGTTGGATATTAAATCAACAAGTGTGGGTGTTAAGTTAGCAAGACCCTTATTTTCCTTGTGGAGTTCTTTAGTCAGGATTCCCACTCCTTGTGTGAGGATCATGTGGATGAAGCTTTTGGAGGTGGTTTCTAGTTTTGGGATTTTGGTGTAGTGGTGGATTGGCTCATGTGGATACTCTCCTCTTCGTGTCTTTTGTGGTGGTTTTGATTTAGATTTTGCTGAGTCTATTGTCATTGGGGATGTAGTTAAATGTCACACACTAAGGCTTGATTCTTAAGCTAAAATTGTTAAATAGCCAAAACTGAATTACTTTTTCTAAGCTTAATTGTTTCCTTAGTAGGTGGTTTTTAAAGACAATTTCTTCCTTTCCATTTTTTGATGATGATGGCTATCCATTAGGGGGACTTGGGTTGGTTGACAAGCTACTTGTAATATGTTGTTTCTTTTTTTCTTTGCAATGATGGAAGTGGTCTTCACTTTTTTTTTTCCTTTCTTCTGAGTTGTTCATTAGTCTTTGGATTTGTCATGCTCAGTCTCCTACTAGTAGTTTTCAAGGGCATGTTCTAGTCTCTAGTTTTCAATGGTGTTTGGTAGTCTAGTGGTTGTCCCTAACTTGGAGGACAAGAATAATATGTTTTTATCTAGGAGGTGGCCTTGGTATTCTTGAATCTTTTATTCTTCCGTAGTTCTTGGTTGTCCATTTGTTGTCAATTTTTATCCATCGAGGATGGTGGAATTCTGAAATATTTTTTCATCATCCATTAATACCCAATAAAAGGATAGATTATTCTAAGTTGAAACATCACATGATATTGACAGGACAAGGGGATGAATCCTTGCAAATGATTGATGCTCAAAGAGAAAAGATCATTCAATTGAGAAGTTTTATACTTGCATGAGAAAAAAAATTTCTTGACATTTGATAGTGAGCCTATTTTTGTATGGAATTTACAAGGAGAGTTGGTTACGCCTTAGAGAAATGACATGCTATGGGATCCTTGTTTAGAAGTAAAAACTGTTTAGGTCACTAGTGGTGATGAGATGCTAATTTCTTACAACAAAGTTGAAGAGGATGATAAAACATATTGTTCACTACACATTACCAACATCTTAACAAGAAACTATTTTGGTAAGATTGGGTGCGATAACAAGTTTCATGATCAAAATTCAAGAAGTTACAATATTGTTCTAGTATGAGGAGAATTTTGAGATTTATACAAGAAATTAAAAAGAAAGTAATGATTTTTCTTAAAATTATAAATAAAGATGGTTGGACTCTCTACTATTTGAAATAACTTATTAATTTTAATTTTACAATATTTGGGTGATTTTTCATGACAGTTTCCAAGAATTGGTCTTAAAAAACACTAACAAAAAAATCTAAATATCTGAAATGTAAGAAACATATAAAATTCATTGTAATTGTACAAACCAAAATAATGTATTTTTTATGGTTTAAAAAAAGAAAATCTTGATTGTTTACTTTAGTGGTAATTATAAAAGGTTTGATTCCCTGATGAAATATCATGTTGTCTGGACTAGATGTTGAACATTTTGTACAAAGTATTTGATAACAAAGTTGAAACTGAATTAGAGAGAAATATTTTCCTCATTTGCACCACAATGCAAGAAATGCATAAAGCAAAGAAATTATTTGAATGTTTCTTCAAATCTATAAAGGTATAAGTTGAATTTATTGTTGGACATGATTCATGATGATGTTGTTATATGGTTAAGATAACACCTTATAATGAGAAAAAGTAAAGGTGATTTGATATGTTGGAAATGGTCTAGATGAGAAAATTTAAATAGGTGAACTAGACAAATAAATGGGTAAACTAAAACTTATCGATAAACTAAGTCTTATCAATAAACTAAGTCTTATTAGTAAACACAAAAGTAAACATGAAAGTGAATAGGAAAAGTTGATGAATAGGTACAAAGAAATAATCGATAAACACATAAACTAAGAAGTCTTATTAGTGAATGCAGAATAGTTTGTTAAGATTCGAGGCACAATTGTAAGATTTCAACTAGTATTGGAAATGATAATTTGTATTGGGCATCTAGATGGTTGATGCATGATTTGAGGAAAGAGGTGATGAAAAAAGATGAAGGTAATAAATTTGGGTAAGTTTATTCAAGAAGTTTCTACAAGGTCAAAATGATTTATGAAGTTAGAAAGAATTTTTACGTAAAGATCAAATGTAAGGCTAATACAACTAGAGGAAAAGAAAGAATAAATGGTTAGATTAATTATGATTAATCTAGATCGTTGGATTTAGGTTTAAGTTTTATGATTGAAGCAATTTTACCTAGGAAGTAAAATAGAAGAAGTCGTTATCATAATAGACAAGATTGTTGGAGAAGGTTGCAATCACAGAACAAGAAACAATGTTGAGTGTAATCATCAAGTATGGTATGTTGATGTAATACATAGCTGTATGAAATCTAATCAAGTAGAGGTAGTGAAAACTTACATACAATTCTTGTTTGTTAATCTCTAATAATTATAGAAGAAAATCCCTTAATTAGGTGACCTTAACAGATCTTTGTGAAATCCTCTAAGTAGGTGACATTTTTGAAAGAGTGCTTAAAATCCGCTAACCAGGTTACTCCTAATAGGACTGCACAAGACTCTAATAGGTCTCTAGGAAAATCCCTTAACTGGGTAGTACCTAACGGTATTGTTGTAACCCTAAACTAGGAAAGTTCCTAGCATAGTGTATTCTAGAAGAGTAATATTATTTGTGAACATCATTCTCACATCTTGGTTTTCACTCAAACTGGGTTCAACATGATAAATCTATCATTATAACTTACTGGACATTTTTATTATCTTACTTTAATGTTTTCTTTACCTATTGTTATGATAGGAAGCTTAAGAGGTTAAAGATTAATCAATTTGATAAGTTTCACTAGGCTTGATGTTTTATTGGCTTGGTGATTATCTATTAACCCCCCCATCCCCCATCCCCCCCCAACACACACACACAAAAATCAATCCTATGCTAACAATATCAAATCGTATGAAAGATATCATTTTTCAAAAAATTTAATATTTTATTATTGAAAGAAAATTATTTTTATTCATATATTATCATAATAGTTTCAAATCAAATTGAAAACTTACATTAAGATTGAATTAAGCACAATTGTATACTCTTTTCTCTTGTAAAATGTAATGTATTCAATTGAAACCGTTGATGTCTGGTAGCTTCAGTCAGATAAAACTATGACTATATATAATTATATATGAGATATAATTACATATGAGATATATGTTTATTATGTGATAGTAATAAATATAATAATGATGTGTGTGTGTATGTGTGTGTGTGTATGTATTAGGTGACCTTAACAGATCTTTGTGAAATCTCTTCTTATCCTTTCCCATTAGAAATAAGAGGTCACTATAATTTGGAACACACACCAAGAAGGCATTTCTTACTACATTTGCAATGATCCTCAAAATTCATCATGGTATCAAAGCTAAACTAAAAATGTACAAAAGAAGATACAAAATGACAGAGATTACAAATTTCAGGAAGGAGTGGAAACAAATCTCACAAACATGCAAACAAAAGCATAAAATATATTTTCCATGGAGAAATGGAAAATTGTATTTTGAACCAAGAAGGCCGAATTGCAAACCCTGTTAGGATTGGGCTTCTAGAGGATATGAGGAATAAAGTTGTAACTTTACAAATGTGAATAAGAGAAAGACAACTACAATGGTTAATGGAACATGCCATGTTTCTTTACAATCTAGCAAGGATGTTGAAACACTTGTTAGCTTCTTGAAACCGGAAGCTATATTCCTTGAGTTGTGTGAAACTAGGGATTTTATCTTGGATTTTTCTAATCAAGAGCTTCCTGAGTTGCCCATATTTAATCATCTTCTAGTCAACTTTTGGAAGAGTCCATTGCAAGAATTTTTCTTAGAACATCTTTATGGCTTGATAACACATAAGGTTAGAAGATTAGTTGGAGTTATTTTTGGCTCTAAGTTCAACAGTATATATAGGGAAAGGAAAAAAATGGTGGTAAAGTTATTTTGGGCAATAGACCTTACAAGATAACATGCCAGAGGACATGCTCAAAGATGACGCTTCCCCCATAAATCCAAGTTTTGTGTTCATCTTCCTAACAAAGACGTATGAAACTAGCTTATATAGACCTCTATATATAGTACATCGAGAGTAATCATTCTCAAGGTGCCTATTTTCATTTAATCCCAAGGTTATTTTAATCATAGTTGGGATTATGAAAATGAAAATAGGCACCTTGAGAATGATTACTCTCGGCGTAATATATATAGAGGTATATATAAGCTAGTGGCAATCGCGGCAGAACAGGAAAAGTATTTTTAAAATTTTTTCTATTTTTTTAAGGTCAGTGTTAAATTTTTTATTTCTTTTTAAATACAATTGTATAAACTTACTATAAAAATGTAATAGTGTAAACTTACTATAAAATTATTCTTGAATATTTTATTTTTTAATTCTATATATGGTGTTTATTTGTATCACTTTAATTCAATTTTTTTAAAGCATTTGGTTATGTAAAATGTTATATTGAGGAGTAGACTTATAGTTAGGGTTAGGGTTAGTGTTAGGGTTTGGGCTATTGTTAGGGTTTGAGTTATGGATAGGGTTAGAGTTACAGTTAGGAATAGAGTTACAATTAGGGTCAAGATTAGCATTAGGGTTAGGGTTAAGGTAAGGGCGAGGGTAAGAATAAGGGTTTAGGTTAAAAATATAGTTAGGGTTAGGATTAGAATTAGAGTTAGGGTTTGAGTTAGAGGTAGAGTTGGAATTGGAGCTCAAATAGATGCTAGAGTTAGAGCTGAAATTAGGGTTATAATTAGGATTAGGGTTAGGGTTAAAATTAGATTTATGATTGGAATTAGAGAAAGGGGTAGAGAAAGGGTTAGTTTTAGGGTGATGGTTAAGGTTAGGTTTATATTTAGAGTTAGGGTTGTATATAGAGTTACATCAGGGTTAAGGTTAGGATAAGGGTTTGAGTCGGGGTTAAGGTTAGGGTTAGGGTTAGGGTTAGGGCTATGGTTTTTGTCTAGATTAAAGTAAGGGTTAAGGTAAGAGTTAGACTTTTGAGTCAAGGTTAAGGTTAGAGTTAGGGTTAGGTTACGATTTTAGTGAAGGTTAAACTAAGGATTAGGGTTAGGATTAGAGTCTAATTATGGTAGAATTAGATTTATAGTTAGGGTTATATTTAGGGGCAGGATTATGGTTTTAAAAAGTAGTTTTCTTTTTGGCATATTGTAATGTAAAATGTTATAGTCAAACATAGATATATGGTTAGGGACAAAGTTACCATTACAGTTAATGTTAACCTTAGGGATAGAATAAGGGTTAGGGGTAGCATTAGGGTTAGGGCTAGAATTAGGGTTAGGGTTTGAGTTATGGTTAAGGTTAGGGTTAGAGTTACAGTTATGGTTATTGCTAGAGTTATGGTTAAGGTTTGGGTTAGAGTTATGTTTATGGTTAAGGTTAGGGTTAGAGTTATGGTTACGGTTAAGGTTCGGATTAGAGTTATGTTTATGGTTAAGGTTAGGGTTAGAGTTATGGTCATAGTTAAGATTAGAGTTAGAGTTATGGTTATGGTTAGGGTTAGTGTTATAGTAAGGCTAGGGTTAGGGTTTGAGTCAAGGTTAAGGTTAGAATCAAGGTTAGGGTTTGAGTCAGGATTAAAGTAAGGGTTAGGGTTAGGGTTAGAGTCCAATTATGGTAGAGTTAGATTTAGGGTTAGAGTTAACGCTTAGAGTTATGTTCATGTGGTTAAGGTTAGGGTTAGAGTTATGGTTATGGTTATGGTTAGGGTTAGGGTTATTATAGGGCTTGAATTAGGGTTATTGTAGGGATAGGGTTAGGGTTTGAGTTAGGATTAATGTTAAATTTAGGAATAGGGTTAGGGTTTTAGTTAGGGTTAAAGTTAGGGTTAGGATTAGGGTTAGAGTCTAGTTATGGTAGAGTTAGATTTAGGGTTAGAGTTAGGGATAGAATTATGTTTATGGTTAAGTTTAGGGTTAGAGTTATGCTCATGGTTAAGGTTAGGGTTAGACTTATGGTTATGGTTAGGGTTAGGGTTATAGTAGGGCCAGGGTTAGGGTTAGGTTTAGGGTTAGTGCTTGAGTAAGGGTTAAGGTTCTAGAGTTATGGTTAGGGAAAAGTTTTGAGCCAAGATTAAAGTTAGAGTTAGGGCTATGGTTAGAGTCCAATTATGGTAGAGTTAGATTTAGGGTTAGAGTTAGGGACAAATTAATGTTTATGGTTAAGGTTAGTGTTAAGGTTAGGGTTAGGGTTAGAGTTAGAGTTAAGGTTAGAGTTAAGGTTAGAATTAAGGTTAGGGTTAGTGTTAAGGTTAGTGTTAGGGTAAGAGTTAGAGTTAGGGTTAGCATTAGGATGAAAATTAGTGTAAGGGATAGGGTTTGAATTAGAGTTAGGGTTCTTATTAGGGTTAGGTTTATAATTAGAGCTAGAGTTAGGGTCAAGGTTAGAGTTACAATCAGGGTCAGAGTTACAGTTATGGTTAGGGTTAGGTTTAAAATTAGAGTTAGAGTTGGGATTAGGGTTCAGGTTAGAATTAGGGTTAGAAATATATTGAGGATTAGAAATAGAGTTAGGGTTAGGGTAAGGGTAAGAATTAGGGTGAGGGTTAGAATTAGGGTTAGAAATATAGGTAGGGTTAGTGTTATGGTTAAAATAAGAGTTAGGGTTATGGTTAGAGATAGAGTTAGAATAAGGGTTGGAGTTAGAGTTAGAGTTAGAGTTAGGGTTATATTTAGGGTTAGAATTAAGGTTGGGATTAGAATTAGTGTTAGAGTTAGGGTTATGGTCAGTGTTAGGGTTATGGTTATGGTTAGCATTAGGGTTAGGGTTAGTGTTAGGGTTATGATTAGGATTAGCATTAGGGTTAGGGTTACAATTAGAGTAAGAGTTAAAATTAGAGGTCGTGTTAGTGTTAGTGTTAGTATAAGAGTTAGAGTTAGAATTAGAGTTAGAGTTAGGGTTCAAGTTAGAGTTAGAGTTAAAGTTAGAGATAGGGTTGTGATCAGGATTAGATTAGAGTTAGGGTTAAAGTTACCTTATTAGATTTAGGGTTAGGGTAAGAGTTAGGGCTAGGATTAGGATTAGAATTAGGGTTAGTGTTAGAGTTAGAGTTATATATAGTGTTAGGGTTAGGATTAGGGGTAGGTTTAGAGTCAAAGTTAGGGTTAGGGTTAATAATGGGGTTAGGGTTACAAAAAGAGTCAAAGTTAGAGTTAGGGTTAGAATTAGGGGTAGGGTTAGAATTAGGGATAAAGTTAGAGTTGGAGTTAGGGTTAGAGTTAGAGTTAGAGTTAGATTTAGGGTAAGAATCAGGGTTAGGATTAGAATTATCATTAGAGTTAGAGCTAGGGTTAGAATTAGGGTTAGGATTAGGGTTAGGGTAAGAATTAGAGTTAGAGTTATAGTTAGGGTTAGAGTTAGGAACAGAGTTATAGTTAGGGTTAGAATTAGGTTAGTGTTAGAGCTAGAATTAGGGTTTGGGTTAGAATTAGGGTTAGAGTTAGGGTTATATAGGTTTGGGTTAAGATTAGGGGTAGAATTAGAGTTACAATTAGAGTTAGAGTTAGAATTAGGGTTAGGGTTACAAATATAATTAGGGTTACAGATTGAGTTAGAGCTAGAGTTAGGGTAAGGGTAACAATTAGGGTTAGAGCTAGAATTCGGGTTACCAATAAAGTTAGGGTTAGGGTTAGGTTTAGATTTAGAGGTAGGATTTGAGCTAGGGTTATAGTTAGAATTAGAATTAGAACAAGAGTTGGAGTTAGAGGTAGGGTTAGAATTAGGGCTAGGATTATGGTTAGCATAAGGGTTATGGTTAGAGTTAGGGTTAGCATTAGGGTTAGGGTTATAATTAGTGTTAGTTTTAGTGTTAGTGTTAGTGTTAGTGTTAGGGTTAGAATTGGGGCTAGAATTGAGGCTAGGGTTAGGGTCAGGGTTAGGGTTAGAATTAGAGTTAGAGTTAGGGATCAAGTTAGAGTTAAAATTGGAGATAAAGTTGGGGTAAGGGTCAGATTTAGGGTTAGGGCTGGAGTTAGGGTTAGATTTAGGTTTAGAGTTAGAGTTAGGGTTAGAATTAGGATTGGGTTTATGATTAGAATTAGGGTTAGGATTAGAGTTAGAGTTACACATAGTGTTAGGGTTAGTATTAGCATTATACATAGTGTTACAATTAGGATTATGGGTAGGATTAGGGTTAAAGTTAGGGTTAGAGTTATGGTTACAATTAGAGTTAGAGTTAGAGTTAGGGTTAGAATTAGGGGTAGGGGTAGGGTTAGGGTTAGAGATAGAGTTGGAGTTAGAGTTAGGGTTAGAGTTAGAATATGGGTTTGAATTAGGGTTAGATTTAGGGTTAGAATTAGCATTAGAGTTAGAATTAGAGTTAGGATTAGAGTTATAGTAAGGCTTAGGCTTAGGGCTAGAATTAGGGTTAGGGATAGAATTAGCATTAGATTTAGGATTATAAAGGGTTAAGGTTAGGGTTAGGGGGAGAATTAAAGTTAGAGATAGAGTTAGAGTTAGAGTTAGAGTTAGGGTTAGGGTTAGGGTTAGGGTTAGGGTTAAAATTAGAATTATCTAGTTAGAGTTAGAGTTAGAGTTAGGGTTCGTGTTATTATTGCTGTTAAGATAATTTTTGGGTTACTAATCATATTATAGCTAATAAAATTATAATTAATAAATATTATTACTCTAAATTATAATTATAATTTAGAGTTAGGGTTAGCGTTAGGATTAATTGTAATCACTCTCTCTCTCACATGTCCCATTCTATAATTACCCCCCCCCCCCCCAATAATGTATACCCTCCCCACTCCCCCTACGTTGTTCTCTTTGTCCATCTCTTTCTCTACATATATACATATCTCCCTCCATAATTATTGTCATTGTCTATCACTATCCGTCATACTCTTCCTCTCCCCATCATTGTCTACATCTCTTTTGGGCCTCTTTTTCTTATTTAGCTCATCTCTCCCTACTCCCCTTCTATATATCTACATCTCCTGCCCCCTCTAATCATCTCTCTCTCTCTCTCTCTCTCTCTCTCTCTCTCTCTCTCACACACACACACACACACACACACACACATTGCATCATGTTATTTATCTCACTCTTTCTCTATATCATGTCGCCTCATGTTAATTCTCTCTCTCTCTCTCTCTCTCTCTCTCTCTCTCACACACACACACACACACACACACACACACACACACACACACATTGCATCATGATATTTATCTCACTCTTTCTCTATATCACGTCACCTCATGTTAATTATCTCTCTCTCTCTCTCTCTCTCTCTCTCTCTCTCTCTCTCTCTCTCTCTCACACACACACACACACACACACACACACACACGTCACCTCATGTTATTTGTCTCTCTTTAAATTTGACTTCATTTCTAAAGTTTGTCCCAATTTATAATTTTTGTTTGTATTTCTATATTATAAAATCAAGTACATTTAATAGAACTTAATTATCTTTAATAGTTTTTCATACAATTAATAAATTTAGGTAAAATTTTATAATTTTTATATTTGATTTAAGTAACAATTTTATTTTCTTTTCTTTCTTTAATATAAATATTATGTTAAAATTCATTTGTAAAATCTAAAATAATTTCTAAACTTCAATATTTTACAACCTCCAAAATCTTATTATTTTAATAATAAAATAAAATTACATATATAAAAAACTTTACTTTTAAGATTTGAAAAAATAATAAAATTTCATATAAAATGAAAACGAAACAGTAACCAAAAAAGATTTACAGAAAGTTTTTCCTTTCTACTTTACAATTCATTACCAAAATAATAGTAGATTTTCAAAAGAAAGAGAATATTTGTGAAAATAAAAACTTTCTACAATTATCTCAAACTATTATTACTAAGTTTTTCTAGATTTAGTACTATTCTCTGGATGATTTTAGAGATATTAATAATCAATATTTGTAATAATAAAATTAAAAAAAACATCAAGACTAACAATAATTATAAAAAAATTAGAAATAGCAGCAACAATAATAATAATAAAAGAGTAATTTCTTTCAGTGTTTTGTCTCTTCCATGCACCGTTTAATCTAATAGTCATGCACCAGTTCACCAAATAAGGAAGAGAATGTAACATGTAGTTTGAACTTTGAGTTTTTAGAATCACGAATTTATGCATGAAATATGGAGAATCAAGCAGTTATAAATTATCAATCACAAGTTCTACAACTATCTATGTTTGTTATAACAACAGTTACATATGAATCTTGGGCCAGTCTCATTCGATAAAATTAGATTAAGTACAAAGTTAGTCTTGATTGTAGTGTAGTTAAATTAGCATGTGAAAGTCCATATGAGGCATTTCTCAATATAAAATATGGCAATTGTAATCTATTTTAAGTAGACGAATTAAAACAAAAACTAAATTTTTTTGTCCATTCTCATTTTTTTGCAGCAATTGTGTTTTTGATATTTTTGATAAGTGATGTAGCATGTTATATTTAACATTAAATTAATATTTATTATTATATTTAACAGTAGTTGCAAACATTATTAAAAAGACTCTAAATACAATCAAATCACATAATCTAAGAACTAAAACATAAGTACCCATCATAGGAACAATTAAAATGCCCAAAATTGCTAAAATAATTACACCTGCAACTACCGTTATAGAAGCAATTTGTTCCTCCAATCTGTTATCTTTCTTAGACTAAAGGAGCACAAGAAAAAGTGAGATTGATATTATGAGTTACAAAAGAAATTTGAATGTATTTATAATCATTTCTGCTCAAAAATTTCCTATAACATTGTGTTAATACCAAATTTCCCTTCTTTTTCAATTTTATTGCTAAGAAAATCACCATGGATGCACTCTATATCTAGAGCAATTATCACATTGGACAAGTCATTCAGCATTGACATAATTATCCGCACCATTTTCCAATGAAGAATCCCATTTAAATGCCACACACTAGACATTGTGACAAAATTACAAATCGATGGGAATGAGCCAGAACCTCTCAATCCGCACTT